>CAMAPE010000035.1:28102500-28492500 GCA_945859875.1 Cuscuta europaea | reverse complement strand
AAACAGTGAAAAACAATGTCAAACTGTAAAATTTACCCTACGGTAAGTTTATTTCCTTAATATGTGTGTAGGTCAAACTGTGAAGTTCATTGTGGGACGGAGAGAGTATACTCGTTCAATGAAATCAGTGCATAAATTTGATAAAAGAATTAAAATAATTCTAAACAATATTTTGTAGCATCTTTTTATCACTAGTAAATGTGGTAGACATCTGGACTCATAAATTTTCTCAAACTTGAAACAATCAAAATAAGTACTCCAATCAAATATAAGCAATCACGGCCACTTTATTATAAAAATGAAATTCTTAAATAAAATATTAACTAGAACTTGACAAGGTCCTTGGATGTTAGGGTAAGAATTGGAATTTGAAAGCCTCCTTGTTTATTCATTCCATTCCCATTTTATACATGTCATGGTCAAAGTCATGTGAGACTGTGAGAGTAACGGCTCTAGTACAACTAGTAATATTGTTTAAATATGGGCTGAAAATAGAGAAAATTATCCCTCATATGACTAAAAGATCATGTATTTCTCCACCTAGTCACTTATTTTCCTAATTTGATGGGCGAAGTCACGTTGTATATGCATTATACGGAAAGTTCTCTTTCTTATTTTTCAGTTATATGCTATTCACATTTGATGGCTTTTAGTCATCTTCTGATCAATCAAGTTTTTTGATCATATAATGGAAAATTCTATTTCTTCTAGTAATATTGCAGTAAATTTCCCCTGAAAATATTGTGCAATAAATACAATAAATAATTGACAAAAATAGAAAAGGAAAGCTCTTGGAGAGATTGACACTGCATGGGAAGAGTGTTGCGTGTTACGTGCGTTGCATGTCGTTAATTCACCCCCTCGGTCAAATGGGCATGTGGCTGCACAAGTGCACATGAAGACTGGATCGGAATTCGTCAAATAAGAGACGGGGCAACCCTTTGGTAAAAATGTCAGCAAACTGGTGGCGTGTAGGAACGTGAAGAATGCAGACTTCCCTGCGAGCCACTTTTTCACGAACAAAGTGGATGTCAATTTCGATGTGTTTAGTGCGTTGGTGTTGAACGGGGTTTCCAGCCATGTAGATAGCGGTGATGTTATCGCAATAGACAAAGGATGCTTTGGTAGGAGGGCAATGTAGTTCCAGCAAAAGATTCCGAAGCCAACAAGTTTCGGCTATCACATTGGCAACTCCACGATACTCGATCCGCTTCACCACTAGACCGAGATATAGTGGTTTGGCATTTGGAGGACCATGAAATTATATTGGCACCGAGAAAGACACAGTAACCTGAAGTTGAATGGCGGGTGTCTGGGCAGCCGGCCAAATCCGTGTCGGAGTAGGCAATGAGAGAGGCTTGAGGGGACCGGTGAAGGGAGATGCCAAAGTGCGATGTACCTTGTATGTACTGAATGATGCGTTTCAGTGCATGGAAGTGTGGTTCCCGGGGGTCATGCATGAATAAGCAAATCTGTTGGACTGCATAGGATATGTCCGGTCGGGTAAAGGTTAAGTATTGTAGGGCGCCGGCGAGGCTACCGTAGAGAGATGGGTCTTGTACCGGAGGTCCAGCGGTCGCACTAAGATTAGAGTTGCAGTCCATAAGGGTGGCGACGGGGTTGCTATTGTCCATGCCGACACGTGCTATAATGTCTCAGGCATACTTTGCTTGAGAAAGGAAGAGACCGTCACGGGTAGTGGTGACCGAAACACCCAGGAAAAAGGATAAAGGCCTGAGATCGGTCATAGCAAACTCACGTCCGAGGTGGGATAGAATTGCCCGGCGTAGAGCGTCCGATGATGCGGTGAGAATAATGTCGTCAACATAGAGTAAGATGTATGCGGTGTGCTCTCCCCGCCAAAAAATGAACAAAGAGCGGTCACGCTTGTTGTGCAAGAATCCAAGGGTGGCGACATACAAAGCAAAACGATGGTACCAAGCCCGGGGGACTTGTTTGAGACCATATAGTGACTTGAGAAGACGGCAAACATGATTAGGGCGGGAGGAGTCGTGGTAGCCGGGTGGTTGGTGCATATAGACGGTTTCCTCTAGGTGACCGTGGAGGAAAGCGTTTTTGACATCCAGTTGGTGTAGCGGCCCAGAGTGTGAAAGGGAAAGGCTAAGTACCGTCCGAATCGTGGCTGGTTTAACCACCGGACTAAACGTCTCCTCGCAGTCAACACCAACTTGTTGTGAATTTCCATTGACGACCAACCGGGCCTTGTGCCGTTCTAGAGTGTCGTTGGACCTGTATTTATGTTTAAATAACCACATGCAACGAACAACAATAGCATCGGGTGGCCGGGGAACCAACTCCCACGTCCTATTTTTAATAAGTGCACAAAACTCATCGTCCATGGCGGTTTTCCAAAGAGGATCACAGAGGGCTGCAAGCCTGCAATGGGACTTTTGGGAAGGGGCGACGATGTGGTTTGAGCCGAAAAGTTTAGAAGATGTTTGGGTTTGAATACCCCGGCGAGGGATCAGGTTATCATTGGGTGACAGGGTGGGACAAGGGGGTTTAATGCTGGCAGTGGGTTATTGGGTGAGCTTCCGGAAGGGGGGAGGAATGTGGGTGGACTGCCGGCAGGAGTATGGGTAGTGAGCAGGCTGATGTTGGGGGGAGGGGAGGTGGGTGAGTTGACTGGAGGTGTGTTGGGGGTGGTTAAAGTGGGAAAATGGGGGGTATGTGAGGCATGCATGGGAAAAGAATCCGGCCATGCAAAGATATGGTAGGGGTCATGGGGAGATGCCGCCGATGTGGTGGGTTGGGGTTGGGTTTTAAATGGGAAAGCCACCTCATTAAACGTGACATGGCGGGAGATAATAATTTTATGAGTGGAGAGAGACATGCACATGTAGCCTTTGTGGTTGGTGGGGTACCCGAGAAATACACACGGGGTGGATCGGGGTTGGAGTTTATGTATGGTGGTGGAAGGGGTATGGGGGAAGCATAGGCATCCAAACACACAGAGGTGATCATAAGTGGGTGTTTTGAGATAAAGGATAATTGTAGGAGAGTGGAAGTTAAGGGTTTTGGAGGGTAAGATATTAAGTAAGTATGTGACCATGCGAATGGCGTATGGCAAAACGGGAGAGGAAGGTTTGCTTGGATAAGTAGAGTGCGGGCAATGTTGTTGAGGGTGCGGATGGTTCTCTCGGTTTTGCCGTTATGAGGGGAGGTGCAGGGGAAAGAATAATGGAAATGGATGCCATTAGTATCACCAAATTTGGTAAAATTAGTGTTACGAAATTCGGTGTCGTTGTCACATTGACGAATTTTAATTCTTTGTTCGAATTGAGTATGAATATAATTGTAGAACGTGACAAAGGATGAATAAGTTTGGGATTTATGTTGCAGTGGATAAACCCATATAAATTTAGAATAGTCATCCAAAAATAATACATAATATCTATGTCCGGAATTGGTTAACACGGGACGGGGGATGTCCATAAATCACTATGTATTATTTTAAAAGGCCTAGAAGTAGTAGACATTGAATTCGGGAAAGATAAGTTTACATGTTTAACCATTTGACAAGAAGTACAAACAGCAGCATGTAATTTATTACAACAAATAACATTATTGGAACGAAGAGAATTAAAGACGGGATCCCCGGGGTGACCGAGCCGACTGTGCCATAGGTGTGTCAGAACAGTGACAAGGGCGACAGGCGGACTGCTGGTGGGGTGGGGACACGATCTAACTGGGTACAATTGGCCGGAGCTATGACACCGTAGAATTTGCGTCCCTGTGTGGAGATCCTTCACAGAAAAACCAAAAGGGTCAAATTCAACGGAAACATTATTGTCACTAGTAAATTGACTAACGAATATGAGATTTTTGATGAGGTGAGGGGCGTGTAAAACATTGTTTAGATGGAGAGGAGAATTTTTCTGGGTAGGAATAGTGGTGTGACCGTGACCCATAATTGGAACGGACGTACCATTGCCAACCAAAATGCGATTATTAGTACACGAATTAAAATAAGGAGTGAGAGTACCGGAGTTGGACGTCATATGTGAGGTGGCTCCGGTGTCCATGTACCAATTTGCGTCCGGAGGAGTAAGAGTCATAGTATGCATAGCATTTTGGATGTCGGTTGGTACATGAGTAGAGTAGTAGGCCTGCTGGGGTCTTGGGCTGAGAATACCCGCTGAGGGGTTGGGTTGAGTAGGGGCAGTGGGCAGGGGGCTGGATGTAGGAGTACTAGGGTAAGGGCATGGTGGTGCGTTCCAGGTGGGGTGTGTGCCAGTATGGCCATGGATAGGGCCATGATCCGAGAGTGGGGTTGGGGGCAGCGGATGGGTAGGGAGGGCGTGGCTGGTTGGGGAAGTTTGGGCGGGTGCAGCCTCCATGACCCCGATGGCGATTAGGGCGTGGGCCAGGGTTGGCTTGTGGTGGTCGAGGGTTGGGGGTGGGTTACGTGGGTGATGAGCCACGTGTAGCATGGTGGAGGGGGGTGCCAGTTTGCTGATTCTTTCGGGCTTCTTCAAGGGACAACATGGATCGTGCTTTGGAGAAAAGAGGAATGGGATCAGCTTGTTGAATGAGAGAGGCGACGGTGTCAAAGTGCTCAGTAAGCCATTGACAAGCCGGAGAACCAGCCGATTGTTGGTAACCGGTGCGCCGACATTTCCCAGTTGATCGGCCAGGCCGGACCTTCATAGCCTTGCAATATGAGGCGATATTTGGGAATTGGTCGAGGCGTGTATTGGAGAATTGATTTTCCAAATACACGGCCCGAGAATTCTCGTTGTCTTGGAAGATGTCTTCTAGGTGCGACCAAGCCATGTGAGCCGTAGAGTCGGGCTCAATAATGGTATGAAGAAGATCGTGAGAGATAGTACCATAAATCCATTGTAGGACGACGGCGTCAAGGCGATCCCAAAGTGCGATTTCCTCAGCCGCACCAGCTTCTCGTTCCAGGCATTGCTCGAGGGTGATGTTGGAGTGGGCGGCGGGGGATGAGGGAGTTGGAGATAGGTTGGGAATGATATGATCTAGCACTTGGTAGGCCCGAGCGATAATTTTGAACAATTCCACCCATAAGGAATACTAGGGCTAGGTTCAGTTCGGGTCCCAAACTGATTCATCATATACCCGAACCGAACTGATATTTCGATTTACAAAATTAACAAAACCGAAACCAAACCGATATAATATCAGAAACCGATTTTTGGTGCCCGATTTTTTCGGTTCGGTTTACCAGAACCCGAAAAAAGTGACTTAGTTGTAATAATTAAATTTAAACTAATATCCAATAGACTAAAATCCATTGAAACATGCTAAATTTTGAGCCCAATTAGCCAAATGGCAACCTAGAACGTGTCTTAGCTGCCTAGAATGTATCTTGCCATTCTAAAATGAGGGACCTAGTTTATATTGATGATTTTGGAGTAGGATGCTACTCATTTTCCGGTGTGGGACAAAATGGAAGAGGAAAGAAGCTAATTTTAAGAAATCAAACATTAAGCTAATTCTAAACATTACGGCTGCCCAACTGCGCTACTCGTCCGATACGTCAAATTAGTACTCAGGATAATATTATACCTGTATTAAACTGTCATTAATTATTATTATTACTAATATAAAAATTGTCGGTTCGGTTCGGTTTGAACCGATTTTTTAGGAATATAAACCGAGTCCGAACCGTTTTTTATCGGGTCCCAATTCTCGGGTCCCATTTTCAATCGGTTCGGTTCGGTTTTTTTCCAAAGCGGTTCGGTATTTTTCGGTTCGGTTTTCGGTTTTTCGGTCTAAAATGCCAGCCCTAAGGAATACTCCACGGTTTCAAGGTCGAGGGTGATAGGGATGAAGTTTTTTATGTTATATGTAACACCGTCCCCAAGTATATTTACTTTTCAGTAAATCATGTAATAAACCTTGAAGAATGATTTATGAATTTACGGGGTTGTAAATTTTTGTTAGTTCTTTTACGTGAATAGTAAATTACACGTGGGGCCCATATCGGGAACGGGAACCACCTGATAATTCTGGGACCACATAATATGTTCATCTTGCTCTAGATATTATGTACTATCCTCCGTTGCATAAAAGTTGCAATACTTTGACTTTCACGTTTGCCAACGCGCTACTTTGACTGTAATTATAGTTATTTACGTATTAGTAAACATTAAAAAAAGTTAATATATTAGAAATTTACATTAATACAAATTTATTAATATTTTATACATAATATTTTTATTATATATATTATTAGAAAATCGTAGTCAAAGTAAGGTATGTGAATAGTGAAGAAATTCCAATGTTGCAACTTTTATGGAACGAAGGAAGTATATGGTGGTGGATATTTTAATTGGGCCATAGAAAAGGCATAGGGTTGACCCGTCGATAAAACGAAGCCCAATTACCGGTATTGGTAATTTATCGGATAACAGTCCGAAACGAATTTCGGAGACTTCTAAATTAAAGTTGGGGAATGTATATTCATTCTAAAGGCCCATAATGATTGAGGACACTTAATATATTTTAATTGACATGATAAAATAAAATATAATTAAAATAGTCCGAAAAATATAACTTTCGGGACCGATTGTACACTTCTGAACTTAAAGGGGTGACCTCCCACATGAGTGGGGGCCAACCCACGAATTTAGTCACACAAATTGAGGAGTTGTCCAGCTGGTGTGATAGAGGAACATGGGAGGTGTGTGAAATGAAGGGAAAGGCATCAAACAAAATAATGTGGACATCCCCCCACATCACTCTTACTATTGAGACAAAAAGGAACACCCACCCCCTTTCTTCCTAATCATTCACCCATACTCACAAGGAGAAGAAGAAAATCCCAGAAAATATCACCCTCCATAGCCAAGAACAAGCTCAAGCTCAAGGAAGTGCAAATAGAAGATTTAAGGAGGAAAAAGAAGGTGGATCAAGATAATGACCTTATAATAATTTTTCTTCTATTCATTAACTACCATATGACTTATATATCATATGGGGAACCCTTGGAGTAGCTCTACATATTTAGAAATGTAGAGGGAAGGGTTGAAAGGTAGTTCTATGTCCAAGAACGGACTTAGAAGCCAAGATGACTGGTTCGCCGAAAAATAATCTTTTAGAGGTTATTTGTGTTGATATGGGTTCTATGATGATAAAACCATGTTAGGATCTTGACTAAAGTGTTTCTAGAGTTCGTTGGAGTTCGCCTGAGTTTCGCCTGAGTTCAACTAAGAAGGGTAGAACTTCTTAAAGCTCATTTGAGGTGAGTGGATGGCTTAATGTCTTGTAACTTTTGGGTTAAGCATGAGATTACCTAAGTAAATGTTATATGTGTTCATCATGATGTTTAAAAGAGATTAAACATGGGATTAGCCAAAGTGGTTAGGCTTGTATGAAATGAACTGTTGAAATATGCATGAATTGTGATATGAAAATGTTTATAAAAACATATGTGATATGTTTAGAGATAAAAGGTGCATATATGGTTGTTTATAACTTAATACATGCTGTGATTAAGTTTGACATGAATTTGGATTGAAATGGCAGGTCAACGAAGAGTTGACCGGTTGCCCAGGGGGTAACCGGCGCCGATCGGGCCAGGTGTAGAACCGGCGCCGGTCGAACACGGTTCAGCCAGGTTCACATTAATTGATTGTGAACCGGCGCCGATAAGATTTGAACCGGCGCCGGTTTGGCTTTTTATTGCCTATATGTTGATTTAATGCATGAATTGCATGGATGATTTTGCTTAGGCCTTGAGACTTGGATTAGTCTCGTTTATTGATTATGATATAGACCCTATCTAGTGTGATATGTGGTAGATCATAGGTCGGGTGGAGTACCCAAGGATCGGGAGGTGTCCTCAAAACTCAGTTATGTCGGGTGGAGTACCCAAGGATCGGGTGGTATCCCCAAAACTCGGTTATGTCGGGTGGAGTTGTAATACTTGAGATTTAATTTAAACGGATTAATAGTACTACTCATACCAATAAGGTGCATCTCCTTTTAAGGGAGCTCATTAGCCAAGAACTCCAAAGTTAAGCGTGCTTGCACGGGAGTAGTCTTGGGATAGGTGACCCATTGGGAAGTTTCTCAGGGCGCGCACGAGTGAGGACAAAGTGCGCGGAAAAGGCTAGTGGTGGTTTGTGAGGCCAGTACTAGAGGTTCGGAGAGAGTTTGGAGTAACTATCTCGGTCCCTACGGGGCGGGGTATTACAAATGGTATCAGAGCCACCATGCGACGGTGTGCTGATCCGTTGGATATTGGGCGGGCACTTAGCAAGGGAAAAGATTCTGGGATATGATTGAGATTGGTTTATGGGCGCAACGAGGACGTTGCGTTCCTAAGTGGGGGTGATTGTAATACTTGAGATTTAATTTACATGGATTAATAGTACTACTCATACCAATAAGGTGCATCTCTTTTTAAGGGAGCTCATTAGCCAAGAACTCCAAAGTTAAGTGTGCTTGCACGGGAGTAGTCTTGGGATGGGTGACCCCCTGGGAAGTTTCTTAGGGCACGCATGAGTGAGGACAAAGTGCGCGGAAAAGGCTAGTGGCGGTTTGTGAGGGCACTACTAGAGGTCCGGAGAGAGTTTGGAGTAACTACCTCGGGCCCTACGGGGTGGGGTGTTACAGGAGTACCCAAGGATCAGGCGGTATCCTCAAAACTCGGTTATATAGGGTGGAGTACCCAGGGATCGGACGTGTATCCTCAAAACTCGGTTATATAGGGTGGAGTACTCAAGGATCGGGCGTGTATCCTCAAAACTCATAAATTGGTGTTTAGTAATTCAGGACCGGGCGGTGTCCTTATGATTATTTGATTTGGACAAGAGGAGTCCTATACACTCATAGGTCTATGAGTGAGTTGGGGTTTTAAGTCAAGGATATTGACTACTGTTATTTTTCCCAAATAAACAATGACCTACGGGTCGGGTATTTCCAAGTGTATATAAGTACCGATATGTATTTTGTAACTTGGGGTAAAGAAGTATAAGTATATGTATCACCCTATGTTTGGGTCTTATACTTGAAACGTTAGTTACTCCACATTTAGCTTGCTACTCGCTCGGTATCACAAACATTTTAAAATTCTCATTTAAAATTCTCATTTAAAATTGTCTATATCACAAACACTTTATGAAAAATTCTCGTCTAAAATGTGTGTGATATAGATAAATCTTTATTTTTGTCTGTGTGGAAATCAATTTTTTCATAAAACGGCGGTCAAATTGTCTATGTAGTTGATCAAATTGTCTGTACACAGACAATTAAATCGACGTGTAACCCGACGTGTACACGAAGCGGGACTTACATTACAATGAGTGATATTGACTCAAACAAAGTGGTAGGTAGTAGTTCATCTATTCTATTTTTGTCTACTATTATTTATTTTTCAAAATTCATCACACTTTCTTTAGAAAGAAAATATTTCATAATAATTGCTATGACTTCTTCTTAAAATAAAATTTAACAAGATAATTTCGATAATTTTTCTGAAACTCTGATATATAAATGCTACTCCTAGTTCAAAAGAAGAATCATGCATGTAAAGAACTAAAGTAGTTTAATGTTGTTAAAACCAAATATAGATCATAGATTAGGGGAAGACTCTTTATAGCAACAATAACAATAGTCGAATCTCCGATATATTATATTAAGTTATCATTAACTTTTTATTTTAGGAGAAGAGAATTAGGAGGGCTCTAGCGTGATGCAGTTTGTGTGATATAACACCGTCCCCAAATATATTTACTTTTATGTAAATCATGTATTGAACCTTAGGAAATGGTTAATGAATTTACGAGATTGTAATTTTTTATCATTACTTTTACGTGAATAGTGAATTGCACGTGGGGCCCACATCGGGAGCGGGGACCACCCTCTGCTCGCGGGACCACATGTTATATTCATCTTGGCCTAGGTAATATGTATATGGTGGTGGATAGTCTAGTTGCGCCATGGAAAGGGCTTAAGGTTGACCGGTTGGTCAAACGAGGCTCAATTATCGGTATTGATAATTTATCGGATAACAGTCCGAAACGAATTTCAGAGACCTCTAAATTAAAGTAGGGGAATGTATATTGATTCTAAAGGCCCACAGTGGTTGAGAATGTGTGATATATTTTATTTGATCCGATAAAATAAAATATAATTAAAACAGTCCGAGAAATACAACTTTCGGGGCCGATTGTACACATCGGGATATAATGGGATGACTTCCCACAAGAGTGGGTGCTACCCCACGTTTTTGAGATCTTAAATATGAAAAGGGATGCTCCACAACATGGGTTGTGAGGTGTGTGTGGGCTGAGGGTGATGTTTGGGTGAGAGTTGACCTAAGGTGGGCCTCTCTCCTCACTCATTTGACAAAAAGAGTCCCCTCACTCCCTCCCCCATTGTTTTGTGCGTCCAAACCACCCCAAGGGAAGAGAGAAGCTTTGCAAACATCATACTCCATAGCTAAATTCGGACTCAAGCTCAAGGGAGGCAAAGAAAGAAGTTTAAGGAGGAAACAGAGAGGAAAAAGTGTGGTGATTAAGGTAATGATCTTATCTTATCCCTTTCTCTACTCTTTAACTATCATATGAGTTCTATAGCATATGAGGAACCCTTAGTATTTTTCTACATGTTTAGAAATGTAGAATGAGAACTTGGAAGATAGTTATAAGTCCAAGAATAGACTTAGAAGTCAAGGTGACTGGTTCGCTGGAAAATAACCTTTTAGAGGTTATTTGTGTTGATATGGGTTTTGTGATGATAAAAACTTGTTAGGAACTTTTCTAAGGAGTTCCTAGAGCTTTCATGGAATTGAAAGAGTAGCCGGAGTTATCGCCGTAATTCATCAAAGTTCGCCGGAGTTCAACCGAGAAGGGTAGAACTTCTTAAGGCTCATTCGAGGTGAGTGGGTGGCTTAATGTCTTGTTACTCTTAGGTTAAGTATGAGATTACCTAAGTAAATGTTATATGTGTTCATAATGATGTTTAAAATGATTTAAGCATGTGATTAGCCAAGATAATTAGGCATATATGAAATGAACCATGATGATTATGCATGAAAGATGATATGAAAATGATATAAAAACATATGTGATGTTTTGGATGGCCAAAATGGAAAATATTGAATGTTTAAAACTTAATTCATGTTCGGGTTAAGTTTCAGAGCAATCGGAGTTGGTTCAGACGGTCAACAGGCCGTTGACCGCAAAGAAGAAAGTGGACTGACGCTGATTTAGGCTATAACCGACGCCGGTTTGAGTACGGGGCAACCCAATTAATAAATTTAATTATGAATTGACATCGGTAATGGCTGAACCGGCGCCGGTTTGGTGCTGTTTTGCCCGTATGTTAATTTTCGTGCATGGTTTTGCATGAATTGTTGTGCTTAGGCTATAAGACTTGGTTTAGTCTTGATAAATGATTATGATATAGACCCTATCTATGAATGATAAGTGGTATATCATAGGAATGAATATAAGATGGTGGAGAACCCAAGGACGACGATACTGTCCTCAAAACTCGGTATATAAATGGTGGAGAACCCAAGGGCGACTGTACTATCCTCAAAACTCATATATGGTGGAGAACCCGAGGACGACGACACTGTCCTCAAAACTCATATGTATGAAAGGTAGAGAACCCAAGGACGACGGTACTGTCCTCAAAACTCAAATGTGTAAATGGTGGACAACCCAAGGATGATTGCACTGTCCTCAAAACTCAGAATAAGAATTGATTAGGACCAGGAGGAGTCCTATACACTCATAGGTATATGGGTGGGTTGGGATTTAAGTCAAGGATATTGACTATTACTGTTTTCTCAAATAAACAATGACCTACAGGTCGAGTATTTCCAAGTGTATATATATATATATATATATATATATATATATATATATATACTGATATGTATTTTATAACTTGGGGGAAAGGATTATATGTGTATGTATCACCCTATGTTTGGGTCTTATACTTGAAACGTTAGTTATTCTACATTTAGTTCGCTATGACTAAGTCACGTTGACTTGCGAGTGACATCACTTGGTCATACGGCGGTTGTACACGCGCTTAGATGCGGTCTGGGGCGTGACATATGAAGAGTGATTACATATAAATCCTACCATATAATGACGGGGTTTTTACCTTAATATTACTTAAGTAAAGACAATTTCCAAAAATGTGACCACATTATCATTAGGACAAAAATGTGACTAAGAATGTCATATTAATGTCATTGTCATATTTTAATGTCACTGTCTAGTTTTAATGTCACTATCAAATGTCACTGCCGCCATCGCCGGTGTCACTTTAGCCACCGCCCGTGTCACTGTAGCCACCGCTCATGTCACTATAACCACCGGTCGTATCATTTTAGCCATCGTCCTTGTCATTGTAGCCACCGTCGACGTGACACTAAAGCCACCGCCCGTGTCACTATAGTCACCGACGTGACACTAAATTCATAAAATGATACTAATTATATTTAAATTTTGATATATATATAAATTATATTTATAATTTCAGGTGTTCGATAGACTCGAGTTCGAACCGAGCCGAATACTACTATGTTCGAGCTCGGCTCGATTAAGTTTTCGAACTTAAAACTCAGCTCGAGTTCGAGTTCGAAAGGTCGTTAAGCTCGACTCGTTAGGTTCGAAAACGAGCTCGAACTCGAATAGTTCGATAAAAGCTCTGTTCGTTAATGGCCCTAACAGCCCCCACCCATGTCACCCCCCTTGCCCAGTACCAACCGGAGACTGCCACCGCCATAAACAGTGACTCACAAGTCCCCTCCCCAACCCTGAGTGATCCCACTACGTACCCCCTAGCCCCAACCACAACCCCCTTTCTATGCCCTGCTACAGCCCCTATCCCCGGCATCCTTCCCAACGGCCAACCACATCTTTAACCCACCTTCCAACCCTAGCCCCCTGCCCAATTCAATCGCCGCATCAGCACCACTCCCCTGCCACATTGCCGCCACCATCGACGAGTGCAGATCTGGAAATTGAAACCGATGCCACTGTTACATTGAAGCTCTAGACGGAAACCTAACATCGATGATGATCAGACCATCTATTATCACACCATCCGAGACCAAGCTTCCATGGATGAAGATGTCGCCAGTTCGACTCCCAGCCACCTCCCCATTGACGTGACAGAAAGAGAAGAAATAGAAAGTCGTAGGGGAGGGGAGGGCGATGACAGTGCTGGATGTTGGACAGTGGTAGTTCTGCGGCAAGGATGGAAGCAGAAGGCCAACAGTGGTGGTTCTGGGATGAAGACGAAGCGGAAAGGCGGAAACTTCACGCTAAGTTCTTCGATGAAGGAGAGAAGGTGTGCGCTACTTGCCGAGAGAAAGGTTAGGTCATATTTTTGTCAATTTGTAAAGTAGTGATATTTTTGTCCTCCAAAAGCGTGTAGGTCATAATTGTGCCATTCTTTCTATAATGCCACCTTAAGTTTACATACGTGATACGTAGTATTAGTGTATTACATTACGCATATAAAATTGTGTTTTAATACAATATGGGCAGATGAAAATATGGCCAGCGTTAGGCAGTATATTATTAACTCAGAATCCGGTCCCTTGATAGGACGAGTACATGAAGTATTTATAGACCTTAGGAACTACTCCCTCCGTCCCCCTGTTATTGTCCCATTGCGGTTTACGATGCTTGACCGACGATAAAGCAAACAAATCCCTGTCCGCACTCAAATTGTTTTTAGGAAAAAAATTACATATTCAGAAACTACATTAAAAGATTTACAAAGTCGCAAAAACCAGAATCAAATTTGATAAAAGTTTGATACATAAAGTAAGAGATTAAGAGTGATTTGTGTTGACCATGTGAATAGGAAATGGGACAATAATAGGGGGACGGAGGGAGTAGTATTCTAAGAGTAAATTGATACATTAAATGCTATTAATTACATGAGAGTCCTGTAACGTCTTGGCCGTTGTGCAATGATTGCTTCCTCTAGGTCCACGTTTCTTCCGTTATTCCTGCCTGCTGCCAGATAGCTATGCTCGAATGATAGCCTGAAACATAAGCCCTAGGAATAGTCCGACCTCGCTAGAACTCTACCCAGGCTCGCGGTCTGCTGTCCAACCTGGCCTGGTTGTGGGTTCCTTTCGCGGGTAGGATTCCTATTTAGGCCCAACAGCTAATCAATATCAATCCCGTTATTGGGCGGATCCCGTAGAGGGCTAATCCTGATTAAAGGCTAATCCCGATTATGGGCTGATCCCATCGACGACTTAATCCCGTTATGGGCTTTTGCTATGATTTCGTATTTGGGCCATGGCTGCAGTCCATGGTTCCATCACGAGCCCCAAAATCAACCGGGCTGGATTTTAGAAGAGTAGTAAGTTTTTGAATTTCAAATTTTCTTTTGTGGCATCGTTCCTCATTTAATGCGAGTAACACATGCCTATCTTCACAACATCCCACTCCACCGTTCCATCTTCAGCACTCGAGTGTCATGGTAGCGATTCCGGAGCTGTTTACAACATCGTGGATCCCGCTATAAAGGTACCCCCTTCTCTTCCAACCGAACTTTCTAATACTTTGCATTTTTCGAACCTTAGGCAAGAAAGCTTCCCTCTTTGCTTCACTCCCTTTTCCAGGTCAGTCTATCAATGTCTTCTTCTAGTTCCATTCCCCTTCTTAACATCCTCCCCTACGATGGGGCCAATTCCAATTGGCCTAGAATCCCGGTGGACTCAAAAAGAGGGAGACTCACTTTTATCTTTCCGCCGATTTTGCTCGCGCGATTCCAGTCGTCGCCATTTCTGACGCCGAGTTTAACACGGCGGCGGCCCTACCTGGGCCCAGCATCATCTTCACCCACCCTATCCCTGGTCAGAATATTGTAGATTCCCCCTCTCCCATTCATTTTGAAATTCACCTTTCTAGCCTTGAAATGGGGGTGCAGTTTGCACATCACCCTGCCCTTCTGAATATTATGGTCCGTTTATCCAAAAAAAGAATATTATGGTCCATCATGGGGTCATCCCTGGCCAACTCACCCCCACCATGCATTTATTCATCACCGGGTTCATAGCCCGGTGTCTCTTTCTCCAAATTAGGCCAACCCTAGATACGTTCTTGACATTCTTTCATTCGGTCCTGCCCGAAACTTCTGAGGCCCATGAATTTTTCTCAATCTCCCAGAGGGCTGGTCACCGTCTGTTTGAAGCCAAGTCCTACCCGGATTCTTTTAAGAATTGGAGGCACAAATGGGTGTGGGTGACCCCGGCGGATGGCAGGCTGCAATTTGAGAACGGGTGTGGGTGTTAATCCGGCGGTGGGTCATGCCCATCCTGAACGAGGGGACTGAGTACGCTGCAAACTTCATTGCTGAGGGTTTCCCCTTCTGATGGGGCATTATGTAGGTGAGGATGGGGTGATTATGCTTACATTTTCATCAGGTCGACAACACCTGATTTTGCATTTATCTTACCCCTTTTATTTTCTCGCTCAATGAGCGAGCTCTCACTTGTGTATTTCTTTTCTGATTCAGAGAGTGAGAAGATGGCTTCCAGGCTCGAGCGGCTAGCTGCAAAGGCTGGTTCAACCCTAGGTCACTTGGTTCCTGTGAGGAAGATCCAGACTCGGGGTGCTGTGGAGGCCGCCCCTGGAAAGTCCGGTGGTGAATTCCTTTGCCTTTGTACAGATATCTCCTCGTTCCGCGGGGGAATAGATGGAGCCCGATGCGAAGATAAAGGTCTTTCATTGGTATTGGGAACGATTCCTTGGAAAGCAGTGGTTATTGTCTCCACGGTCCTCTGGAACGTAGCCAAACTCGCCAAAGCTTGCGTCGGATCCACGTTTGGGATGAGATTCCCGGTAGTTGACGTCTGGAACTGTGGCAGATGCGTCGCCGGACGTCTAGAACTTCCAACCCCCTGAAGCTGGTTCCTCAAGTCACCCGGAGTCACCACGTTATTGTTTCTCCTCCGGAAATCGCTTCATCGCGACCTAGAACCTTCGTCCTCGATCACGACCTGATCAAAACGTGTACCACCTTGATTGCTACGAACACGGTTGTGACTGTGTGATCCAACCATCTTCGTCGTAGATCATTCTCTCAATGAGAGCACCAAATGATGTAGTTTAATCCAACTACAAGAGCTATATCTAACAGAGCAGATGAAAATATGGGCAGCGTAAGGTAGTATATTATTAATTCGGAATCCGGTCCCTTGATAGGACGAGTACATGAAGTATTTATAAACCTTAGGAACTACTCCGTAGTATTCTAAGAGGAAACCGATACATTAAATGCTATTAATTACATGAGAGTCTTGTAACGTCTTGGCCGTTGTGCAATGATTGCTTCCTCTAGGTCCACGTTTCTTCCGTTATTCCTGCCTGCTGCTAGATAGCTATGCACAAATGATGGCCTGCCACATAAGGCCTAGGAAGAGTCCGACCTCGCTAGAACTCTACCCATGCTCGAGGTATGCTGTCCAGCCTTGCCTGGCTGTGTGTTCCTTTCGCGGGTAGGATTCCTAGTTAGGCCCAACGGCTAATCAATATCAATCCCATTTATGGGCTTATCCCGTAGAGGGCTAATACTGATTAAAGGCTAATCCTGTTTATGGGCTGATCCCGTCGAGGGCTTAATCTCTTTTATGGGTTTTTGCTATGATTCCGTATTTGGGCCATGGCTGCAGTCCATGGTACCATCATTATTTGGAACTCGTAAACATTATATTTGTTAAAAAAGAATAATTTATGTATTTTTTTTTGAAATAGAAGTAAAACCAATTTAACATTCTAATACAAAAATTACTATTATAAATTTATAATTTGACATTATTAAACTTTTCGTTCAATGCAAAATTATATTGGGAAAAGTATTTATTGCCTAAATAAATAGCTCATCCAACGGTAAGTGACAAAACAGCATAAATGCTTATTATTTCTTCACTAAAATTTGCTACCAAATAATTAATGCGAGAATGCACCATCCATGAATCAATATCGTCATCCTATCAAGGATCAAGTTTTTTAAATGATACGAAAAAATACTTTCTTCACCCCCTAAAAAATAGCATTTCCTTTCTCATTCATTTCGAAAAAGCTTCAATTTATGCTCACTTTAATAAAAAAAAATAGATGGTCTATATTGTTTTTTTCCTTTTATATGAATCTCAATCTAAACTTTCAAATTCTAACAGACATATTAAATCAAATGGGAAATTATTTTTTGAGAGAGTGGATGTACTTGGCTAAGTATTGAAAAATTAAAGAATGACCGTATAGAATCCTTCCTTTCAAAAGCTAACCAATTAACCACATAAAGATGTTTGTGGGATTTTGTTGGAGATATCTCACCTATATGTAACAGGGGTGTTAATTGTTAAGATTTGGTCGTACTTTTTTGGTTGATTTGAAATGAGAATTGAAAAAATGAAGAGCAAGAAAATTGAAAAGCAATGATGCAATTCTCTTTTTTGGTTTAGAAAAGAATTGGTAGGAAAATAGTTGAAGTGAAGTGATAGAATGACACTTATATTATAATCCGTATATCAGTATAAACCAAGAAAAAATATGTGAAAATGATTTTAATGGAACTTTCATACATTTCTTTTTCATTTTTCTCCTACCAAACAACACACAAATTCCACCAAACTTCTTTACTATGATCTCTTCACTCTTTCCAACTATTGTCTTTCTTCTCTATCTACTTTTTATACCATACACAATTAGTCTAATATTTGTCAAGGGCAGAGCCTGTATGAGTACTCTTATTATATTATTATATTATTATTATTGAATAGCTATAAAGGAGGGAAGCTATAGATTATTCTAGAAGCGCCCAATTAGATAACTACTAAGCATAAATATGGTGGTATTGTCTTTTATTATGAGAGAGGCACACTAGTCAACTATGCTAATTTATTTACTAAGTTAAGATATTAACGTATACTCGTACAATTCATGAAAAAATTGTGCATATATTATTATTTTTTGAATAATAACATCACAAAGTTTAAACATATTTTAGGTAGTATTATCTTTAAAATATTAGACACAAGTATTAAGATTTATAAGGTACCAAACGGATCAATTTTGTCAGTTGTACAAATGTTTGATACACATGACTTTAAGTCATCAAAGACTATTATACCATACTATAAGATTGTTAAACTATTTAACAATGCAGATCTAATGTGGATGCAACGCTGGACATGCAGAACACCAAGAATAAAAGCCTACTCGACTGGATCTGCTTCACTTGGATTACTTTTATTATTAGTCTTGGGCATGTTAAACTAAATAATAATCTTACTCTACATAATGTTCTATATGTTCCTCAATTTAATTTCAATCTTATTTCTATATCTAGCCTAGCATTGCATGAAAACATTTCTGTTCATTTTTCTTCTAATCATGCTACCTTGCAGGATCTTCTCACCAACAAAATGATTGATTGTGCTGATCTACAATAATGCTCAACGATTCATGTTCTAATTCTGATATTTGGCATTATAGACTAGGCCATTTACCTTACAATAAACTCAATACTATTGTTGATTGTAATGTTTCTCATCATATAAATAAGACTGATTCTTGTGATATCTGTCATTTTGCTAAACAAAAAAAAAAATGCCTTTTTCTCCTAGTATTTCTTATGCTTCTAATCCTTTTGATCTTGTTCACATGGATGTATGGGGACCTTTTAGAGTTCAATCTTATTCTGGTTTTAAACATTTCGTAACTATTGTTGATGATCATACTAGATGTACATGGGTTTTTATGATGAAAAACAAGTCTGAAGTTAAATTTTATATGCTCAATTTCTACAATTTAATTCTAACTCATTTTAATACAAAAATTAAAACTATTAGAACTGATAATGGAACTGAATTTATTTTTCGATCATTTTATTCTTAATATTCCAGTCCAGTAGGCTTTATTCTTGATAAGATGGCATGGACATGGGTGGCTAGAGATGCACAAGAACATTCACAAGAAGCGGCTGGAGCATGGAAGGAGCAAGTTGGTCAGCGAAAGTCAGAACTAGGAAAGAATAGAGGCTCTACCATGGGTAAAAACACAGAACTAGGAAAGAATAGAGTTGGAAACATATTCTCTTGTGGTTGCATATGGACTGGAGCAACGTGATGGTGATTCTTATCTGGATACTGTTTTGGAAGATATAAGATTCAGTTTTCGTAATGAAGCTGGGATAGAAGTTGGTTATGGTAGAAGATCCACAAATGTAGTAGCTCATAAGCTAGCTAGTGTTGCTCTTTCTATGTCGGATGGTTTTTATAAGGTTTGTAATCCGCCTGATTCTAATGTCTCTCAATTACATACTGAGGGTTTGAATTAATTAATGAAATGCTATTTCCTTTCACAAAAAAGATATTTAAGTTAATTATAATACTGAGTATGTATTACTATTGATATTTAATCATAAACTCGTGCAACGCGCCGGTACTAAGTCCAGTTCAATATGTATCAATTTAGACGGCTAGAAATAGTTTCTTTGTACAAGCACTCTCAAATGAAACATAATTGTTGCATTTATATTTTGATTTTGAAGCGCACGGATGGTGCATGTTTTCCACACAGTAACATTGGACAGACGAGAGCGTGACTCATACAATCGCGCGTGTGGATTGTTTTTCCTTCCTTTATCCTCCGTTTTTTTCTTTCATCTTACACAATCGCATTTACTTTTGTGCTATTCAGACAAACTTGCATGTGGACCGATTTTCCTTCTCGCGCATTTTTCATTCAGCTAACACCGTCAAATTTACTTTCATGTGATTTACAAAAAACGCACGTGTGGATTGAATTTCCCTCCTTTCTTCACGGTTATTTTCCTTCAGTCAACATGTCAGGTTTATTTTCGTGCATCCCATTCAAACGCACGCGTGGATCGCTTTTACTTCCTTTCTGAGCAGTTTTTTCTTTCAGCTTACTCCGCCAAATTTACATTCATGCAATACAGAAAAGCGCGCACGCGTATACAGATTTACTTTCGCGCGATTCATAGAAATGCATGTACATATTTCTTTTACTTCACTCCTGCGCAGTTTTTCATGCATGAGAAGAAACACAAGGGTGAATAGGGAGAAAGTATACACTCTAAATGTGACAAAACATATTTTTGATGCCATCCATACATAGATATATTGTACAAAAAGTATATACTTCCTCAGTTCCATAAAAGTTGCAACATTGGAATTTCTGCACTATTCACACACCTCATTTTGACTACGATTTTCTAATAATATATATAATAAAAATATTATGTATAAAATATTAATAAATTTGTATTAATGTAAATTTCCAATATATTAACTTTTTTTAATGTTTACTAATACATAAATAAATATAATTACAGTCAAAGTTGCGCATTGGCAAACGTGAAAGTCAAACTGTTGCAACTTTTATGGAACGGAGGATAGTATATTGAACAGATCTAAGTTTAAATGTATTCACTCATTCATCTTTCTCGTGATATCTTTAGGAAACATGGGATGTATGACTCTTTCATGCCAGGCCCACAGGCCCATCCCCGGGGCTGCCTCATGATACTCATGTACGAGTACTTATTTGTCAAATATTTTTAGTTAAATACAAATAGGGTTTAGTCCAAACTCCAAACTAAAGACCTAGTCTAAACGCAGTAAAAGCGAAAACTAAAAACAAAGCAAAACAGTAACAGAAATTTCTACAGTCCAACATCACGTGTATTCTGCAGTAAAAAGTACATACATTACACACTACAGAGTCACTCAGTGATTAAATGTTACCTTATCATTCATTTATTTTACCGTTTACTGTTATGCCATCATCTCGCGCGACAGCTGTAAAAAATTATGCTACTGCTACCTTCCTTCTCGTTTCTGAATTATTTACACCCGTAACTGATATGTACAGAAATCACGCAATTTTGATAAATAAATTGAATAAAGATTTTAACTGATAAAAAAAATCTGTCTCTGAATTTTTTATCCTATATTTGGAATGGGGGCCTGGATTTCATCTACATTTACAGCGCGATCCCCAATGGAAGCTTTTTCTCTCATTTTCCCCCATTTTCTTTTTACCTGCGCATGCAAAAGAAAAGCTACTTAGAGAAAGTACAAACCCCTAGAAGTGAGTCACTACTGACTACTCTCTGTTTCGTTTTATTTTTTCTGTTTCTTGTGATTCGCCGCCGGAATCCAAGAATTCCGGTTGTCTCCGGCAGCGGGTTGGCAGATGCTGGGGTTGACTGGCTCTGCTTGATCAGTCTCTGTTTTGGGTGTTTGTTGTTTCAGGGAATAATCAAATTTGCGGCGGCGGCGGCCGGAGACTAGCCAGAGTCACCATCATTTTTAGCTGATGATGGCCGGAGAATAGTTTCTCCGTTTTGATATATCAAAGCCCAATTCTGGACAACTGAAACAGTGGGGATCAGCTTTGATTTCCTTTTACTTCTTTTTTTTTTGGGTTTTTTTTGTTCAGTTGATATGTTTATTAAAATAAATATAATTAATGTGGGTTAGCTGTACCGCCATTACTGCTTCTGGGAAGAATTTTTTTGGTTGCGAGTTTGTACCATACCCAAACACCTTCTCTTATGTATCTATGTTGTTAGATACGTGCAGAGAGAGCCAGAGTCACAGAGAGTGTTAAAAAATGATTTTTTGGTTTTTTAATTCTTTGAAATTAGCAAGAAATAGCAGGGGACAGTAAATCAGTAATAAAACAATCTGAAGAGTAGATGATTTCTTGTGATGATCATTTTTGTTTTTGTTTGGTGTTCTGTGGAACTAAATATGGCATTAAAAAATGGATCTTTATAGTGATGGAGTAAACCATGCATCCTTTTTACCCCTTATTAGTTAATAAAATGTTTGCTTTAAAAGGAAAAGAATGCAGGGATTGTTCTGTTTCAAGCAGAACAGGGAACTATTTTTCTTATTACCTATATTGAGTTTTTTTCTGATACAGAGATTATAAAGTTAGAATTGGAAGATTTTGCTTTCTATTTTTGTATTAACAAAAAGGGACTGGAATTATTATCCCAATTGCCATTAAAGATAAATAAATTGGTGTGATGATATTATTATTGGTGATTCTTGGCAGGGATTTTTCTGACTTTAAGCAGCTATGAAGAGGAGAACCATTCATCAGAATCAACATCCTTTTGATGTTTATCGTAAGAAGTTTCCTTTGTATAATCAGAGGCATTTGTGTGGTTGTGTTTTTTTTTAATCATAAAATGTAAAATGAAGGCAAACATGCACACTGCCACACTAATTGGGATACAAAAATTTCATATGTTTTACCTTATTGGCTTTTGTTTAAATATTAAAATTTCCATTTATTTTCATAATCGAATTACATACAGAGTTTTTTTCGTCGTTTGTAATTATGTCGGGAGGCACTATGGTAATGCAATTTGTCCTAACTAACCAATGCCAAGTAGTCTGAACTATATGTTTGTCATGTGGTTTGAGTGTGGAGTTAGGGTTAATCATACCTTTTGTTTGTTGCAGCTTTTGAGGTATTTCGTGACGGATCATGGCAACCCGTAGAGCGCATAAGAATTCAGCATGGGACCTTCGGGATGCACATTTTAGATGAAGGGGACTTGATTGAGGAGAACATTTCAATATCAAACGTTAGAATAAGGTCTAGGAAAGCCACTACTTCTGATTGTGCTTGCTTTCTAAGGCCTGGGCTCGATATATGTGTGTTTTCAACCCCACACGAAACACAAGATTCTGATTCGGAGGAAGACGCGGATGATAAAACAGAACCTGAACCTGTAAGTACCCGAAAACTCGAGTTGTTAATGCTCGTTGGATCCATTTCATAACTTATGTGTGAGTGTGTGGCAATGTACAATATAATTGCAGGTATGGATTGATGCAAAAATAAGATCCATAGAAAGGAAACCTCATGGCTTTGGATGTGACTGCCAGTTCCACATTAGTGTGTACGTCACACAAGGTCCGCCTCCAATTCTGAAGAAAACGCTAAGTAAAGAGGTCAAACTGGTCAAACTTCAGCATGTTTCCATTCTTCAGAAACTTGAGCTCAAACCTTATGAAGACAAGCATTACCGTTGGAGCTTCTCAGAAGACTGTAGTGCCCTGCTGCCGTTTAAGTTATTCACTGGAAAGTTTTGCACCGATCTCACATGGCTCCTCGTCGCATCCATTCATAAGGAAGCAACCTTTGATGTCCGCTCGATCCACAATCGGCTTGTCTATGAGGTCTTGAAGGATGAAAATGACATTGACGCTCCAGATTCAGCCTATGATTCGTATGCCATGAATTTCAAAGTGGAAAATGATGTTTCCACCCCCGTTGTTGTACAGTTTGACCCTAACACAGCTGAGAGGAGACTGGATGCGGCTGGCCCACTTGTTGTGTATGACGAGTTGCGTCGGTCAAAGCGTAGATTCGTACAGCCTGAACGGTACATGGGGTGTGATGAATATTTGACTGAATTTGACATTGAGGTTACCCGACTTGGGGGAGGAAAGATGTATAAAAGTGAAGTGGAAGAAGTACTACCAATGGCCCTCTCAATTCAAGCTGACCATGCAATGAAGACAGGTGATCACGATAAGTCTCTCTTGAATAACCAAAACGAGTTGCATGAAAATGGGACGAAATCCGGGACGAAGCGGGCCAGTGGTGACAAGTCAAACCTTGCAATAGTTCCTCATCACTCATCTTCTAAGAAACATTACACTGCTCGCAAAGACGATAATCTGCTTCAGTTTGAAGTTGACGACGATATATCTGCAGAGATCAATGAAATAGTGTCCAGATATATTTACGTGAACGGTTCTTCCAACATACATATGAACAGATCTTCATTCAAATTGATGAAAACGAAGCGCTGGGCTGGTCAAACGAAAGTCTCCAAGTTGAAATTCATGGGTCTGGATCTTAAACAAGGCGGGACAGGTTCAAGAAAAAGAGGATATAAAAGACGGGATATCCCTCCTTCCGAGAGGGACAGTGTTTATGACATAAGATCATTTAGAAAAGGCTCCATAAGTGCCAATGTGTATAGGGAATTGATTAGGAGGTGTATGTCTAACATCGATGCGACCCTTAATAAGGAACAGCCCCCAATTATGGATCAGTGGAAAGAATTTCAGTCAAACAAGTCATGTCAGCGGGAGCGCCATGATAAAGATTCTACGAATCCAGAGGAAGAATTGTCAGAACTTGATATGCTATGGAAGGAAATGGAACTTGCCTTGGCATCATGTTACCTTCTCGATGACAACGAGGTAAAATGGCTAGGTTCCCCTCCCATATTTATTTTTTGTATACATATAAAGCCTTCTGGTTTTGTTTCCTAATATGCTTGACATGATTCTTGTGTTACAGGACACAAACTTAAGAACTGCAACTGAACAACATATGTCAACCAAAAATGGAAGCAAAGTTTGTCATCATGATTTTCGGCTCAACGAGCAGATCGGAATTATTTGTAGACTATGTGGAGTTGTGAGCACTGAAATAAAGGACGTTCCCCCACCCTTTGTAAGTCAACTACTTGACTGCAGTGCCACAAATATTGTCCTCTATCCTCTGCTCAATAATCCAATGCAGAGAGAAAAGTAAATTAACTAGAATTAGTGGAAGCTCAGCCTGTTTGGTTGTGATTCTAAAAACAACTTCCAACAGGGTAAACACGTATTTTGGAAGAGGGAGCGTGGGGAGAAACCCGGGACCGGACTCACCCCAAGTTCAGCGAAGACATTTTTTTTCTTCATTTGAGAGTTCTTTTGTAACAATTTATATAAATTAATTACGTTTTGCCCCAATGGCTTATGCTTGTTTTGAAAAATTAGCTTTATTTAATTAAAATGTTTGGGACGGCACTAATTTTTGGTTAGGGGGATGGGGGACTACTTTTAAGTAGAACTTAAACTGCTTTATCAAAATAACTTTTCTTAAAAACAGTTTTAACAAACCACATCCAAAGTTCCAAACCAGTGATTTCTTTTAGAAGACATTCATCTCATCATCTGGTTTTCATATTATGGTAATCACTTATGTTAGTCAATAGTAATGAGTCCTCTTCTCTTCATACAGATGCCTTCAACAATCTCAGGTTCAGGGAAGGATCAGAAACCTGAGGAAGACACAGATCAAAAGCAGGAAGATGACACTGCTGCTGATCTTGAACACTTCACCATCCCCCCCTCTTCCTCCAACATACCTTCATCCGAAGGGGAAGTGGAAGACAATGTGTGGGCTTTAATACCTGATCATAGAAACAAGCTGCGGCCCCACCAAAAAAGAGCATTTCAATTCCTTTGGCGAAACATCGCGGGCTCCACTATCCCAACCGAAATAGACCCCGAGAGCAAGGAGAGAGGCGGCTGTGTCATTTCCCATACCCCGGGAGCTGGCAAAACTCTCCTCATCATTGCCTTCCTTGTCAGCTACCTGAAACTGTTCCCTGGGTCCCGGCCTCTAGTCCTCGCCCCAAAAACAACTCTGTACACTTGGTACAAGGAGATAATCAAGTGGAAGATCCCGATCCCGGTTTACCAAATCCACGGTGGTCAAACTTACAAAGGAGAAGTGTTGAGACAGAAGATGAAATTGTGTCCCGGTCTGCCCAGAAACCAGGATGTCATGCATGTCTTGGACTGTCTTGAAAAGATGCAGAAGTGGCTCGACCACCCAAGCGTCCTCCTCATGGGCTACACCTCGTTCTTGACTTTGACTCGCGAAGACTCAACCTATGCACACAGGAAATATATGAACCAGGTTTTACGGCAGTGTCCAGGGATCGTCATACTAGATGAGGGACACAATCCTAGGAGCACAAAGTCTAGGTTAAGGAAGGCATTGATGAAAGTCAACACGAATCTTAGGATTCTGTTGTCTGGAACGTTGTTTCAGAACAACTTTGGGGAGTATTTCAACACTCTTTGCTTGGCGAGACCGAGGTTCGTTGACGAGGTGTTGAAGGAGCTTGACCCGAAGTACAAGGAGAAAGCAAAGGGTACAAAGAGTCGGTTTTCGTTAGAAAACCGAGCAAGAAAAATGTTCATTGATAAAATATCTAAAAGGATCGATTCAGATAAAGAGAAGGAAAGGAAAGAAGGGCTGAACATACTGAAGAAACTCACTACGGGGTTCATAGATGTTTATGAAGGTGGGAGCTCCGATAACCTTCCCGGATTACAATGTTACACGTTGATGATGAAGTCAACGACCCTCCAGCAAGAGATACTTGTGAAGCTACAAGACCAAAGGCCTATATACAAAGGGTTCCCGCTGGAATTGGAGCTCCTCATCACTCTAGGGGCGATCCACCCTTGGTTGATCAAAACCACGGCGTGTTCCGGTCAATACTTTAAGCCAGAAGAGTTGGAGGCACTTGAGAAATTCAAGTTTGACTTAAAAGTAGGGTCAAAGGTCAAATTCGTCATGAGCCTGATCCCGCGTTGTCTACTCCGGAAAGAAAAAGTTTTGATCTTTTGCCACAACATCGCCCCAATCACCCTCTTCTTGGAGATATTTGAGCGGTTCTACGGGTGGCGGAAAGGCGTGGAAGTTCTCGTCCTTCAAGGCGACATCGAGCTTTTCGAGAGGGGCAGAATTATGGATAGGTTTGAGGAGCCTGGAGGGGCGTCTAAGGTAATGTTGGCGTCCATCACCACTTGTGCAGAAGGGATCAGCTTGACTGCTGCGTCACGGGTGATCTTGTTGGATTCTGAATGGAATCCGTCAAAGAGCAAACAGGCGATTGCGAGGGCATTCCGGCCCGGTCAGGACAAAGTCGTTTACGTCTATCAACTCTTAGCTACTGGGACACTAGAAGAGGAGAAGTACAAGAGGACAACATGGAAGGAATGGGTTTCGAGTATGATATTCAGTGAAGATCTTGTGGAGGACCCGTCTCACTGGCAAGCCCCAAAGATTGAGGACGAGCTACTCGGGGAGATTGTGGAGGAGGATCGGGCAACGTTGTTCCATATGATTATGAAGAATGAGAAGGCTTCCAATATGGGAAGACTTCAAGTGTGAGAATTGGGTTATCATAACCCGATGATCATACAGGCGGCCATGATCAAGAATTAATTTTCTTGGTCAGAACCTCCAAGTTTATGGTTGGACCCTTAAATTGTTGTATACCCTTGTTCTTGGTTTTATTAAGCTCAAGTAAAATCCCCATTTCAATAAACAGTTCATGCAGTTCCTCCCCACCTCTGACAAACTGGAAACTGGTACGAGGATGTTTTCTCTCTTTCTTTTCTGTTCTTTTTTTTCCTCTTTTTCCATATTAAACTAAAGGACGGTGGTTTTTCATGTTATATGTAATTCTGTATTATGTAATCGAGTCATACTGGTGTGTAATTCTGTATTTGACTTTATGTAACATATTCGTATTTCATTAATTGTCATTAAGATTATTTACCCTTCAATAGGATTGAATGCCATTAAGATTGTTTCTTTTCTTTTTTTTTATAACAAAAGAAGAAACGCCATCAAGTTCTTTTGTGAACAAAACAGATATTGCAGTTAAAAAGGATGTCAAATGACAGAAGTAATAGACCATGTGTTTGTTCATTCAACACACAACAAAGTTGTCTAAATAGTAAATATGAAAAACACAGGATGTTTAACTGAAAATTTTATAAATAAAGAGTAGGCTCCCTGAAGCACTGCAGCAATAGTCGTATTCTTCATCTTCTTCATTTAGATATTGCTAGGATACATGAAAACCTTGACACTGTTTCCCATGGCTCTGGGCAGCAAGTTGGACTTGAACTTAGCTCTTTCGACACCGCTGTTTCCATGAGGCCGACTGGCCTTTCCCCAGATGCAACGGTAGTGAGATCCGTTCTTCTTTGTCTTACGCTTTCCCTGGTACCAACCCACTTCCTCCTTAGTGTTCACTCCTTCAATCTGAAACAATGAGGTGCTTGGATACTGGTTCGACTTCGATCTCTTGTAACCAAGGTCTGTCCCCCTGACATAGAGTCTGATGCGCTCTCCTTGACGTCCCTTCACCATTTTGACTGCTAGTGGGAAGATACGCCTTCACGATGGTGCCTTCAAGCGTCTGCTGAACCCTCCATTAAGATTGTTTCGTTTGTTGCTTTTTTTAAGTTTTGTTTACTCTTCAATAGGATTGAATATGTACGGTTTAACGGGGTGTGCTTGTGGGTGATCGCATGGTCAGGCATAGCGCAGATTCTACCTTAACTCGGGTCTAGAGCTTCATAAATGGATCCGGTACAATGTACATAGTATTTCTTTGTCATGTAGATTCATTAAAATTCAATTGATTAAATATCACAAAAATACAATTATTAAATTAAAGTCTTTTTACATTATAGCAAAATGGCATTGGGTGTATTAAAAACTAATTAAGTTAAGTATAACTTGTTGAACATTTTTAGATGCAAATGTATTAACCATATCAATGAATTCCTTCTCAATTGTTAACAGAGCTAATACATCCAACCTTTTTGAGACATAGTTGAAGATGTACTTTTGAAGTGATTCTTATATTCGAAATCTAGTACTACTTACTTATTAACGTTTCTGACCTGACTTTGAGTTAATGTTCAATACATGATTTTCTTTTCCTCTTTTGGAATGGAGACAATGATTTGGGAGGTATGAGACTAAAAAATAAATAAATACATAATTTAATGGAATCCTGAACAACTTATTTTAATAATTTTTTCTATAAATAGAAAGCATTTCATTTAATTAATTGTGAATCGAGAATTCCATAATTGCAATATTGATAGCACTAAATAATAAAAAACATGCAAGAATCAACTAGTATTTACAAATTAGCCCATTTGGTATTCACGCATGACAAATTGATTATACATCATATTAGCATTTAGCAAATCAATATAAAGTTAGAAAATTTCAGAAAATACAAACAAATAACTAAATAAGAAAAAAATAGATGATAAAATTAACTTTAGAACTTGGAGCCTAGAATCCTAGAAATAGAAGTCGAACTAGTTTTTATTTGTACTTCCCAAGGGGGAAAATAAAAAATAATTAGAAAATATATATGTATAATACTAATATATATAAATTTTGGGCCCCTAAGTTTTACGATTTTTTTGGGGCCCTGAGGCCAAAGCCTCGCCAGCCTCACATAAGGCACGGCTCTGGACTCAGGCAACGACGAATCGAACAAGGGACGAGGGTGTGCTTCTTTTATATTTACAATCTGTTTTTAAAATAAAATTAATCAAAGACTCCGTAGTAAGTTTTTTTTTTTGAGAGAAAATGTCTTATATTAAAATCATAGAATCCAACCAAACAACAACAAGATCGGACACAGTAGCCAAGAAAGAAAGACCACATAATATTATTCGACCATACAATTTGGGATCATCAGGAACTATCACCCACTCAGGAGCAATAGGATTCGTTAATCCCTACTCGAGCAACTGTAAACCAATCATGATCGACGATGTATTTTCGTCACTTATCCTATGTTGTACTTGCCACAATCCAGAAGTAAAAAACATTATTGTAGACCTAACGCTAAAGACATGAACAAAAAACAAAGCAACGTAACCAAATACAACGCGAAAATAGGACCATAAAAAACAAAAAAAAAAAACTGTTAAATACTCGAAACTTCTGCCTGTTAGTTTTCTTGATCACTCCACGACGGAAGTCCATGAGGGGGACAGACCGCCGATCTATCCTCTCCCTTTCCTAGCTCGTTGTCAATATTGTACTTCAGACACAAATTTCGCCAAAAATTCGCCAATCTCCGTGGTTCCCCCTTACCAACTCCAAATGGTACAAAATAGCCACCGAACAACAAGCGTAACATAACGCCGGCCGGAGAAAACTAATGTTACACGCTTAAAGTGGTGGAAGAAAAATCTAAACGAAAATCACTAGGGAGCTATCCGCTAGGTCTATTTGCGACTTGCCAAAGAACATAATTAACATAATATATAATCAAATAGTAATTGAAATCCAGATAAAATAATATTTCTTAATATGGCGTTTAAGATACATATACAAAATAAATGAATGAATGAGGTTTTTATAAAAATGTAATCAAATAAAATTCATAATTAAAAGTGTTACCAAAGTTAATAGGAGTATATTTTCATGGAGATTACAATATATGAAATTGTTGCAGTCACTAAAAGTTATCATGTCATTTTATCCACCATGATTATTTTAATCACATATTATGAATTACTTCTAAATAATATTGGTACCCGGGTAGCTTATCCGAGGGGTTATTACGGGGATAACTTAGAGAGAAGTCAGAGCAATAAGTAAGAGAGGGAGTGTGTATTCGAGTAGGAAAGTTGTGATGCTTTACATTGGAGAACGGGCTGCTATTTATAGCAGCAGTAAATGCTAGATAAGGATACATGTCAATAATCTGGCGGTGGAGAGGTCACCTCAACCGGGGTGACACTGGCGTACGCATGTGCACCGCATTAAATGCGGTGGGCGGATGTGACGCCGCATTAAATGCGGTTGTTGCTTGTCTCTTAAGGGAATCTCTGATGTCTGTACATGGCCAAGGGCTATGTAGCCGAGGGCTACCTAGTAGCTGAAGGCTTCTGATTTCGCCGCTTTCTCCCAGTAGCTCTGTATGTAGAAGATCGGCTATTTCCTGGAGTTTGGAGCCCTCGGCCAGGGGGCGGAGGTACTCGTAGGTGCACCGTGGGCTACTCAGCACTTGGGCCGCTGTGATTTGGGCCTCTTGTGCTCCCTGGGCCTGTTGGGCCTGTGTTAGAGTAGCAGGAGTCTGTGGGCCGGGGGTTCCTGGGTCATATACTCCATCAACTATATTGATTTTATATTAAATGTAACTATTTTGGATATTAACCGCTTTGGGTCGGATTATATATTTTAGAGACTGTCAGTTAGCCCGAACTTTCGGGTTCACTATTTTTTTTGTTCGGGCTGTCAAAAAAGAAAAAAAACACTAACCAGTGACTTGTTTTGGGCTGGGCCATGGTCAATTTTTGAGTTCGGGTTCGGCTCTTCCCACTCGAGAGAAAGTGTCAATCTAGTCTACTACAAGTAATAAGCAACGAAATGTAATAAGCAGCAAGATGCACCAACTATGCAAGCTGCAAAGATTTAAAAACGTGTTGTAGGGAAGTGAGAGAGGTGTGTTCATTCCATTAGTAAGCCCCCTTTAAATAGGAGGGATTAGGGTTTTACAAGGAATGAGCCAATGAGCCAATTAGCCCAATACATATATTCCCTAGATACACTTTCTATCTATAACGAATGCACATTAAAGTAATTTCCTTCAACACTCCCCCTTGTGCCGAGTTGTAAATAGAATGATGGTATCAGTCTTGTTGCCTCATCAAAACTCTGTCAAGTAACAAAAACCCTGTGGGAAAAAAATAACCTTGACTGAAGAAAAAGGAGTATAGCATCAAGATAGGCTTCTTTCATTAAGTCTATCTTTATTTGATCATTATAGTTTATATGTATCGTTACCTCATTAAAAGCCTTACCAAGTAACAAAACCCAACGGGAAAAAATAAAACTTGGGTAAAGGAAAAGAGTGTAACGTAATCTAGTTGGGGTACTCCCCCTCAAGTCTGCATCTACCCTTGATACTTACATTAATCAAGGGTGTTTGTAAAATATGTGCATTTCAATACTTGTCACATTAATTACCTTAGCGAAGGCACACAATAGAGGAATATAATTCCTTTAATTCTCCCCCTGCGTGTCAAGCGTAGGAAATTTTCTCAAATTAACTTGCAAAAACGTTGCCAATGAACAAAACCCAATGGGAAAAATAAACATCGGTCAAAGTGAAAAGGGAGTATGGTGCACTAAAACCTACACGTCAATTACTTTTGACTGCGATATAGTAATTATGCTCTTTCTTCAACATTGTTTACTTTCGCAAAATTAAAATGTGGGATGGTGCATATTATGTTGTCTCATAAAAAAACCTTACCGAGTAACAAAACCCAATGGGAAAAAATAAACCTTGGTCAAAAGGGAGAAAAGAAAAAGAGTACAACGCAACAATATAACTGATGATAAATAAGTATGTAAGGACTCCCCCTAAATGCAACACATCAATAAAAATTCGATATGTACTTGATATATACTTTTATCAAGGTATTACGTATATAACATCTTGATTTATTTCATGGTAAATATATCCTCATATAAGAAAGTATCAATGAGGTAAGGGGATATCCATCATCATTAAAACTCAAATCACGTTACTTTGTGTTAGAGTGATACTTTTAACATTTCCAATTCCTTTAGAATTACTGTTATCATCAATCATTTAATTAATTTATAAGGGATGAATAAAGATTATACCAATTGTTTCATATAGATATCAAAGTACATTCTTGATACTATTTCAATGATGATATACTACGTATTGGTCCTGTGTTATTTTCAGCTAACACGTTCTTGAGAATGTATTATTTGGTCGAATGTGTTTGTCAAAGTACAATCATGCGCATATTGCACTTTTATAGGGAATTCTTCTCCCAATAACTTTCCAATGATGGATATACTAGTATTTCACCCGTGCGTTACACGGGGTGTTAAATGCAGGTATTAAAACCGTAAACGTATAACCACTTCTATAGACTAAGTAATTTTTATTGACGTTAAATAAGCACAATTCACAAATTATTGAAGATTTCCTTATAGGCAACCATTTTTGCATTTTTCTAATCTTCATCATCTTCGCACACCACGAACTTGAAACCGGACGGACATATCACCCTCATGTTGCAAAATACAATATTCCATGCTTAAAAACGGGATGTCGCAGGAAATCACCCACGATCTCCGGTGATTGTCCTCGCCTCTCTTGTTCACCATCATTGCATAACTAACCATCAAGAAGAATTGTCTACATATAAATGTGAAATAGAACCTTAAGTTAGTGGTTAGGTGGGCATATCTTAGAATAAAAGAATCAGGAAAAAAAATCATTTGTTTTTACAAATGATCATATTCAGGAGGATAAGCATAGCAATTTTTAAATAAAACAAAGAATGATTTCATTTCATTTTCATTTACCCCAGTGCCGCAAAGGCTCCGGATGACTTTTTCCGGATGATCCATAGTGAAAATCCCGTCCAAAATTGCATGGACTGACTGCTGTTTCATAACAAAGAAGCGCAAACAGTTTAATGAGCCATTTTGCTTTATTCCATCATAATCTCAAGCCAAAAAATAATGAATCTTTGGCTCCATTGCAAATGATGGAAATAAATAAAACAAATAATGATAAGCAGTAAAAAAAACTAATTTATGCTCATGTCTCTCACAAAGTCCAGATGTAGTCACATAAGGACTTGTTGATATCAATGATATGAATCTATACATGTTGATTTTGATTTTATATTTTTCTAAGCTTAATTAAAATTATAAATTTAGAATATTAGTTTACGTGTTTCATTTTCACTATGAATAAAAATATACATTTCTAAAAAAGTCCTTATCATTTGTGTTAGCCGACTTGTGCTACTCTTAGTTTTTTTTATGTTTACAAATAATGAAGCTAAGGTGTGTGTTGAGATGCTGAAGGTTTACTCTTTCAAGTCAATCCACTAGAAATAGTCTTTCTTGATAGCTAGAAAAGTTGTTTCATTAAGAATGTGTGGATTGCATATTAAAGGCTCTCAAAATCAATTTTATCACTTCAAATATTTTCTTAATAACTAATAAAACAATTTATTTTTGCACGGCAGAGTCAAATTCCTAAGTTTTCCCAAGCAGTTGAGTGCTTTTTCAAAACAGCTCACTAGTTTTTGTTCCTTGAGTTTCTCTTGTTTTGAGTGAGCTGTCTTCAAGATTTTTCTCCATCCTTTTGCTGCAACTTAACCTCAACTTTAAGAGCTCTAAATCCCTCTCGAATGTGTGTTTCAAACGTGGTTAAAGATCTCTTCTAGCTGACTTTTCCGACAGCCAACTGCCGAGCCAACTGCCGAGCTAACTGCAGAGCCAACTGCTAAAGCCAACTTCTTCAAGCCAACTGCTCAGCCCTCTGCTCAGCCCTCTGCTCCCAGCCCTCTGCCCTTAGCAACCTGCCTTCTTTGAAAGGTTGTTTTCCTAGAAGTCTGCCACTCTAATCTTTATTCTAAGTATTCCTTTCAGCACTCAAAAAAATGAATCTCTTCCATGAGGATAAAAGTACTATGAATTCAGACATGGTAGCGAGTATAGACTGAATCTCATTAATAAAAATACTCTTTTAGCATTGTGAAGTAAATTATTTGAGTGCACTTAAAATACTTGACATCGTATCTTTGGAAGGCAATAAAATTAAAAGGTATCAAATCCAAAACTAACCTGTGACCATAGGTATACCCAACTCACTTTAGATCATTGTTTGGATTCATTGAAATTTATATGACAATGTTTGTGCTCATATTGATTCACTATGGACATAGATAATACACATTAGTAATTGTTCAAGTAGCTACACACTCAAAAAAACTGAATCTCTTCCATGAAGATAAAAGTACTATAAATTTAAAAGGTTATAAATAAATGTAGCAAATTAAGCTATTACATCAATCACTAATACGCCCAAGTCCTCTTCCAAATAATTCTTTTGTTGAATATATTACTGAACTATTGAATATTTTGAATAATAGCTCACTTTGAAGTTTGAATGGATGTAGATATTTGGATTCTTTACTATTTTGCAATGCAAAATGAAACACTTCCTTTTTGTGGTGGTTTTTACTTTGTCTCATAAAAAAACCTTACCAAGTAACAAAATCCAATGAGAAAAAATAAACCTTGGTCAAAAGGGAGAAAAGAAAAAGAGTACAACGCACCAATATAACTCATGATAAATAAGTATGTAAGGACTCCCGCTAAATTCAACACATCAATAAAAATTCGATATGTACTTGATATATACTTTTATCAAGGTATTACGTATATAACATCTTGGTTTATTTCATGGTAAATATATCCTCATATAAGAAAGTATCAATGAGGTAAGGGTATCAATGAGGTAAGGGGATATCCATCATCAGTAAAACTCAAATCACGTTACTTTGTGTTAGAGTGATACTTTTAACATTTCCAATTCCTTTAGAATTACTATTATCATCAATCATTTAATTAATTTATAAGGGATGAATAAGGATTATACCAATTGTTTCATATAGATATCAAAGTACATTCTTGATACTATTTCAATGATGATATACTATGTATTGGTCCTGTGTTATTTTCAGCTAACATGTTCTTGAGAATGTATTATTTGGTCGAATGTGTTTGTCAAAGTACAATCATGCGCATATTGCACTTTTATAGGGAATTTCTTCTCCCAATAACTTTCCAATAATGGATATATTTTCTAACATCCATATTTCGACCAATCATGGGAGTGCTAACGGTTTACATTTATCCATGCTAATTTGCCTGAGAACCTTTTTGAATATATGCAACCGGTGAATTATTATTCAACCAACTCGGTGTTTTCAAAACAACCCGAGTTTCCCAAGATCCTTTATCTCAATTATGACTTCCAAGTATCTAAGATTTCTTATTTTCTTTAATATGAGTACATAGTATGTCTATATCTTTGACATATAATGATACTTTGAGGGAAAACATAATCTATCTTTTTTTATCCCTTTTCAGTCAAGTGGTCACTTAGATGGGTATGTCACTCTCGTCTGGATTGATTTAATCCAAATGTGAACGTTTCAATGTAAATATACAATGTAATTTAAAACAACTTGATTAAAGATAATAAAAACATAACAAATACTTCATATACATCTATTTAATGAAATTCTATTGAGACATTTAATGTCCACAATCTTTAACTGCGTATCCATTACTTTGGAGTCTACTTATAGATTAAGTAGTTGAACATTTTTGTGTTCAAAATAGAAATGTATAACTTTTCATATTTGAATCCAGGGCGTTGTGAGAATAATTAGGACCTCATTATCTCAGCACGCTTTCTAACAAAGAATTGTTTCATGTCCTACAGGCTTTACACTTGGTTGATTAGCACTATCATACCAAATACCCGTCTCTTTGTCGAATATTAAATTTATATCTGGGTTACGTGTACGCATTTAGGCCAATATTCTCATTGCTTTCATATTGCAATAGAGTATGGTTCGATATCATCGTGCTCTATGCTCCTTTTATAACACCGTCCCCAAATTATATTTACTTTTTAGTAAATAATGTATTAAACACTATGGAATGATCAATGAATTTATGAAGTTGTAAATTTTTATTAATTCTTTCGCGTGAATATTACATTGCACGTGGGACCCACATCGGGGGCGGAGACCACATATTTTATTCATTTTGGTAAAGATAATATTTATATGATGGTGGATATTTTAGTTGGGTCGTGGGAAGGCCCAGAGTTGACCGATTGGGCAAAAGAGGCCCAAATATCGATACCGACAATTTAAGAGATAACAGCTCGGAAATGAATTTCGGAGACTTCTAAATTAATGTTTTGGAACATATTATTTCAAGAGGCCATTACGATTTGGAACACATAATATATTTTATTTTACCCGATAAAATAAAATATAATTAAAGCAGTCCGAAAAATACAACTTTCGAGACCGATTGTACGCTTCTGGATAAAAAGGGTTGACCTCCCACATGGGTGGGGCAAACCCACGAATTTAGACACTCAAGTAGAGTGTTGGCCGGCTGGTGGGATAGGGAAATGTAGGGGGGGGGGGGGGGGGGGGGGTTGTGATATGAAGGAAATGGCATTAAAGGTAAAGGTGGATCCCCATTCTACAGTCATTGGATTAATGAGACAAAAGCTCATCCCCATCCCTCTCTCCCTCATTCCTGCGGCCAGCACACCCCAAGCAAGAGCAAGACAATTCTTCATCCTTCCTCCTCCATTGTTGAAGAGAGCTCACAAGAAAGAATCTCAAGAAAAGGAGCTAAAGCACTAAAAGTGTGAAAGGATTAAGGTAATGACTTTATCATAACTATTTTCTCTTTTTCTTCTACCATATGAAACGTATATCATATGAAGAACCTCTAGGATTATCCTACATGATAAAAGTGTGGTATAATGGTTTGGAAGGTGGTTCTAAGTCCAAGAACGGACTTAGGAGCCAAAACGACCGGTTCGCCGGAAAATAACCTTTTAAAGGTTATTTGTATTGATATGGGTTTTATGATGATAAAACCTTGTTAGGAACTTGACTAAAGGGTTTCTAGAGTTCTCCGGAGTTTCACCGGAGTTCACTGGTGTTTTGCCGGAGTCCAACTAGGAAGAGTAGAACTTCTAAAATCCCATTTGAGGTGAGTGGATGGCTTAATATCTTATAACTTTTGGGTTATATATGAGATTACCTAAATAAATGTTATATGTGTTCATAATTATGTTTAAAAGGTATTTAAACATGTGATTAACCAACATGGTTAAGTTTGTATGAAAGGAATTAATTGTTATGCATGAAATATGATATGAGAAATTATATAAAATGCATATTTTCTTGAAGTGTAAGAGAAGCACAAATGAATATTATTAACTTTATTATATGATGATTAAGTTCACACGTACAAGGCTTGAAATGGCGGTCAATGAAAATGTTGACCGATGGATAATAGATTAATTAATACCGGTTGGTATTAGTTAATTATAAATTTATATAAATGCATGGTTTTGCATGGATTGTGATCCATAAGCTTTATATATTGATTTAGCTATAAATGAATAGATATGATATAGACCCTATCTAGGTTGATAGGAGGTTGATCATAGGATTATATTTTGGTGGAGGACCCTAGGACTTAAAAGTCCTCAACACTCATATTTTGGTGGAGGACCCTAGGACTTAAAGTCCTTAACACTCATATTTTGGTGGAGGATCCTAGGACTTAAAGTCCTTAACACTCATATTTTGGTGAAGGACCCTATGACTTAAAGTCCTTAACACTCATATTTTTGTGGAGGACCCTAGGACTTAAAAGTCTTTAACACTCATATTTTAGTGGAGGACCCTACGACTTAAAGTCCTTAACACTCGGATTATATATTGGTGGAGGACCCTAGGACAAAAAATCCTTAACACTAGGATTATAAATTGGTGGAGTACCCAAGGATTATGATCCTCAAAACTCATAGGTTATGGTATATAAGTATGGACAAGGAGGAGTCTTATACACTCATAGGCATATGGGTGGGTTGGGGTTTTTAGTCAAGAATATTGATGATAAGTCCGTATTTAGACATGCATTTGATGCGTGTTGGGATCGGGTTTGATGGTTTTCCCTAGCTTTAAGGTGTTACAAGTCTCAATTTTAGCTCAAGTTATGTTTACCGGGCGTTGGTTCGAGTTTTGTGTCATTTGGAGTCAAAATCAGGATTTTAGAGTTCGGCACTGGCGCTTGAGGAGAAATCGGGATGAGTTGAGAAGCATTTGAGATTGATTTGAGAGCTATGGAGGTCAGCGGGAGGTTTACGATGAAGATTTGATGACAAAAGAGCTCTAGGATTGGCTACGGGATCAAAAGAAGATGAATGGAGCTTGAAATCGGCGATCAGGATGACCTTCTGTCAATCGTTCAAGCATATCTCTTTGTAGAAACATTCAATGTACACGATTCAAAGTACATATGAAAGATAACTTCAAGGGCTACAAATCATATGCAGACACCTTTTCTAGAATCTAAGAGAAAGAAGGGGAAATTAGAAGATGAAGTCAGATGATCTCTGCTGCGATTTCAGAATTATACCTTCCACCGTTTTGATCATATCTCTTGATTAGATGATTCAAATAACATTCGGCAAATTGGGGTGGATAGAGGACTTCATTATCTACAACTTTCATGAACAAAGGATTGCCAATTTCAGAAGTTAAGTAGGCACTATCGTGCCCTCAAAGTCAGGCACGATCGTGCGTGAAGAGAAAGCATCGCGGAGCTACTACCAGGCAGGCACGATAATGCCTGGCAGGCAGGCACGCCGTGCCTGCCCAAAATGCGCGTTTTTGCTCCGAAGGCACGGTCGCAGGCACGGGCGTGCCTGGCGCCGTGCCTGACCCCGTTTTGTCCTAATTCAGCCCAAATTGCCTTGTTTCCAATAAATTACACCCCCATAACCCTAATACCAGGGGATGGAACTTATTTAGAAGCTTAAGGACGAATTTTGAGAGCTTTTCAAGCCTTTTTTTTCTATTCTTTGAGATTCTTTGTAAGTTCCTACTTTTTGATTAATGACAATTAATTCTATTCTTCCCAATTCCGTTGATTCTTCAATTATGAATTGCGAGTGGTTTTAATTAGGGATTTGGGGTTGATGAAGGGGTTTATCATGATGTATGACTAGTTTCTTGATGGTTTGATTACATGAATGCCATTTAATTTGTGTTTGAATAATTTAACTGTTATCTTTTGTAATCTGGAACCGCGGCTAGAATTACAATTGCATATAGAATAAATTAAGAGAGATCTAATTTGTTCTAGGACACATTCACACACACTTAATCGTTCGGTAAGAGATTAGTAGCGATTAAGGGGCCGTAAGCTCGTTCGTCTTGGCAACAATTTAGGATCCTGTCGCATGAGAGATCAGCCTGGTCCCCTAAATTATTGTACTCTACGCCGCGAGAGCGGTAAGAACTTAGTATTGATTAGCTAAGCTCAATTAAATTAAATTCATGTAATTAGGCCTGATCTGCCAGAAATCTGATTACCCCGGAATCAATCTCTGTTCCCTTCGTCGTTAATCAAGAACAACCCAAATCTTTACTTTTATTCGCTCATTCGCATTAGTTTAATTTCAATTCAACCATTCAATCTCGCACGACGCATTTATTTTATTTTATTTCTTTTTCATCGCTGAATTAAGTTAATCTTTAATTCCCTTTTATCCGTCCCTGTGGAGACGATACTCGTACTTTCACCACTATTCTACAATCTTTTAAGTGCGAGAAAATTCACATCAATTGACTATTAATATTTTCCCAAATAAAACGGTGATCTACGGATCGGGTTCCAAGTGTATATGTACTACTGAGCATTTCTTAACTTGGGGGAAAAGACTATTTATATAAGTATCACCCTATGTTTGGGTCTTATACTTGAAACGCTAGTTATTCTATATTTAGCCTGCTACTCGCTCGGTACTTGTACTGAACCCTTCGGGGGGGCCCCCACCATTTTCAGGTTGAAGCTAGGGCTTGCTACCTGCACCTTTCTACGGGTGACATCAAATCAAGGAAGACGTGGTTCGTGCTTTCTCGTTTCCCTTCAAATTACCAAACATTGCTCATGGATACTTTTATTTATTATAAACTACTTTTGGGCTTACATGCCCATGTTATTGGCCGAATGTGGCCTATGAATTATCGCTGAATATTTCCACTATTTAATGGCTTAATTGTGATGTTTGTTATGTATGTTTACTACTCAGTATGGATGGATTGTTTTCTCGAACGCCTTGTATGATTAAGTGAGGTTGACCTGCGAGTGACGTCACTTGATTATACGGCGGTTGTACACGTGCTTAGATTGCGATCTGGGACGTGACACCTTTGAGCAACTGTATAAATATACCGTCAGTATAAGTGTAAGGTCTATCATTCGACTCATACACACTCTCATTAACATTGAGATTTTAATTCTCTGAAATCATTTAAACTTCGGGGCGTCCCCCATTATAAATTCATGGACATGTTTAATCAGAGATAATCTCATGAGAGGAATTCATATGATGACGAGTATATTGGTTTCTGTCTTATCTACCCTCTACTACTTGGGGTGGATAATTAATCGAACCATGTGGCTTCCCTCTATTCCTTTATAGAGCCACGACCTCAACCACAACCTCACTGCTTGTGATTGCAATGCTTCTTCCTTTTGCATTGTTTCTTTTAATTTAAATTCAAGCCTTATAAATGTGTTTGCAGCTAGTGTGTATAATCTGATTACTTAAATCATTTATGATACCACTTTAACTTCAATGTTACATTTTGAAGTCTAAGATTTATCATTGAGACAAAGTAGTGATGTACCATCATAATGATTTTGTCATTCAATTAGAGAGTTCTTTCTCTAATCTCCCCCTAATGACAGGAAAATCAATTGTCTCATCAAAGTCACATCCCGCAAAACGATGTACACATTATTTGTTAAGGCTAGTAGCGGATTATTGTTGGGGATTCATATCCAACATAAACATCATTTTTCTTTTAAAACCGATTATAGTGCGTTGTGGGAGACGCAATAGGCACAACTATTTAGCAACCACATATTCATAAGTAGAACATCTCAGGCTAATATCCAGTCACCAACTGATATACATAAATGTGGTTGTCTAGTATCGGTTTAAAAAAACAAATGTGTAAGAGTGCTTGCATATTGCATAATCCCATAAAAAAATATTAGTGCGCGCATAATAGATATAATATTCACCATCAACATTCTTTTAGATGTGATTTTTACTGAGTTCTTTTTTTTCACATGGGATGTGAGATATTTTTCATTGATCTCGAAAAATATGCAATAATCATCAAGTACTTTTGATGAGAACTATCTAGCAGTAACAATTGCGAGTGGTTTTAATTAGAACTATCTGGTCAGGTGATGGACCCTTAATAATTAAGTTTTGCTAGAAGTTTTGCAAATGCAACATTTTTATGTAACAGGAAAATAGACAGGATGAGTAAATTTCTACCAAACCATAATCACTTAAATGACCCACATTTTGGTAGATGAGTCGCCACATATCACATTGCATTGAAAAAATGAGATATCTTTATTGTTATTTCCTTAGCATATGTGGACATCTCGATTCTATTTTTTGCTAAGGAGTAAACTTTAAGAAATAACTGACGTGCCTTCTACTATATCTGTAAGGCATAATGAAAGATAAATATTTCTTCTCGTACTTTAGAAGATTGATATTGTTTTTCTATTTATCAATGCTAAAACCAACAATTTACATTGTGTTGGATCTCATTTCATCCTTTATTCGAATAATTAATAACCTAAATGAGTTATTTCAAAGTTTGTATGAGTCAGTGACCAATTTGACTCATAACCCGCTTAAATATGCATTTTCTTATGCATTTATTAGATGCAATCTAATACTTTCTATCTCATTTTTATAGCGAGTTTCCATGTTAAAAAAAGATTGAGGATACCTTGGTGGACATTGGCGTCCTCACATTGTGAGGGTTCTGGGAAGCCCCACAAAGGTATATAAGGCCATTCTTGTTACCTTGACAAGAGGCTGCTCACCAGATTCAAACTCATTACATGACTCCATTCTATGTGAGGACATGTGTACAATTGTTTCAATCATAACTGATTTTAAGGAATTACTTCGATAAATATATTCCTTAATTTATTGTACATCACCACAATGTGTTAAAACACCTATTTGTCACAGATTTCAATAATTTACAAATGTCACTCATATACCTTAGAGTGCTATGACCCCAAGTTGACTGTGGTACATATCATTTTACTATTTTGTGGATATATTCCTTTGTATCCATTCTTTTATGAATAAAATTCATAGATATGCATGTAATGAATTCGAATGCATAAACATCTCAAATATAATTTCAGATAGACCAATGAGATGTTAAATTAATTAAAAATCTCAAACGAATATAATTTATACCAAACTTTAAGACTTGAATAAAAGTCTAATTAGAAGTAGTAATGTTCATATTTATAAACCTCATGAAAGAGTAAAATAAAAAAATGGATAAACCCAACAATTAGAGAATGTTCTTATTCTCAAAATAGTAGACAATCATGAAACTTAATTTATATTCTCATGCAGTGAATCTCTTGTTCTTTAGAGATTCTACGAAGATAAAAACTAAAAGTATATTTTCAAGTTATATATATCCTGATGAGATAATCACATTTAATCCTCTTATATTAAGGGATTTACTATATATTTTTATTTTTTTTATTTGGAAATTTCTTTATCCAAATAACTCTTGGGAGGTTTCTTTATGCCAAAAAAAAATTGTAATTGCATTTCAAAAAAAAAAAGACACAATAACAATAAACATCATTCACTAATGCAAGCTAAAAGCTAGTTAGTTACATAATTATTTAATATATACTGGTGCATTAGTATATGTCTAGAGAAGTATGTGTAAAAATGGTTAATTTTTTTCTATCAAATTAAATAAGCTTTTGTGATTTGCTTTTCACAAAGTGTGCCGGAGTAGCATTGAATTCTAAAATAAGCGTTGAAGATACTCAAGTTAATTAGAGTGCATAATGTCAAACTCCGGTCAAATTGATTGGTCAATTAAATTTGTAGAGCCTTGTTTGGAAATTCTTTATCGCACAAATAATTAATATAGAAAACTGAATAATGGTACTCAAATCCGTCCGAGGCCAAAATGCCAAATACAAGTTGAGATGGTTAACCATCTTTAAAAAATTTACATGATCATGAGTACATTCATGAACTTGTGTAGTTCATGAATGTGTATAAACAAAATCCATTCTTTGTGTGAAAATTCTTTATCACAAAAAAATGATCATGAGGGTATGTCTCTTTAATTTGTAGACAATATTTTACAATGTATCGAAGCGAGGAGATATATATTCACCTCCTTAAAAAAATCATAGAGATTTTTATAGGATGTTATATGATGTTTTTAATATAGAAAGTATTAATATTGGTCTAATGAACGGATTAGGCATAAAATATAGTAATCTTACATGATTATGGTTTCAACTATATGTAAGTGACATATAGCATTACGGAAAATATAATCACATAATATGTATAAAATAATTAAAAAAGTGCATAATATGATTTTAATTCCAACTATATGAATCTAACATATAGTTTTACGGAAAGTATAATCATATAATCATATAAAATACATGAAAATAAGATTAATCGTGTGATCTTTGATTCCAACCATATGTATATGGCATATAGTTTTACGAAAAAGTATGATCACATGGATGTATAAAAACGAAGAGGGATGCATAATGTGATATTGGTTCCAACTATATATGATTATAACATATAGCATTACGGAATTATAATAAAAATTTGCTATCTATCTCTCAAAAAAATGGATGAGGCATATCATCAAACACTTGGTGTGCAATAAATGGATCTCAAAGAAATGACAACTTAATCTCAAAAAAAAATCAATATGTTCATCACAATGGTAAACATGATGCAATAAATCATATACATAAGATTCTGCAATGATTTTTGAGTAAAAAAATACCTCAACAGAGATCCGGGAATTGGTGAGTCGCATGCTAGGAAGGGGGGAGGCCGGGCGACGGTCGGTGCGTTGGGAGGCGGCCAAGCGTGGCTGGATTGCTGGCAGCACGGTTGGACTGCTGGAGGTGCGGCTGCAGATTGAGTTTAGGGAGAACGGGAGAAAAAAATAGGTTTAGGGTTACGTGTTGATAACGTATTGTAGGGAAGTGAGAGAGATGTGTGTTCATTTCATTAGGGTCAATTAGCTCAATAGATATAATCCCTAGATATACTTTCTATCTATAACGAATGCACATTAAAGTAATTTCCTTCAACAAAGTGAAATATATAGTTCAATTTTCAAATAAACAAGAGATGCAAACGTTGACTCTAAAATGGAAGTGGCTATAATTTTATTACGAGACGACGGAGTAATAATTTTGATTTGAATTTGTGGTTTAAATCAAGTTAAAATTGGAATATATATATGTATTGATTGTATGACTTTATTAACCAAATCAAAGCAGACAAAAAACAGGGGTAGAAGAATATATCAAAAGTACATATATATTAATGTGACAAATGTTGAAGTCAGGTATTCCGGACAAGAACTGCCGTCCGGACGGAGGCGTTTGGCCACTTTCCCGGTGGAATTTTTTGATGAAATTTTTATGTCACATTCTTCATCAATTCTAGTTTATGCACAAAATAATTCAGCTCAAAATGAATTCGGGAAGATCGTCAAATAAATTTTGCAAGTTAACAGCGTTTTATATGTATTTTCTGGCGCAGTTATCGTTCAAAAATTATTTGACGGACTTCCCTATTGAGTTTTTAGCTGATTTTTTTGTGGACAAACTATACTTGATTAAGAACATGTCATAAAAATTTCATCAAAAAATGTAACCGGGACGATCCCCAAATGATGCCGTTCGGATGACGCTTCCGATCAAGAATTCCTGATCTGAACACTAGTCTATTAATATATGAATATAATTATATAATAATAAAAATTAGCTCCCAACTTGAACATATGCATGCAAGTGTGTTCAACTCCATCACATCGCATCCCGATTGAGATATGCGACTGCCCTTCTTAAAAGTTTCATTTTCTTGATGGCATTATGACTAATCCACTTGCCTAAGCACTTTATATGCTCCCTCAGTCCCTCGGCCTCTTACAGAGCATTGTATAATTTTGTCCTATTTTCGTTTTTAATTATGCTAATAACTTTGTCAAGAGTACATTGAAAGTTTGACTCAATATTAAAAATTGTGTGGTTGACGTTTATATAGATAAAAGAAAATTAAGATTCTCAAATTCATTAATTAAAAGGATTTCAATGGGTATATAATATAATGAGTTCCTTGCTGATAACATTAATGCATACAGGCAATACCTTATTTTTAATATTTGATAATTAAGTTGTTGTTGTTGTGATATTAGGCCTAATGCCAGGTTGGCCCAAATACCACAATAGGCCCAATTCGGCATAAGGAGGTTGATACTCACGATCTGGATATTGTTCGACCCGATCGAGTTACACGTCTCGCTTGGTATACATGCACTGGCCGAGATACGAGACGAAACACTCGCAAGCTTTCTCACGTTAGGATCTTCCCCATCCTTTGGTTGGCGGGAAATTAAGATTTGGAAAGAAACACGTTTAATGCATGAGAGATGAGAGATTTTATAATTGAGATCTTGAGGGTTACCTTAAAATATTTACATTTATTTTATTATGAGAATTGATAAACTTGCATTCAATAACTTAGTTTACCTCTCTACTTTTTCAATAACTCGCAACATAGAGCAAAAGTTAAAGGCTGAGAGTCGAGTGCGTTATAAATGTTCTATATTTATGAAATACAATGTGAAGCACTTTACCTTCTTCCTCATTTATTTTGTTGTGTTGCCATCTATTCATTAAATCACCACATAAATATATACATATAAAATCTGAATGATTGTGTTGGGTCTTCCGAGTGCAAGGAAGAAATCTCAACAATTGTCATTTAAAAGTTCTAATTATTTTGTAGAATAGAAACAAAAAGCTTTAGGTGAGATATCTAAAAGAGGAAGTGAGAGATTTAAGATGGGATAGAGGGAGTACTATATACAATTATACCATGGTACAATAACAATTACCCCTTCTGTCAAACCTTAAACTTCTCAGCTATTTTAACTAAGAAAAGATAAGCACATAGTGGTACTCATAGTGTTCGGGAGAGTGAACTGCCAAGAACACCAAAAGAATTGACATAAAAAAACTATAATTCGTTGTTATTAGTTTCTTTTAGAGTTAATAAACTTTTAATTTGTAACCGAGTGTATCTCTTAAAATTAAAATAAGATGCTTATAAAACAACTGAATTCAAAAATTTGGGATTGAAGTTATGGCATACTAAAGATTTTCATTGCAAAATGGCACAAATATATACACAATAATGCAATAAGGTATTTGAGTATGTTTTGAGAAAATAATTTTAATGAGTATATAATACGGAGTATAATGAACTCGTCCCTTCGGGGACATTCGATAAAATTAGAACGATACAGAGAAGATTAGCATATATGACGCATGCGCAAGGATGACACACACAAATCGAGAAAAAATAATAATATAATGAACTCATTGATGATAGTTGTGATGTTCTAGATATATTATTTTTTATATTTGATGATTAATTATCATTTAAGAGTGCAATATATTTTCTAAAATAGAAATGAGAATATTTAGCCGAGACGTTTTTTACCTGTAACAAAGACATAGTTAACTACCCCTGTTTTTTTCATGAAGAATATGAAGTCTTATTTGTAATTATTGGGTTCAGTTGATATGAATGACATTTTTTTCACTAGTACGTAATATAACAAAGAAGAAATACCGAATAACAAATACTATTCATAATCATGAAAATGGATTATCTTGACTTTTAAAAACATACACTTTAAAAACATTTCATTAGATTTGACAATTATATGAGGTTGTATGTGATTAGCATTGATTGGACGAGTAAAAAAACGATTTTTAAAAATGACATACTCCGTATTAAATTAATGATTTTTACAATTTTACCCGTATAAATTAGGAAGTACTCCGTAATCATCATTGTAAAATGCTTATATTAAATCAATGAAAGGGAGATTTTCCAAAATAGGAGTAAATGAAGTTTGAAAGTCCAAAATATGATTACTTTATTTTTATTTCTGAAATGAGACTAACATGACAGTATTTACTGTCATCTTGTAGCCGTGATTGCCAAATAATTTCAGTACAGTGCATTTAACATGACAGTATTTATTATAATTAATGACAGTATTTTTTAATCATGACAGTATTTTTCATACATGACAGTCAGTGGCGGAGCCAGGACATTGGGTCGGACTGGGCCGATACAAAGAATATTTTTAGAAAAAAATTTACACGAAATTTTTTACCTTAAAAATTAAGCCATTTTTAAAATTTGGGGTGAGTCATGGCCTAGGTTGGTCCACCCCTAGCTTCGCCCATGATGACAGTAATAACTCCTATTTCGGAAAGAAAAACATATTAGTCATATTTTTTGAATTACAAATGTCATTTGCTCCTATTTTGGGTAATTTCCGGTCAATGAAATCATGACAAATTACACCAAGATAAAAACTTATAATTGATCACACTCCTTCAGACCAAATTCACGACTTTGTGTTCTTGTGAAGTTGTGAGCTATATATATATTAATCTTATTTTATACGGAGTATATATTAATCTTATACAATGGAGCAATTGGTAAAGTCCAATTTCAACTCTACTTTTGTAACCATTAATCAAATACGAGACAAAATGAGCAATTGGTAAAGTCCATTTTTTTCAATTAGTGTGTGATCAAATGAAAATTTCAATCCAATTACAAAAAAGGATAACACCCGTCCTTTAAGGCCCTAAGAACCAACCATACATTAATATGAGATAGATACATTGAGCTTTAATCACACATTAATTGAAAGAAAAGTGAGAATCCATACCAAATCTTTGTTTGGAGTTGAACATGAGACGTGTCACCTCTTTCTTGTGACACCTAGATCCAATTAAAATACCCTATCGAGATCTTCTGGCTGTCACGTAATAACACGGAAAGAGGGGGGCAATTTCGTTTTTAGACTCCGTCCAAATACGCTTTTGCAAGTTGATCACCCACTTGCAGTAGGCTGCCGCGATCTACTCGCTAAATGTGTAATTAGGATCTTCCTTCTCACAAAACGCCCCTAATTATCGGCCGATACTTCCACTTTAGTCTATCCAAGTAAATTAAAGCAACTGGTCCAGTCTGGTCGATACCATATCCTTTCAGTACATATAAATTACTCCCTCCGTCCCCTTGTTATTGTCTCATTTCCTATTCATTTGGTCAACACAAATCACTTTTAATCTCTTACTTTATGTATCAAATTTTTATCAAATTTGATTCTGTTTTTTGCGACTTTGTAAATCTTTTAATGTAGTTTCTGAATATGTAATTTTATTTTTCTAAAAATAATTTGAGTGCGGACAGGGATCTGTTTGCTTTATCGTCGGTCAAGCATCGTAAACCGCAATGGAACAATAATATGGGGACGGAGGGAGTATCATTTTCTCATGTACGGAGTATATACTAATGATTTGATTAATTAAAGAGAATAATAAACAAAAAAAGTAGTAAAACAAATGGACCGGCAGTCCGCCACTACACTCTTCTCTTCACACTTTAGAAAATTACATTAATTAATTTACAACATTTACTGTATAATTGTAAAACAAGAAACGAGGTCCAAATAATAAATTTATTAATATGGTTATGTCACTTCTTATCTACTCCCTTCGTCCCGTTGGAATGTTCCTGGTTTGACCTACACACATATTAAGGAAATAAATTTACCAGGGGTAAATTTTACTGTTTTGACACTGTTTCGACACTGTTTGGCACTGTTTCGACACTGTTTGACACTATTTTGCACTGTTTGACTCTGTTTTGATGTAGGATAATTTTCCATTTAGGGAAATGGAAACTTTCCAACGGGACATCCAAAAAAGAAAAGCAGGAACATTCCAACGGGACGGAAGGAGTATATACTTAGCGTATTTATAAAACGTGTTTTAGCTTTTATGTAAAAAAAATGATGAAGAAAACAAGTAGTATGTTCTTTGCACTAACGTATGCATCATTAATTGCTCTCACAAAGATGTTACCATAGATATTTCTAGCATTTGGTAGATGGTTGTTTTATTTGTTTTTTTATCATTAAAACATGCCTCTATTCATATCAGGATCATTACATCAATCAAAGGAAAAACAAAACCAACATCAACTAAACTCCAACAATTACGACTGTAAACCCTATGATCAGATTTAGAGATGGTAACCTCTGAAAGAGCAACACGAATCGCTAACCATGTGGTGGGCTTGACACAGTCATCCATGTTCCCATAGATCCAAACATAACCAATGACATAAAGAAAGGCTAAATTCTCAAACAAACTGACAAAACCAACAACATAACCGGTACAAGAATCCAAGTGACAAAAAAAGGAACACTTTCACGGATCCTAACCCCTCGTACAACCCATGACGATGGTTCCGGAGGAGGTCGTACCCTTAGTACCACTCTAATTGATCCTCAAGTGTCGATTGAAATCTGGCCCTCTCGAATCCCGTGCAGCTCCCCTCGTAGCGAAATCACCGCTAGCGGTCATCTTCTTCGCTACCAAGCCCTGTGCTGCGTTCATCTTTCCTTGCTACCCTGCCCTGTTGCTTTGCGGCGCCCCAAGCAAAACTCTCGTGGCCGAAACCCTCGTGACCGAAGGTGAGATTACCCGCAACCCTCAGGCCGTGAACCCTCGTGGTGACAGGGAAGTGATAACCTGCAAAAGAAGAGAAAGAGCAACACAAACAGCAACCTTCGTTGTCGAAGGAGAAGAATCGCCGCACTAACCTACGCCAAAGCTAGACGGTGGAAAAACAACACTAGGAGAACCCTAGACCAGACCGCAGGTTTCGTTTATATCTTCAGATTTAAGGAAGACGGATTGAGACCGATGGAATGCTTTGGCCGAAGAAGATCTCTAGCTTGCTACTAGACAGCGGTGTTCTACAGCACCTTTATTTAGTTTTTAATATCAATAAATAAAAAAAAGCAACCCCAATCGCATTTCATTGGGGCTTTTAAATTTTGTCTTAAGTTATTATCTATCCTCCAATTTGATCTCTTTTGTTAGCTAAGTTATACGGAGTAATAATAAAGATTGTGCAAATAACAATAAAAAATAAAGTGACATACGGGTAATTATATTGCAAGTTAATTGTCTAGTAGTAACTGACGCAATAAATCAGATTAGGAATAATGTTAGCTAGTAATTACACCGAAATGCAAGATAATAATTAATGGGAAAATTTCGGAAAGAGAAGTAAAAAAGTTTGAAAAAATCAAAATAGGATTGTCATGTTTTTATTCTCAAAATAGGAGTAATTATTGTAAGGTTTGGAAAATATTACCATGTTTAAAATCTGGTATTGCCAAATATGATAGTAATCAATCTTATTTTGGGAACAAAAACATGACAGACCTATTTTGAAATTTTCAAACGTTTTAACCCTGTTTATTAAGGCAATTTCCCATATTTAATCCAAATAAAAAAATAAAACTTATCTAACAATTAATAATTTACGAATACACAAATCTTCACACATATACATTCAAAAAAATCTCAAAACATGTTACTATAAATTGCTTATACCATCAATTAGTTACACAAATCGAACACATTATTATCAATCAGCTACCGAATTTGACATTAGTTTACAATTAATTGTTGAACATTGGTAATAATTATAAGCATAATGTTGATGTCTTGACAACACAGGGTCAAAGGTGATTACTTCCGGACGCTCTAGGCTCATGAATGTCCTCGAGAATCAACCAATGTCTTTGCAGTGCACTTTATTACAGAGTGTAACTTATATATAGATCTTGATTGAGAATATTTCCAGATGGTCACACATTTCAAGATATCATTGATCATATTGCAAGCTTAACTGCGAATTTCTTCACGGATGAGCTCTTGTGGAAGAAGATACACCTCGTTGACGCGAGTAATGCTTTTAATCCTTTTATGCTTATCATGAGTACTTCAATCACTCTCACTTAATAACACATCGTCCTCATCACGTCTGCTAGACTCCCTGAGATTGAATAATGAGCTAATTCAATAGGGGAGTAGATATTTTTTAATACAAAACTATACATAAACTAGTAGACTCTTGATTGAGGAGTGAGTACGTGAATCCTCTACTTGGTTCCCAACTCAATAGATATGTGATTTTTTTGCTCCAGATCAAATTAAAAAATAAAACCTATAATGATTGTTTTATTTGGAACTATGTGGTTCTATCCGGGATCATAAATACCGAGTATTACTCGATCAATCGCTACATAATAAAGAGCTAAATTTTGACAAGTGAGAGTGATCTAAATGGACCAAGTTCACACTCAAGATGTCCATTGAAGAGCCATCTTAATGAAAACGGAACCTCTAAAAGAGTTAGTTTTGAGCCGTATGAGGTAGGAAACTCTCAAGTACGATTCTAAGGGAAGGAGTTTATCGACCTATTCCGACCGGGGAGAACAGGCTATTCAAGAGGGAGATTCTGAAATTGCAGAGGTTTGGTTCGCTCAAGCCGTGGAGTATTGGAAACTTACTCCAGGTAATTATATAGAAGCCCATAATTGGTTGAAGATCACGGGTCGATACGAATAAAAAAATGTACTCTACTTTAGCCTTGCTTTCTTTGAACAATTTATTCTTTTATTGAACTCTTCTGGTCTCGGGCCTAGCTTGAGTGATTGCACAAATGATAATTTGTGACTTTCTTGGTGAGAACTTGACGATTTTAACCAAATGATCGCGATTATGCTAATATCTACACTTGAAACATGAAGACCCATAAACATGAAGACAAGTTAATTAAGAACAACTTGGGTCTTCATAAATATCTACAACGTTGCTAACAAGAAGTTGTTCATCTGTGCAAGTTAATATCTACACGTTAGCAAGTTAATATCTACACGTTGAACATTGGAAATATAAGGGATTGATTGACACAGAAATAATATTTCAAGGGAGGGTCATGACTTCATAAATATGTTCATGATCTCTTCCTTTATCTGGAACGGACGTTACACGTACAAATTATGCTACCCATATGATCTCTTTTAAAAGATATTGAAAGCAAGTTTATCCATTATGAATTATTTGATTATATTTGAAATGTCTTTCTACAAGGAGAGTTTTGGAGCATCGTTTTCTTCTGGACTGAAATTTGTTGGTCTGGTCTATTATCTTTAAGTTTGGTCTGGTCTAATCTAGTCTGGTCTGGTAAATGTCTGGTCCCTATGTATTTTATAATTGTCCAAGTCTGATATGGTCTGGTCTGATCTGGTCTGTTTAAGTTTGATCTGATTTGGTCTGTTTAAATATGATATGGTCTGATATGGTCTATCGGCAGTGCCCGATGGTTTGATACTAGAGGAGCGCTTGGGTTCAGAAAGCACACAATGAAAAATTCTAAAAAGAAAAATGTCGGAACTATTACATACATAGTAGTTTTTAATGACAAAAAATTCTAAAAAGAAAAATGCCGGAACTATTTGATAAAAAACTGAGTAACTGACTGCTTGATTTAATCATGTTTGGTACAACAAGATGTTGTAATTAATTAATGAGAGACTTTTTATGCTAAGAAGATACTCAATGTAGTTCTTAAAAAATATTTTTTTTTATTTTTATAATTTTATTTTAAAATTGTTATGCTAAATATACAATTAGAAACATTTAAAAATCTTTTAAATGAGAGACTTTGCTGCTAAGATTTTTTTTAAACCAAACATGCACCTAGATGATTGTCTTGTTTTAATACTAATTGTATGCACTCCCTCTAATCCATATTCAAATTAAGAAATTGTCTCAAATAAGAGTAAAAACATTTATTAATTCTAAAATATGACCATAATGTTTTTATTCTAAAACATTTTGTATATTCGTCTGTCTCACACAGGCAGAGTTGTCTGTCCACAACAAGATGTGAGACAAAGGAATATACAAAAAGTATACACAAAAATGTGTACACCAAGCATTTCTCTATACAATTGGGTAAGTGCATAACCACTAAAGTACTACACAAATGCTAAAACACTTAAATGAATTGGTCCATTTATGACCACAAATTAGGAGTTGAGGTAAAAATGGGGTACATTTTGGGGTACTCCTAGTAAAACTCAAAATAACAAGGGTGGAGTTGGAAGAAAGCAACACGTATTAAGAATGACTATTCAATGTTGTTTGGCCAGTAGTAAGTGTGCTTCATTCGTGTGCACTACGTATACTAGTAACTTTATTTTGTGAGGCCCCTTAAAACGTGAGGCCCTATGCACTTCCTCGGTTAAGTGGCCTTAAAGTGGGCACTGAATCCAGGGACACCCCTCTCTCTACATTTAAAAAAAGAAAAGCTAAAATTTAAATACATGACGAAGGAATAATTGAAACTGTTAGACAAAAACTAAGGAATTTAAATACAGTAATTTAGGTCTTGACTAAGGTAACCATTTCTTTAATTAGCTATAAACTTTTAGCGTTTTATGTCCTACTTGCATATCTAGTGTACGGAGTATTATATTCAATAATGACTCTTCCGTCTAATAAACTAATAAAGTACTGTTTTTTAGTCTTTTACTTGAAAAGAAAGTATGACTCCGTTCCTTAAAACTTTGTCATCTTTCTTTTTAGAGACGTTCCAAAATACTTTGTCACTTTTCTTTTTAATCAATTATTTTGTGGTTTCTGTTATTTCTCTCTCCTCTGCAAAAAACTCAACCACGTAATTTTTACTTTATTATTCTCCGTGTCGGTCAACTTTGACAAAGTTTTAAGTTGGTAGTAATAAACAAAAAAATGGGCGAATGAATACTAATCTTCTTATACTTCGTATATAAGTACAGAGTGCTTGACTACTGCTATATTAATAGAACAGAAATTCTTATACTCCGTAAGTTTTAATTCAATCAAACACTTTCTTTCAAACATAAGTGAAAGAAAAACTATTTAATTTCCTAAATCCGAAGGAATAGCGACATGCCTTCTGCGATGGTCGACCGGTCAAATAATCCTCACAGCCGCCACGCCACATCCATCGGCGCCGCGAGCCTCCACAAGCACACGCCGCCACCGCCGCCACCGAAGCCGTCAGTCCCGTTGACCATTTCGGGGCCGGACCACGTGCTGCTACACCACGCCCACGATGTGAGCCCCAGCCGGTGCTGCTCCACCGTGGTGCAGCAGGTCTCCGCCCCCCTGGAGGCGGTCTGGTCCCTCGTCCGCCGCTTCGACAACCCGCAGGCGTACAAGCACTTCCTCAAGAGCTGCAGCGTCATTGTCGGCGACGGGGACGTGGGCACGCTCCGCGAGGTGCTTGTGGTGTCGGGCCTGCCCGCGCTCTCCAGCACCGAGCGGCTCGAGATTCTCGACGACGAGAAGCACGTGCTCAGCTTCGCCGTTGTCGGCGGCGATCACCGCCTCAAGAACTACCGGTCCGTGACGACCCTTCACGCCGAGAAGAACGCGACCGTCGTCGTGGAGTCGTACGTCGTCGACGTGCCGCCGGGGAACACCGTGGAAGAAACGTGCTTTTTTGTGGATACGATCGTTAGGTGCAATCTTCAATCTCTAGCGCAAGTAGCTGAGAACTCGAAGAACAGAAATTAATTAAATAAATCTTCTTAATTAAATACAGTAATTTATTTAACAGTGGACTCTTCTCGAATGATTTGTGGGAATTTACAGCAAGTGAGTACTGTAAAATTTTTGTTTTACCTTTACATTTATTTGACCGGAATGTTTTTTATATCGATTTATTATTAGACGAACAAGTGAAAAGTCTTGTTAGGATATTTTAACAATACTTGTTAAGATATTTTTAGGATATTTTTAGGAAACTTCAATTGTGTCCATGCCAATTTATTAATATGCGGTATATGTTCAAACAAGGAAATGTACCGGTACCCCAAAAATTAGTAGTTATACTTAAAATTTTCCTATTTTTAATTGAACATCTAGACTGAACTTGTCCAATAAATGTCTGATATTTGTATAATTACAAATTATACAAATCTGATTTGGTTTAATTCTCCAAATAAAAATATCTTTCTTCTTATTTGAAGAAATATAACTAAATGTCTTTGAATTGTGGTTAATCTTTAAAATGAAACCAACTAGAATACATTTATTTTGTATATTACTATATTAGAACGGCCTAAGACTGCCCAATTCCAACTAAAAATACAGTGAGTGTCAGGGGCGGAGCCAGGGCACTGGGCCGGACTGGGCCGGTACAAAGAATATTTTTGAAAAAAAAATTAAACAGAATTTTTTACACTAAAAATTAAGCCATTTTTTAAATTTGGGGTGGGCCATGGCCTAGGTTGGCCACCCCTTGTCTCCGCCCATGGTGAGTGTATATATTTTAGGAATTTATTAGATTGGTCCTTTCTCAAATGCCTTATTATTTTCTTCTTAACTGTTAGACCCGGCGGATAATTAGAAATAAATATCGGGGTAAGAAACATAGCTCGGGACCGGATATCACTTCTAGTCACGTATAAAATACGTTTTGTTAAAAGTTTACTATTTGTCATCATCACAGTAATCGGGTTACAAGATAGAACTTTTGGGATAAAAGAAGGTGTATGATGTATTTTAGCTACAACAAGCATTCAAGCCCATCTGGTTGTGAGGTTACTGTGCTTAGTGAGGAGTCTCGAGTTCGAAACCTGTTAGGCATATAAAAAGGGTTTTAAGCTCAATGGAGTGAGTTTCAGTTCTGATTACTCCGAACCCCCTTAGCCCCCATGCCCCCTCCCCCAGACCCCCTAGAGTTAAAAAATGTATTAGCTACTGATAAAATAACATCGAACGAGTGATTTGTATTTAAAATGGTTTAAATATTTTACATTACTTACTGCAGATAATAATAAGGGATTTTTACCTAAATATTACTTAAATAAAGGCAATTTCCAAAAATGTAATCACATTAATATTAGGACAAAAATGTGACTAAGAAGGTCATATTTATGTCATTATCATATTTTAATGTCACTATGTCACTGTAGCCGTCACCGGTGTCACTGTAGCCACCGCTGGTGTCATTGTAGCCACTGTCGGTGTCACTGTAGCCACCGTGTCAATGTATCCACCGCCGGTGTCACTGTAGCCACCGCCCGTGTCACTGTAGCCGCCCATAGTGATACCTCCGCAGTGACATCCCCACCGTCATCACCCGTGTCACTGCCGCCACTGCTGCCGCTGCCAGTTGCCGGTGCCGCCGCCCATCACTGTGACATCGCTGCCGGTCACTGTGACACCACCGTCGACCACAGTGACGCCTCCACTGCCATTCACCGGAAGTTTCTCTGGCCACCACCACCTTGTCAATGTGAGCGTCGGAGATTTTCCTGCTCCTTTTTCTGGCGTCCCTGCACCAACCACAACACCGTGTATGTCCCACTACCTAGCCCAAGCCACCGTTCACCAATCCCAGCCCTCACCCGTTAAAACCACCGATTGCCGCTGTTGTCCTTGACCTGCCTCTAGCATTGCGCATCAGCTCGCCAGCCCCAAGTATGAGTCCCCCTCCCCTCCCCTACTCTCTTACCCTGACCCTTGTCCTCCCCCAGGATTAGTTTGCCAAAAGCTTAGCCATACCTCCACCCTAACCACCATGGAACCCTCGTTGCACCACCACCAGTGACACTGAGATGGCAGATCCGGAATCGGTGGTCCCAAATCGCAGCCATCGTCCACTAAAGATGGCAGATCCGGCACCAAAATTCCTAAATCACAACTGCCGTCCATCAAAGACGGCAGATCTGGCACCGGCGGTTTTAGAGGCGGCGGATCCAGCACCAATGGCCATCTAGGACGACGAAGAAGCTAACCAAGGCATGGCCATCGACCATGGGCCAGCGAAGGCGTGACCACCTGACATCAGCAAGCGAAGGAGCGGGCATCGGGCAACAAGGACGACGGGTAGTTATTGCAGTAGTGAAGAAAAAATGAGAAGAAGAGAACGGTGGCGGCGACCAGAGAGCTGTGACGGCGGCGATTGGAGAGCTGTGGAGGCGGAGAGAATAGGCCGGTGAGGAGAGTGAGCTTGGTGAAGAGAGAATCTTTAGCAGGGAGGAAACGGTTTGAGCTGCAATGAGGAAGTCTTCTTATGTTTTAATCACTTTTGTGTCATTCCAAGAATTAGTCATATTCTAGTCCACTAAAACCATATAAGTAATATTTAGTCCATTATTTCTAATAATAATATAAAGTTAGGCAAGATGGAGGATCGAAATTAGTCAACCGTTTTTCTCAAACGCTCAATAGTACACATCCATAGCATGATGGGGCGTGTCCTCTTATCACAATTTTCATTTTAAAATTGCAAACTTTAATTTTGGACAAAGGACAGGCTCCATGATATCCATAAAAAATGTGTTTGTACTCACTTTTCTATTCATCCCTATTTTGCTTGTGTACACAAGTAATTTTTTAAGAACAAGACAACATTTTGTTCGTGTTTGTTTGTGTACACAGACAAAATAAAGGGTGAGTATAAATGTGTGTATAAAAGTGAGTAGAAGGACTCTCAAATCAATGCTATCATATTTTTGTACACGTCGTACACAGTCAAATTTCTAATTATTCTATTATGTGAGTTAACTCACGCATGAAAAGTGTTCTCATAATAATAAAATTAATTTAATTAAAACTCAGTATTATACTAGTAATCTTTAATAGTTTGAGTTTAAGGTTGGTTTTACTTGGATTGTAATTCGTCACAGATCAGACCAGATCAGACCAAAACAGACCAGACCAGACCAGACCAAACCAAACCAGACCAAACCAAACCAGACCAGACCAGACCAGATCAAACCAAACCAGACCAGACCAGACCATATTTTATTATTATTATTATTGTTGTTGTGGTTGTTATTGTTATTGTTATTGTTATTATTATTATTATTATTGTTGTTGTTGTTGGGATATTGATCCAGAGGCCCAATACCCGGATCAAGAAGGCCCAAGATACCCGGCCCAAGCAACGGGCCCATCACTCTATGATGAGTAGATCCAGTGAAGAATTCATGCCGAACGAGATTCGGCCCAAATAAGGGTTGGCCCAGTAAGAAGACATACCGAACGGAGTTCGGGCTATATATCGTACTTGGGCCAATTTGACAGCGTCTTCGGCATAGTCCAACATCCCGTTCGAGCAACGGACAACCGGCAAGTGGCCAGGTGCAATTAATGCCAGATTGTGACATCAGCAAGTGGAAACATGGGTGACCAAGTCGGTGGAACAACAGCCAATCAGCATAGGACAACCCATGCTCTCTATTAGTATAAATAGAAGATTTAAAATCATTGTAAGGGTTAGCATTTCAATAATCAGGCTCTAGAATAGCATTATTGCCCTTATTTCTTGTATTAAAGCATTGTTTCCGACCTACCGATCAGGAATTTCCTTGTAATCAGATTGGTTAATCAATACAAGTGAGCTTTCGAGTATTAGTGAGTTCATATTTTATGTTTTGGTTATACACTTTGATTCTGGACCATTCCTGATATATCCAAAGTTCGTGTTGGGCTTTCGGATCTACGAGATTTACCTTCAACATTGGCGCCGTCTGTGGGAAACTGTTCAAAAAGTTTCACATTCAAATCATCCTAAAAACTACTATTTTCGAAAATGGTCAGAATCACTTCCTATCACACAAATGACGGTTCACGCCGTCACGGAAGGAGTCACACCCCGAGGAATCAAACCCCTCAGGGACAGTCCAGCCGAGGATCGTATCCTCGTTTTGATGGGGATTTTGTGATTCCTGAATCTCTAAGAAGAAATCCTCAGGCCATGCGAGATATGGCCCAGGTCATGCAGCATATGGCAAACGAGGAGGAAGGAAGGTCCAACTTTACAGGGGAGACTCCACGCACGGAAACAACCACAGCGTCATCCCGTTCGTATGCCCATCGAGATAATCGCCGTAGCGCCCCACCAACAGCGCATCATAGTCCCAGTGATCGAACCCCGATCGGGTCACAAGCCAGGGGACCAACTCCTATTGGTCATCATTTCCAGTATGCCGAACGGGATAATACCAGGGCCGCTCAACGGCATTGGGACCGGGACTATACAGACATGAGGGCTCCACCACCGCCCCCTTTGACGGCCCAGGAGGAAGAAATGATTGAGATGAGGAGGCAGATGAACGAGATGCGAGATCAGATGAACAGGGCGCCTGTACAACCTGCCCCAGTTCAGCTGGGAATTACTTCCCCTTTCACCAGGGAACTCATGTATGCGGACATCCAAGGAGGTGCCAAACCACCGACCGGTCAAATCTATGACGGGGTGGGAGATCCCCATGTGCATTTGAGGAGTTACCAAGGGGGACTCCTTCTACTAGGAGCACCCGAGGCTGCTATTTGCCGGCTATTTTTTAGTACGCTCAGAGGGCCCGCCCAGGAGGGGTTCGGGACACTCCAACCCGGGTCAATCAACATTTTCGCCGAATTATCGACGTTATTCTTGGCCCAATTCGCTTCCAGTGCTAATCCGAAACGGCACTTCAGCTACCTGACCAGCGTGAAGCAAAACGCCAAAGAGACCCTCAATCAATTCTTAAAAAGATGGAGGGATGAAACTTTGACAGTGGAAAACATGACGGATGATACCGCCATTACCCTATTCACGAATGCTCTCCGAACGGGAGAGTTATACAAGGATTTGAAGAAAAATCCGGGTACAGCATATGCCGAGGTATTAGACAGAGCTCGCAAGCATGCCGCCCTAGAAGAGGAGATAATGATCAGGGATAAGGTCGTTGCGCCTGCTGCCCCGATCAGAATGGCCGATCGGCTGGGTCCTAGCCCAGTGGCCGCTATACCTCCTAAGCAAGGGAGATTTACCCCCTGGTCCTGTCAGTAGCGACCATTTATCAGCACGAGAGGGACAATATTCCCCTCCCGACCGATTCTTCACAATTTATGGGAGCAGACGACTCTGCTTTTTGTAAATATCACAATAGGAAGGGTCATGCCACCAACGCCTGTAGGGCCCTACAAACGGCCATTGAGGGTTTGATCCGACGGGGTCATCTAGGCAAATATGTGAATAAGGATCCAAATGTTGTGGGCACATTGAAACCAATCAGGAAACCTAATAGCTGGCGACGGGATGCCCACCGTGATGCCCAGCCTCAAAATGACGTATATATTCCCCCCAGGGATGAACCAGAGGGCTCGGGAGGCCCCGGAAAGAAACCTCGAATGGAGGTCAAGGTTATATTTGGGGGCGGGGAGACAGGGGATTCGAACGCCGAACGGAAAAGGTTCGAGCGAAGTCTCTATGTGGGATCCATCTCCACTCCCCCCAGAAGAAAGGAAGGACGGACCCGATCACGTTCGGGCCAGCTGATTTACCCAACTCTCCAAGCCCGCACAGGGATGAATTGGTGGTGAGCATGTGCATTGAAAATGCTTTGATCCGTCGAGTATTGATCGATACCGGAAGCAGTGTGAATGTATTGTATTTACAATCATTCGAGAAAATAGGTCTACAAAGAAATCAACTGACCCACCTAAGGACCACACTGGCAAGTTTCACCGGTAATTGCATTGAGGCTGAGGGGACCATCCAATTGATGGTTGAAATTGGGGATGAAACGCATAAAGCATCACTCCGAATGACGTTCGTGGTGGTGGATATAAAATGTGCCCACAATGCCATATTGGGCCGACCGGGGTTGGAAGATCTGGAGGCAATAGCCTCTGTCCGCCACTCATGCATCAAATTCCCCACTGACACCGGGGTTGGGGTGGGCAGAACTGATCCGACGACAGCCCGGATATGTTACCGAGAGGCCCTAAAACAGATGAACACTCGTAGAATGCGGGTTAACACAATTGAGGTGGAGACCCACCGAACAGAGTTCGAGGCACACCCAGAACCCACCACTCTCCTCGAGCAAATCGACCTGGATTTCCCCCCGAACCGTAAGGTAGCTATCAGGGTAGATCTGGAGGCTGACATCCGGGATGGCGTGATTGCCGTCCTAAAAAAGTTTCAGGTGTGGTTCGCCCGGGGGCCAGAAGATATGCCAGGTATTGACCCGGAGATAATATGTCACAAACTTGCCGTTCGGCCTGATGCAAAACCAGTCCAGCAAAAGAAACGATATCAAGCAACCGAACGGCGGGAATTCACAAAACGGGAGGTGGCCACCTTGCTGAAAATAAAACACATTCGTCCAGTAATCCACGTAGAATGGCTATCGAATGTGGTCCTAGCCCCAAAACAATCTACTTGGAGAATGTGCGTGGATTACTCGGATCTGAATAAAGCTTGCCCCATGGACCCTTATCCAGTACCGAGGATCGATCTGCTAGTAGATGAAACTGCCGGGTGTGAATTACTGAGCTTCATGGATGCATTCCGGGGTTACCATCAGATATTCATGCACCCAGCTGATGCAGAGAAAACAACGTTCGTTACTTCGGATGGTGTATTTTGCTATATTGTCATGCCATTCGGATTAAAGAACGCAATGGCAACTTTTCAAAGGATGGTCGGGATGCTGTTCAAAGAAGTGTTGGGGGTCACAATGGAAGCTTATGTTGATGATATCCTGATCAAAAGCAGGAAGAAGGAAAATCATGTCCTGGACATAGAAAAGGTGTTCGGGATAATGCAGAAAGCAAACATGAGGCTGAATCCCAAAAAGTGTGCTTTTGCTGTAAGAGGGGGCAAATTTTTGGGATACATGATGAGCGAGAAGGGGATTGAGCCCAATCCTGAAAAAGTAAAGGCAATTGTGGATATGGAGGCTCTTAGAAATCTCAAAAAAGTGTAGAGACTGACCGGTCGGTTAGCAGCCCTGAGCAGATTCCTATCCAAGCTAGCCGATCGAGCTATTCCGTTTTTCCAGATCATGAAGAAAGCCAACCCTTTTGAATGGACGACCGAATGTCAAACGGCCTTTGAAGATTTCAAGACATATCTATCTTCCCCTTGGTCTTGACAAAACCCGAACCAGGGGAACATCTATATATGTACCTTGCTGTAGCCGACCTGGCCGTGAGCACGGTACTGTTGAAAGAAGAAGATGGCGTTCAACGGCCAATCTATTTTGTGAGCAAGGCTTTGAACGGCCCGGAAACCAGGTACACCTTGCTAGAGAAAACAGTGATGGCCCTGATAGCTGCCATTAAACGTCTGGCACCATATTTCCAGACCCACCCGGTAACTGTGTATACTACTCAGCCACTAGCCACCATCTTGAGAAATCCGATGGCAAGTGGACGCATTACCAAGTGGAGCCTCCTGATCGGGCAATATGAGGTGGATTTCAAGCCCCGGCCTACTATCAAAGGACATGCCCTGGCAGATTTCATTGCAGAATGTACCGCCCGGCCCTCAGAAACAGACTCAGAGAACAATGGGCTGGATAACTAGTGGGAAATGTATGTGGATGGTGCCGCTAGTGCCAAGGGTTGTGGAGCTGGAGCTGTGATCACATCGCCCGAAGGTTTCAAAGCATATTATTCCATCCATTTTGACTTCAAGGTAACCAACAATGAGGCTGAATATGAGGCCCTTATTGCTGGTTTAAAATATGCAAAGGCCCTGGGTGCCGATCGGTTAAAAGTCCGGTCGGGTAGTCAATTGGTAGTACATCAAGTAAACGGCACTGCTGAGGCTAAAGAAGAGAGGATGAAGGCTTACAAAGAAATAGTTGAGGAGCAGATAAGCAAATTTGAACAGGTGGTGCTCGACCAAGTATCTAGGATAGAGAATACTGAAGCAGATATCCTGTCCAAGTTAGAAAATGCAGCGTTCGACGATCGGGCACAGGAGATCCCAGCTCATATCCAACGTTTTTCCCATCGGGAAACATTGGCAACCCCAGCAACCATGGTACTCCAGATCGAGGCCATATCTTATGCCATCCCTAGCTGGGTCATAGATATGACCAACTACCTGAAAGACGGAACCCTCCCACAAAATAAAAATCCTGCTTATCAGATAAAATGCATCCAGAGGAGGGCTTCCATGTTCGAATTAGTGAACTGACAGCTATACAAAAAGAAGTTTGGTGGGCCGTATTTGAAATGCCTCCCACCCGATCTAACGGCGGCCGTAATGGAAAAAATTCATGAAGGTATCTGCTCCAGCCACCGAGGGCCCAAGACACTTGCCAGAAAAATCATCCTGCAAGGGTATTATTGACCGACTATCCAACAAGACTGCTTTGCACATACTAGGAAATGTAAGGTATGCCAACTGTACGCACCGGTCCCCGGACGACCTGCCACTTTCTACACTCCAATGACGGTGGCCCTTTCGTTCGCAAGATGGGGGATCGACCTGTTAGGTCCTCTGCCTACGGCCCCTAGGAACAACAAGTATATCATCGTGGGGATAGATTACTTTACCAAATGGGTAGAGGCCGAGCCACTGGCCAGCATCACAGATGTCAAATGTCAAAAGTTTGTCTGGAAGAATATCATTTGCCGGTTCGGAATCCCTGAGCAGATTGTAACTGATAATGGAAGATAGTTTGTGAGCTGGAATTTTGAGAACTACCTGGTCAAATGGGGAATCAAACATTCCAGAGCATCCGTGGCATACCCTCAGGCGAATGGCCAAGTAGAGAATATGAACCGTACTATCATGGATGGCATGAAGAAGAAGCTGGAAGAATACTCCTCATCATGGCCTGATCAGTTAAATTATATTTTATGGACTTACAGGACTACACCCCGAACGGCCACGGGAGAAACTCTATTTGCCCTTGCTTATGATTTCCAGGCCAAAGTACTAACGGAGATCCTAGTTCCCACACACCGAACGGTGCATTACAGCCCAAAACAGAATGAGGACAACCTACGGGCCGAATTGCATTTCATAGAAGAAAGAAGGGATCTGGCAGCTGCATGAATGGAAGAGTATCACAGAGCCACGAGAAGATACTTTGATAAACAAGTCAAAGTTCGTTCAATCGAAGTAGGGGACCTGGTGCTAAGGAAGCGAGAAAAAAGCAAACCTCTCGAAGGTGGAAAAATGGCACAAAATTGGGAAGGCCCCTACCAAATATGTAAGAAGTATGCTTCAGGAACGTTTGGCCTACAAAATACCGAAGGTCGACCGGCAGGCACTTGGAATGTGGAACATCTAAGGAAATTTTATCAGTAAAAACGGCTGTTGCCACCTCTAAAAAAATGTGTGTAGAGAGGGAGACATAACTTCCACTAAAACTCAGCCCATGGTTAACACAATCATTCCGGATGACCGAATGAGGAACGGGTTAACAACATGGAAGGAAAATCATTCTCAGCTAAGGAAGTTTTCGACCCTAGATTTATGAACGAATAAAGGGATCAAAACGTCTTGAAGAATTGATGCTCAGAAAATCTCAGCCCATGGTTAACACGGTCATTCCGGATGACCGAATGACGAACGGGTTAACAGCATGGAAGGAAAGTCATTCTCAGCCAACGGCTTGGAGTTTGACACTCAGATAGTCTCACCTCAGCGGTTAATATGGGAATCATTCTGGACAACCGAATGAGGAACATATTAGCAGTTTGGAGGGAGCCATTATTTCAGCTAGAGTTTTGACCCTGTAATTACGCAGTGTTAAAGGGATCAAAATGGCCTGGAGTTCGAGGACAGTGATTCTCACCTCAGCTTTTTAACACGCAAAATCATTCCGGATGACCGAATGAGGAACGGGTTAACAGTTTGGAGGGAGCTGAGTCGTCAACTTAGCCAAAGTCGACCCTGTAATTACGTACGGGCAAAGGGATCAAAACGACTTGGAGATGGTGTCAAGACTGTAAGATATGGACGAACCGAGCGACGTTCGGATAAGGTACAGATTGTCGTCCGGGGAATCGGAACTATGGTTTTGAAATATCTCGCCTCAGTCATTAACTTGATTTGGAAGCGAGTCGCCCTTTTAGCTGTAAATAAGGAATGACCCGATCCAGTGACCTTGCTTACAGTTCGAAAAGGGTTACCTCAGACCCCTAATATGGATGATACGAACCAGAGAGAATAGTTCGGAATGCATCGGAATTATGGGTTTGGAAGGGAGATAGTCTCACCTCAGCTTGTTAACACGTGAGATCATTCCGGATGACCGAATGACGATCGGGTTAACAGTTTGGAGGGAGCCCATGTCCCAGCTGAGAGTTTGACCATGTGGTCACGATCAAAACGGCTTGGAGGAATTCACCTCAGCTAAGAGTTTTGACCCCGTGGATCACGAACGGAAAAGGGATCAAAATGGGCTCGGGAAAGGTGTCAGAATAAATTTGGAAGAGATAGTCTCACCTCAGCTTGTTAACACGTGGGACCATTCCGGATGACCGAATGACGAACGGGTTAACAGTTTGGAGGGAGCCCCTCTCCCAGCTGAGAGTTTGACCCTGTGGTCACGATCAAAACGGCTTGGAGGAATCCACCTCAGCTAAGAGTTTTGACCCCGTGGATCACGAACGGAAAAGGGATCAAAACGGGCTCGGGAAAGGTGTCAGACATAAAGATACATGAGCCGAATGATGTTCGGCAACATAGAAAGGATTGTGAACAAGAAAAATCAAAGAAAAAACAGAAGAAAGACATCAACAGTTAAAGAGAAAAGCCCACTTTATTCTTCGGCATTACTAGCCGGAATATACAAGAAGAACAAAGGACAAGAAAGCAAAAATTACAAGGCTATGTGCCAGAAGGATTGCCATTCGGGGAAGGTGGAGGTTGAGAGCTCCCTGCCTGCACTGCATCATCAGGCGCTGCTTTTGACCTTTTCTCCATAATGCGGTCGTATGTGTTCCCGAACAGATCATCAAAACCTAAATCATCAGGGTCGAACGGCTTGTGGAAATGTTCTAGGATCAAATCAAGGTTCCTATCCAAAAGCAGGTCCTGACTTTGCGTCACAGTCTTCTCGGTCAGGACATCCAAGAAAGATTTCCCTTCCGGTGTGTTGTCCAGGAGATCAATCCCTGCCTTGATGGGATCCTCGCTTTCACGTAAGAATTGGCCAAGATGAGGTCCCAGGAATTGTCGGGCCGTGTTCTCCAGAGCGACGTTCAGCCCTTTGCCTCGTTGAAAATCAACTATCGATTGGTGTGCAATCTGGGAAGTGTTGACCGTATAAGGTTCGGGCAGATGGTCACCAACGGGTTTATCAAATTTGATCCCGGCGGATTCAGCAGCCCGCACCTTCTCACCTTCCTTGGCCTGCTCTTGAAGATCAGCCGCTAATTTCCGAGCGGCGGAAAGAAGGATCTGGCTGTCATCCCGATCGCTGGCCAGGGCTTTCATTTCCTTTTCGGCCGCAAGAAAGGCCTTATGATAGTATACACCGGCCTGAAAACAAGATTGCAAAGGAAGTCAGATAAGATAAACCAATAAAGAATAGGAAGATATGGATCAGAATGAGGTGTACCTTGAGTGCTTCTTGATGACCTGCTTCAAAAAGATCCGACCAATGGGTCAAGTTCGTGAAGCTAGGGGGAACCTTAATCGCGGTATGACACCACATGGAGGATGGCATCAGCCCGAACAGGTATCTCCCTTCTGATCTAGGCCCCATGTTCGAAAACTCGACAAACATCCGATCATCGATCGGTGCGTCAGAAAGAGCTGGAGTTGTTGTTTTGGCAGGCATAGATTTTTTGGTTTCAGCGTGCGACCCGGTCAAATCAACCACGTGGTCGACTGGGATCAATTGGTCACCGTCATTCCCCTTGCGTTTCTTTCGGGTTTGCTCCGCAGAGGCATGATCGGCAATCATTTTCTCCTTGCCTTTCCCAGAAGAAGCCGTCAGAGTAGCGGCAGATATAGAACGCCGGACGGGTATGGGGGATATCACACCTACAAAAAAGGGGAGTAGGAGATAAGAAACTAAAATTGGAAGAAGGAATGACGATCGGGTTAAAGCCTTGTTACACTTACCAATTCCGGCATATAGCATGTTAGAAGTGGTAATAAAACCCCGAAGACTTCGGGTTCCTCCCATCCGCAAAGATTCAGCTTGGGAGCGTAGAACGACATCTACTCTAGGCTGAGAATCCCGAACAGGATAAGCGTTCCACCTATCCGGAATTGGCAGAGAATCACCTACCTGAACAAACAGAAAACGCTCCTCCCAGTCAGCCGGCGGGGTGGGATTATCCGTAAACAACTGGCGATCAGAACGAGCTACCAGCTTCAGGTACCCGGTAGTCCAGTAAGGCTGATAGCAGTAGTGATGGAGGAATAAGTCGACATTTGGAGCGATCCTCAACTCATGGCATCGAATAATGAAGCCTGTAAGAATGCGGTAGGTACTGGGCACGAACTGAGCGGGTAGTACAGAAACCCGGCGTAAGAACTCCACGATGAACGAATGGAGAGGGAAGCGAAGCCCAGCAATCAAAGCGTCAAGGTGCACTAGCACGTGCCCCGGTCGATGCCTCATTGGGTGCCGAATGAATCCTGAGCAGGAACAGAAGAGGGAGTAGGTTGGGGGTTCTTCCTGGCCTTTTTCCGTTTACCAACCCCATCAGCTGCCATAACTCTGCTATTATCCATGGGTAGATCTGGATTTGGTGCTGAAAAATGAAAAAGGAAAATGTTAGTATCGAGCGGCCTTAGCGTGTGAGAAACTAGAAAAAAGAAGAAAAGAACGTTTCTCGCACGGGAAGGACCGCCCGGACCATGGCACTTGATTTCTCAAAACAAGTAAACCCAAGAGAACGGGCAGTACCTATCCCGGCTTCAACGAGCCGATCGGGAGTCAGATAACTCATGATGTCCATGCATTTATCTTTCTCCACAGCAAACACGTCCTTGTAAATTTCTTCAGTAAGGACTGGATCAGGAGTCTTGCGGGGGAAGGCATTCCATTTGCGGGGAATTAGGCCGTACAGGACGGACACGAAGAAAAACCGATCTTTCCACCCTTTGATTGAAGTTGGGTTGCCCTTAAACATAATATGTCCCGTTCGGGCACTCGTGGCCAGATAGCCGTGGGTTTGTTGAGGGGCTACCTTGAAAAATTGATGGAAGAGTTCTAAGGTTGGTCGGGCACCGGCATCTTTACAACGGAAAATAAAACCCGTCATTGCCCGATAGGAGTTCGGCATAATTTGGGCCGGTACAACTTCATAGAAATTGAAAAATGAAATGAAAAAAGAATGTAGCGGAAACCTAAGGCCGACCCTAATTGAGTCGAAATGAACTACAATCATTCCGGGCCTATGACGCATTGGGTGAAGCCCAGCTTGCAGACGGAAATTCACTGGGTCAGGGATAAGGGCCGGAATTTCGGCCCTATTGTGGGAGGTCAGTTTTTGCCGTCTCTCCCTAATCAGTTTTAGGTCAAGGGTATGGCGAGGGAAATCGTTGGGACGTCCAACCGCCATGGAAGCTAATTCGTCCTCGGACTTGGTATCGTCGGAATCTTCACTAGAGGAAGAAGAACTACCAGAGGAGTCGCCCGTCTCCGCCCTAACCTCCGCCGTCGTTGCCTTTGAACCTTCATCGAAAGGGACAGTGATAATCTCCACATCACGGTCATCCCCTTGAGAAGCCATTTCCGAATTAGAATACTGTTGGGAATTCATCTCGACCGAGTCAGGATTGAGGCGAGAAAGCAAGGGAGGGAGAGTACCTGAGCGACGAGGGCTGAGAGAAATTTCAGAAAAACGGCAAGGCGAAGAGAATTGCAGAATCGAAACCCGGATTAGAGAAGTTAAAGGCTAATTTATAACCTTGAAACCGCCGTGTCAAGGACCAATCAGGGGGCAACACGTCACTAGGAGCATTTAAGCTAAACGCGTGTCTAATGAAAAGACTAAACAACGGTTAGCATGATGAATATGGAGAAATGAAACGACAGCCGTCAAATCACAGCATGGGGAACTCTAACTACTTCTGTACCCCGATCGCCATTCGGCGAATTGCAACATTGGTATTCATACTTCCTAATGCACTCATTGTCATTCGAGACATCGGAAGTGGGGGACTTGTGTTGGGATATTGATCCAGAGGCCCAATACCCGGATCAAGAAGGCCCAAGATACCCGGCCCAAGAAACGGGCCCATCACTCTATGATGAGTAGATCCAGTGAAGAATTCATGCCGAACGAGATTCGGCCCAAATAAGGGTTGGCCCAGTAAGAAGACATACCGAACGGAGTTCGGGCTATATATCATACTTGGGCCAATTTGACAGCGTCTTCAGCATAGTCCAACATCCCGTTCGAGCAACGGACAACCGGCAAGTGGCCAGGTGCAATTAATGCCAGATTGTGACATCAGCAAGTGGAAACATGGGTGACCAAGTCGGTGGAACAACAGCCAATCAGCATAGGGCAGCCCATGCTCTCCATTAGTATAAATAGAAGATTTAAAATCATTGTAAGGGTTAGCATTTCAATACTCAGGCTCTAGAATAGCATTATTGCCCTTATTTCTTGTATTAAAGCATTGTTTCCGACCTACCGATCGGGAATTTCCTTGTAATCAGATTGGTTAATTAATACAAGTAAGCTTTCGAATATTAGTGAGTTCATATTTTATATTTTGGTTATACACTTTGATTCTGGACCATTCCTGATATATCCAAAGTTCGTGTTGGGCTTTCGGATCTACGGGATTTACCTTCAACAATTATTATTCTTATTATTATTGTTGTTGTTGTTATTGTTGTTGTTGTTATTATTATTATTATTATTATTATTATTATTATTATTAGTATTATTACTACTATTACTATTATTATTATTATTATTAGTAGTAGTATTGTTATTGTTGTTATTATTATTAATACTTGTACTATTTTATTATTGTTCTGTATTTGTATGATTTGCTTCGGTCTGGGATTGAAATTAATCCAATTAAAATGATAACAATTTTCGATAATTTGGAAGGAATATTATTATTTTTAATCATAAATGAATAAAATATAATTATTTATGGATTATAATATATATAAAACATAAAATCTTTATGCAAAAAATATAAAAAATAAAATTTCAGACCAGACCAAAACAGACCAGATCAGACTAAAACAGATCAGACAAGACCAAACCAGACCAGACCAGTAAATTACAGTCCAAGTAAAAATATCCTAATTACACTTTATTTAACAAAACACGCTAATGCTACATTTCTCAAAAAATAGGAATGCGGTTTTTCCTTGTTAAAGTTTTTTATCTTCATAACCATCTAGAAAAGTTCATGTTGGTCTCATGTGTTATTATTAGTCGAATTCTCACTATTATTGGAATTCACATGATAGGGTATATAGACTTTTTCTCAAGATTTTATGAAAGGTTTTAATGTGACTAAAATCAGATTAATAAGATAGATTATTATAGCTAGGAATATGCCCAATTATTGTATGTTGCACAGTTCATCTGTGTATATACGGGTGCTTGGGATGTTCTTATTGTATAGTATTGGTATTGTGAGAATAATGGAACAGGATGCTCTCTAAGGAGCCCTGACAGATATATTTATATTAAAATGAGAGTTCTATGTAAAGTACAATACTGATCTAATAATAATTCTATTACACCTCCTCAAGCTGTGCGGGAGAAACAACGCGCAGGTTGTCATTCAAAAAATGAAAACGCTGAGTAGGGAGACTCTTAGTAAAAATATCTGCCAACTGTAAATGAGTAGGAACATGTTTAACAATCAGATCTCCATGAGTCACACGTTCACGAACAAAATGATAGTCTATCTGGATGTGTTTACTTCGGGCATGCTGAATAGGGTTTGCAGTCAGATAAGATGCAGAAACGTTATCACATAACAAATGTACGGCTTCCGTGATGGGGTACCCGAGTTCAAACAGAATCGAACGAATGTGAAGTGTATCCTGGACGGTGTAAGCAATGGCACGGTACTCTGCCTCTGTAGATGACTTGGACACCGTATGCCGCTTTTTAGACTTCCAAGAAACCAAATTAGGGCCCAAAAATATCGCAAAACCTGTGGTTGACCGAGAGCTATCTGGACAACCGGCCCAATCAGCATCAGAATAAGCAAAAACACAAGTGGGCCGGTTAGTCTGCTGAAGCCATAATCCATGATCTCGTGTACCCTGTAAATACCTGAAAATTCTCTTGACTGCAAACAAATGAGTAGTACGAGGGGCATGCATGAATTGAGACACTAAGTGTACTGCATAAGTAATATCTGGCCGTGTCAAAGTTAAATATTGTAACGCACCAACCATGCTGCGATACTCAGTAGAGTCCGAAAGTAACTCACCATCAGATAGAGACAGAGTGGTACGGGAAGCTAACGGTGTGCGAACAGGTTTAACTGTATGAAGATGAAATCGGGCTAGAAGATCGGAAACATACTTGTTTTGAGAAAGAAACAGACCTTTAGAGAGGCGAGTAGCCTCTATGCCCAAGAAATAATGAAGATTACCCAGATCCTTCATAGCAAAATGATTAGAAATAATAGAAATAATCTGGGTAATGGTAGATGCAGAATTGCCAGTAATAATAATATCATCTACATATAGTAATAAATAAATAATAGTATTATTCTGGCGATAAATGAATAAGGAATTATCAGATGTACTGCAAACAAAATTATGTTGTAAGAGAAAGCTACTAAATCTATGAAACCAAGCCCGTGGTGCTTGTTTGAGTCCATAAATGGCCTTACGCAAGCGACATATATGATTAGGAAACTGAGGATGAGTGAAACCACGAGGCTGACGCATATACACCTCTTCGGTTAGATGACCATGTAAGAAGACATTTTTAACATCAAGTTGTCTAATGACCCAACCAAAAGAAACAGCCAGAGTAAGGACGACACGAACTGTAGTAGGTTTAATGACAGGACTAAAGGTTTCAGAAAAGTCAACACCTGTCTGTTGATTAAATCCTTGAGCTACTAATCGAACTTTATTACGTGCTACGGACCCATCGGAATGATATTTTGTTTTATAGATCCACTTACAACCAACTATATTCTTAGTATTGTCAAAGGGCACCAGTTCCCAAGTATTGTTGTTAATTAGCGCATTAAATTCATCAGTCATCGCCTCCCGCCATTTTAAGTGTTTATTTGCCTCAGTAAAACAAGTAGGATCTGCGGAAGTAACAACTGTACTCAAAGTAAAAATCGTTTTTGGTTTAAAAATACCTGCTTTAGCCCGGGTTTGCATGGGATGATTATTTACTACAGTAGTGGGCACACCCGAGGTAGATGAGGGGGAAGGGGTTTCGGTTGGAGGGGAATAAGAGGATGTAAAAATGTCTGATGTGATCCTATCGGCAGAACTAAGAGAGGATGAGGACGAAGGTGTCGAAGGAGTGGAACAAGGCGTCGGGTTGGGTGACTGAGAGGTAGACAGGCGAGGGTTCGAATGTAGTGGAGATGCAGGGGATGGCTGGTTGGGTGGTTCACGTCGGGATGAAGACAGTGCCGGCGGTGGAGAGGGAATATCGGTGAGATGCATGGGAAAAGGGGTGGAGGAGTTTTGTGGAGGAGTCTGAGTTCGTTTGGGTGACTGAAAGGGGTAAGTATCCTCATGGAATCTAACATGGCGACTAATATAGACACGACCTGTGTTAGGATCAAAACAACGATAGCCCTTATATCCTGATGCATAGCCAAGAAAAACACATTGAACAGAACGAGGTGACAGTTTGTTAGCCGACGTGGCCGAAAAATTTGGATAACAGGCAGAGCCAAAAACGCGCATTAAAGAGTAGTCCGGAACACGTTGAAAAAGTTTTTGGTATGGAGAAAGACCCTGTAAGCTAGGGGAAGGTAATCTATTAATAATATATGCAGCGGTAAAAATTGCATCATCCCAGAACTGACTTGGAACAGAGGCTTCAAGCAGCATTGTTCGAGTGAGCTCAAGGAGATGACGATGCTTCCTTTCAGCAACCCCGTTTTGTTGGGGAGTATCAGGACAAGATTTTTGAAAATAAATACCATTAGCGGAGAAAAACTACTGCATATTATTATTAACAAACTCACCACCCCCATCACTCTGAAAAATTTCAATTTTCTGATAAAGAGATTTTCAACTAAAACCTTAAAATTTTTAAAGTGGAGAAAAACCTCACTCTTGTGGCGCATGGGAAAAATCCAAGTATAACGGGAAAAATCATCAATAAAGCATACATAATACTTGAAGCCCAAATTTGAGCAAATAGGAGATTGCCACACATCAGAATGAATAATTTCTAAAGGAAAAGAGGAAATATGACTAGCTTCCATAAAGGGTAATCGTTGTGATTTTCCTAAACGACAAGCAACACACTCATGAGTAAAAGGAGAATGACTACATAAAAATCTTTTTCGTTTAAGGAATTGTAAAATATTGTCACCACAGTGACCTAGTCTACGGTGCCACACAGGGCCAGAAGCTAAAACGGAAGCTAAAACTAATGATGGAGAAGATGGCAAAGTGATAGGATAAAGTGGTCCACTACTGGTAGCTCGCAGAAGAATCGCCCCCGAGGCTTTGTCCTTAATCAAAAAAGAATTTTTATCAAAAACAACAGTACAATTATTATCCGCACAAAGTCTTTGAATGGAAATTAAATTGTATTTTAATTAAGGCACATGATAAATAGACTTTAATGTGAGAGGACGACCAGAAGAAGGTAAGGCAACATCACCAACATGACATGGGAAGATGGGCACCATTAGCAACACTAACAGAATTATAGCCATTGTAGGGGGATTTATTAGATAAATTACCTTCTGATGCAGTCATGTGAGCAGAAGCTCCCGAATCAGGATACCATAAAGCGGGATTAGTTTCCCCAGGAGTAGTCAACAAGGCAGGAGCAGAGGGCTGTGTGAAACGAGAGGAACAAGTGATAGCCGAGTGACCTGCAGAAAAACAAATTTGACACACAACAGGATGCTGAACAGACCCAAGAATACCCCCATCTGATGGTAAGCCTGCAGAACTCACGTTAGTAGCACAAACAGGTAAGGCATTAATATTATAAGTTGACATAGCAGAATTACAAAAAACAGTACCCGTAGATGTCACACTCCCTGCATGTGGAACCGGCTGAACACCCCCTCCCGGGTGATAAATGGACTGACCCTGCAGCGGATACCAGTACCCCCGCGGGCCGTACTGTGCTGGGTACTGTCCATGTCCACGCCAACAGCCACTGCGACCTCTTCCACGACCGCGGCCTCTCCCGCGCTGCTGTTGGCCTGGTGGCGTGACTGCTGCGGTCCACCATTAGAAGACGCTGGCTGCCGCGGTGCTCCCTGCTGTGCGTGCGGTTGTCCAGAAGGTGGAGTGAGCGCACCAAAGACCTGATGAATCGAGGAGTACTCCTGGGAGCGTAAATAAAGGCCTGATGAATCGAGGAGTAATCCCCGACAACGGCGCCAAAAACTAATGTGAGTTTTCTCGCACTTAAAAAGATTGTAGAATAGTGGTGAAAGTACGAGTATCGTCTCCACAGGGACGGACAAAAGGGAATTAAAGATTAACTAAATCCAGCGATTAAAAAGAAATAAAATAAAATAAATGCGTCGTGCGAGATTGGTTGGTTGAATTAAAATTAAACTAATGCGAATGAACGATTAAAATAAAAGATTGGGTTCTCTCTAATTAACGACGAAGGGAGCAGGGATTGATTCCGGGATAATCAGATTTCTGGCAGATCAGGCCTAATTACATGAAATTCATTTAATTGAGCCTAGCTAATCAATACTAAGTTCTTACCGCTCTCGCGGCGTAGAGTACAATAATTTGGGGGACTAGGCAGATCTCTCATGCGACAAGATTCTAAATTATTGCCAAAACGAGCGAGCTTACGGCCACATAATCGCTACTAATCTCTTAGCCAACGATTAAGTGTGTGTGAATGTGTCCTAGAATAAACTAGATCTCTCTTAATTTATTCTATGTGCAATTGTAATTCTAGCCGCGGTTCCAGGTTACAAAAGATATCAGTTAAATTATTCAAACACAAATTAAACGGCATTCATGCAATTAAATCGAAAAGAATCTAGCCATCAATCATGATTAACCCCTTCATCAATCCCAAATCCCTAATTAAACTACTCACAATTCATAGTTGAAGAATCAACAGAATTGGGAAGAATAGAATAAATTGTCATTAATTAAAAAGATGAACTTACAAATAATCCCAGGGTCTTGGAAGAAAATAGCGTAAAAACGGTATTAAATTCATCCCTAGACCTCTCCGTAATGTTCGTCACCTCTAAAAAGGGTTAGAGAGGTCTTATTTATAGAAAAGAGGGGAAAAATTGCAATTCTGGTCGATGTGGGAAACATTCTGCGCGTAACTCGGGGCTACGCACGATCGTGCGTACCAGACGCACGACCGTGCGTCCCTTTTTTTCTCCTTTTTCCTGCCCCAACGCTCCCGCATGCAAACGGGGTCAATCCAAATGCTCTTACTTCATCAAAATTTCGCCGTGAATCACCCGGTGACCTCCAAATCTCTCAAATCTTTCTTGACTTCTCTTTAGCTCCTCCCGATTGTCTCTCAAGCGCCGATTGTCGGACTCTAACTTCTTCAATTTGACTCCAAATTCAACAAAACTCGACTTAACGCCTGGTAATCACAACTTGAGCTAAAATTGAGACTTGCAACACCTTAAAGCTAGGAAAACCATTAAAATCCAACCTAAACACGCATCAAATGCGTGTCTAAATACGGACTTATCAAACTCCCCCACACTTAAGCTTTTGCTTGTCCTCAAGCGAATCGAACAACGGGACTTACGATAATCACCACACGGAATTTAAAACAGTTAGCATGCACACGTACTTAAAGGGATATTCACAGAACAGACAATCTTAATCCAGAAAATTCTTCCCTAAACTACATCTTTGTATTTTAGCTAACTTAAATGACAAAATTATTCACAACATCCTTGAAGTAATGGCAGCATACACAAATAAACTAGCTATTGATCAGAAAGACTTGTGAAGGTGACGATGAATGGTAATAAACAGTCCCTTTCTTTTGAGAGATTGGAATATTCTAACAAAGACTCGATGCATTCAGGAACTTTAGGGCTATTCTTAGGATCAAGGAACTTAGTAGGTCACAATTTAGGAACAATCATCTAAACCTATGCAAATAGTAGACATGGTATACAACTAAGCTAAACCGACGCGACACATTTGTGCTTTGACGTATACTTGAAGTACGCGGAGGACTAAAGCTGATTGTACTAAAGCCTCCAAATTCATTAATTAAGTTCAATTTTCCTTGTCATGTTGGCACAAGAACACCATTTCTTTCGAAAGATACCCAATGTCTCATCTTATTGTGCAAAACACTTATGCTTTTTTGACCCGGGCTCCCATTCTCTTTTTCGAAAGGTAAGAGGTCTAGCTATATTAATTTTCACCTTTCGGATTCTCACTAGACATTACCCCATTCTAATCTCGGCCTCACCAAGGAAAAAATAGCAATTAAAGTTCATTAATTCAAAGTGAATCCATGCCTACAATGCAATCCTCGAAAGTATCAAATTCCTAAAAAGTGACTGTTCTTACCCCACTTTGGGGCATAGGAACAGTGCCAAAAATGGTTCCTACACAAATTCCCTAAACTTAGCAAATTAATTCCCTAGTTCCCTAAACACGAAGACTTTGTCAGAAATATTCACGGGTAAGGAAACACAGGCCATTCGGGCTATGTAGCTCAATTAATTGGGTAAAGAATAAACGGTCAGACTCAAAGTGGCTTTTCCTAAAGGACTTTTTCACGTGAGATGGAAAAATTATGAATTAAATGGGTGACTAATGCCTTCATCCTTTCAACAATTAGATCATATTGCAAGCAATTTAAGCCTAAACACTTCAAGGATGTCCTAAAAGCACAGTCAATCGTTAGCCAGCTCACAAAGACACGGTTTAATGATAAATCTTCAAAAAAAATTGACATGACTTTTCTATAAATATACAACTAACACCTGTGCATGCCAACTCTAATAATCACATGTAACAACTACTGCCTGAATGCCCAATTCGCTCCCCCACACTTAAACTTTGGCATCGCCCTCGATGACCAAAAAATGCACTATGCACAAGGGGTAAAGGGAAAGGGTCACGCGTGCTCAAAATCAACTCAAGTCATTATCACGAGTACAAGAGTCAAAGAAACTTCCCTATGCCGCTGGTCGGTGTAGAACTCAACTAGGTCAAATGAACTCGGCAATTCATCCAATGAACTTGTAGGCTGCAATCATCAATCCAAACACAACATCCAAACAATAAAGAGAAAGAGTAAAGAGTTAATGTGGGTAAGTGTGAGAGTGAATATAGAGGTACAGTCATCCAATAATAATCAGAACACAGAGGCTATCGGAAGACAGTCTACTCAATCAACTACTGCTCCGGAGGTGACGGTGGTTGCCGTGCATCAAAGAATGAACTCCGGCTAGACTCCAAAGATGTGACACGAGTGTCCAACTCGGCTTACTGGATGCGCAGGTTGGAGAACCCGATCGAAATCTCATCGTGAATGGTCTGCTGGAGCTCTCTACAATATGTCTGCCTCTCCTCCCGGACCTCCCGAAGGAACGTCTGCTGGTCCGCCCTCATTTCCCGAAAGAACTCCTGCTGACGCTGGTGTGCCTCACGCATATCCTGGAAGAATAGACTATGACTCGCGTGCATCATTGAGTAATAGTGTTGTTGTCGCTCCCGCCACTCCTCATGGTAATCCTGCTGCTCTTCGTGCCATCTTTGAAAAGCATCCTCAAAAGCAGGAGGCATGCCGGGAATAGCATGGGCAGCGTCATGGTCCATGACTCCATGGCTGCCCCACCCCCATCAATGTGTCCAGCATCCTCAGCCGCTGCTCCACCTCCCTCCTGAATGTGGATACCTGCCCGATGTGGTACCCCTTCTTCTCCATCAGTTGGTTGCTCTGCTAGGCGTCTCCTTCTGGCCACTCCGGTGTTCAACTCTGGAAGCTTGGTCAACGGCTCATAGTAAGAACTCTCCTCCATGTTTTCAAAGTGGTCGTCGTAACCCATTCCCCGTAAAAGGCGGGTGATGTAGGGTCCAGAAAAGATGGCCTTGATCTGGTGTGTGGACTGGCGGTGGAAGAGGTCAGACAAAAACTGACGATAAAACAACTTGATCCATGTTCACACTCAGATTATTTTTAGTAAATTAAATTTACATATTCAGAAACTACATTAAATCCGCTACAAAGTCTGATCAAGAAAATTTAAGTTTGATAAAAGTTTGATATATAAAATAAAAGATTGAGTAATTTGAGTTGACCATGTGAATAGTAACTATGAAGCTAAATATGGGACGGACGGAGTATTTGATCCCCCGATTCTTTTTATTACTTTTACCAGTTCAGTTGCATACGAATTTAAATGTTTCGATAATTCATGAAGTGTAAAATTATTCACTTAGCATTTAAGTCCAAGAAAGAAATTGTTAAGTATAAAATTAAACATTGAGAATAATATAAAGCTGCGAATCTATAGTTGCATTTTTTGCTTGTGAATTGTCTTTCATAAATGCGAATTTGTGATCGAAGTCACTTCAGAGGGTTGACTGTAAAATTTGTTCATTTCTTTTCTTGATCACTTTTGATAGAGAGTGAATCGGTGCCCGTGACCTGTTCCTTAATTTCATGATATGGGTCGTGTTTGGGCGATGTAATAGATGATGGGTCGTGGGCTATACATTTTTCATTGTTACATGGTCCATCAATATTGATTCATGTGAATGTATGGGCAATTAGAATGTCTTGTTCTGGGTAGCGAAGATTCTTGATAAAGGTATAACTCAACTATCTATCATTTAGATATAAAATAATAATCATAATTGAGTGTTAATCTCAATGATGAATTGATCGGAAAATTACAACGATTTTACTTGCTTGCTTTACTTTTACCCGCTTGTATATTACTCTGTCGTATATAGTTACTTAGAATATTGAACTATTGGAGTACTGGACTAGCTAGAGAGCATAATTATTATATACTCCGTATATACTCCGTATATACTCAGTCCATGGGAGGAAAGATCACAGCGTGCTCTGGAGAACTCGCCGATGAATTGCAGAAGGCAGGCAGGTAAAATGAATTGTTTAGGGAATTGAATAATAAATTTGTAGTCCTGTTTTGGAATTTATGCAATGTTTTAGTAACGATTACTTCAGTTTAGAACATCACGTGAAACTTAAATTAAGTGTGAAGACTGTACCTTCTTCTTCATCATAAACTTAATTTAATACTGATACAACATTTTTGTATTCAATGCAGTTAGCTCTTCCTATTTTTGAACAACTTCATAGTCATCCTGATCACTAAATACTGATACAACATTTTTGTAAAAGATATTTCGAAATTCTAATTACGTAATTAATAGTTTACCAAAATCAATAGGACTAGCATCATAACATGTTCAGGTTCTAATTCTCCAAAATAATACAAGTATACGTACTTACGTAGTATATGGCTAATAAAGGTTAAAGATATACCATCAATCAGAGTTATTCATCAGTAAAATGAAGTATTTATCTATTAAATTATATAGTTACGGCCATTGTTATTTCTGTGCTCAAATTTCATAGCTACGTACCTAAACAAGAATAATAAACCTATCTAATTAAACATTAAAAAGCCCCTAATTTGTTAATTGATCAAGGAAATATTATTGTAACATTTTACCCCTACAAATCTTAGACCAATAAAACTCATAAATTACACCTACAACAGTATTGTGATAATAGTGTTTATATTTTTTATGGTACTCATAAATGAGTTCTTCAAAAATAAAAATTGAGAACGTGGAGCACATGATTTGATATGGACAAGGAAACGATGATTATAAGCAAGAAATTGACGAATCTCCTTTATTTAACAATAATATATGATACGGAGTATATTACATAGTGATGCAGTGATTTAATTATGTACCCGCACTCAGTTGGTCGAAAGATGGGAAAATTGGACTAAGCTAGTGACCAAGGTTCGAAAAAAACGCACGTGTATAAGACCTACTATACCGGTGCTTGCTGACTGAGTCACCGTGATTAACCTCCCCACCATCCTGTCAGATCGAGGTGGGGGGCTCCTGGGGTGGGAGATTCCAACTTTTGGACCAGTGATTTAATTATGTGTACGTAAAAGATACAACGATGCAAATATTAGAGTAGTCTAGCATTGGGTGTGTTTGACATTTAGCGATTAGCGGGTAGCAGATTATATTAGCAGCTTGTTGATAACGGATTTAGTCAGCGGGTTTGATTACTGGAATAAGTTGGTGGATTTTCAAAACATGTTTGCATGTTTGGTAATTTAGCAGTTTGGCATAAAATTAGTAGAAAACGCCATATTTCAAAACACTAACCCAAAACTCTCATATTTTCAGCGTTTCCGTCCAAAAACGCTAGTGCCAAACAATTGTTTACCAAACAACGTTTTGACTTATTGAAAACGCTAAGAGGCCGTTTGGCAACCCTCATTTTCGGCTTATCAGGCTTATCAGCCAACTTTTTTACCAAACACGTAAATTTTGCTTTCGCGCGCTGAATTGTGTAATAAGCCGAAAAAGTAAGGTTGAAGTTACTTTTCTGGCTGTATTGATTGAAGTTACTATAGATGACCATTTTAGCTATTTTTACATATAATTTTTTCTTTATTTTATTAATAAAATATATTTTAAAAATATTTTTTTCTTGTATCAGCAGAATCAGCCAATGCAGCCACTTCAGCCAGAACTTCATAAATTTCAGCAGAATCAGCCAAAACAGCCGATTTTCGTGCTGCCAAACGGGCTCTAAATGTGGTCAAATCATCATTTTTCGACTGAAACGTCGTTTACCAAATACCCATCATGATACGATATAATACTATTTAGGTTATACTTATAAAGTTTTAGTAGGACAAATTGATCAATACTAGGTAGTATCATTTATTGTTTAAATGATTAGGCTGTATTTATCATCGCTAAAGAGATTAAGCATTGCCGGCTTTATTGTGAAGTTGTAAAGCTTATTGAGTAGGAAAGGAGTAGATAATATTCATCATCCATGCTTAGTTGTTATGATGGATGAAGAAGCAACAACCTTCCCCAACTTGACTTTGATAAGCAACATTACATGCAAATTGATCCACAAACAAACTCACAAGGGGCCAAGTTGCAAGAAGTGGGTGTGTGAGGGTTTATTCTTCCCTCCTGCCACTCTTATCTTTAATTTCTCCTTGACAAAAAAGCATTGACGTTTTTGCTTTAATTTAATTAAACAAATGTGTGGTGTACATCTAGCCACGTAATCAGAGTTTTTACATGCATTGCCAGGTCAAGATTAAAAAGTAGTTCCAAAATGTAAATAATGTGATTAATTCATGAGATTTTTCTTATAATATTACTCATGGATCATAAAAAATGTTAAGGACAAAAATGAACTTTTATAATCACTATGATGTAAAATAAGAGCATTAATATAATAATATAGCCATTAAAAGTTATTAATGTTGGGTTAAATGGTGTGTTTAATCAAAATAAAGAAATCAATAAAATAAAATAGCCAAGAAAAACAGAAACAAGATGAGACAGAAAGCCAAAGCTTGTGCAACACATGATCTCCTTAAAACGTATTCGTTGCCTCCCACGGTGCTAGGAGTATTGCAATGATAGTTTCTCAGGATACGGTGACTACGAACAACCGTATGAGCACACAGTCGGTTGTTACGGCGAACGAAAACAAAGCAAGAATAGCGCAGATTTTTCAGAAAGCTGGAGGTGGGTTGTAGTTGAAAACTAAGTGTATAATATGTATGTTTTCGTGTGTTGTTGCAAAGCACCTGTCAGCTATATATAGGGATGAATTTGTTGTGTGTTAAGTGCATTTTAAGGACTTGTACGTTAGACATAAATGTCCAGAACGTTGAACAGCAATCAGCAGCCTGGTTCTGGAGAGAGAAAAAAAGGAACGTTACAAGAAGAAACAAACATTAAACCTTACCTATGTAAGATGGATTTTAGGACGGCATTCATGTCCGCACAAAAGTTGCGGTTTTTCTTCTCCGTTTTCGGGATTTGATCAGCACCCCCCTGCGTGAACTCAAGGAGGGTCAGCTTCATAAAGGGGTGAAAATTCCTTGGTTTTCGGATGTGGGATAAATCACACTAGAAACACATTCATTTCTTAGTTTTATCCATTTTAACGAGTGAACTTCAAGAATCAATTTATGTTCACCCGTAATCCCTTTTTAGTGTACCATATATTAAATCGAAGCCTTTAACAAGGAGAATACAAACCCATTTTGAATCGACCCAAATCAAAAGTGGGACCCACTCAAAATTCTGCCCGAAATTCACCATTTAATGCAATTTTAACACATTTTTACCAACAATTAGGTCACATTTTTCTCACAACTTTTATTTTGGTTGTATATTTGGAATTATTTCTTAATTTAATAAAAAGTTTTGAATATAAAAATTAAAGTTTGCCTAAAATATTTGAAAAAATCATGAGAAATTACCCCAAACTAGATCAGACCAGCACTCAGTATTTCAAAGGCTAAGGCGAAACTTTAATGGTATTCTTTATTATGTGTAAATTCATAATATAGGAAAATTCTCATTATTCTACGATGGAGTATATGGCCTAGAACCCCCCGAATCACATACTCCTCGTACACTGCACCAGGCCCAACCAGGGACAAAGTTACAGTTAATCCTTTAAGAATTCCTTTAAATATCAACACATTATTTAATATTTATTGTATTAGTATTTTATATCTTATTATTTTTATTTTTTACTTCATCCAACATCCTTCTCAATCGAATCCTGGTATCGCTCCTGGGCCCAATTACCACAACGGGCCCAAACCAGCAACTGCCCAGCCCTCACCGAACTCCTGAGGGTCATGGACCATGACAACTCACAAAATATAGTGGACATCGATCCAGAACATTCCCGTCTTCGAGGGAGTTTCCGGGAAAGAGCCTTTGACAACCACGCGAGGGCGAAGCCCTCGGCTTCGGTCCAGAGGACCCTCAGTCTTCCGCCACCCAATACTCAATTTCCGCATTTAACGCTCCGCCACATGCCCGAGTCTCCTTTACAGTAGTGCTCTCCGCCATAGACTAGACTACATGTGTACGTGCATTCAATGCACTTAAAATTTATGATTAGTATAAATATTCACCCATTGGACAGATGTAATGTAACAGTTCGAAAATCATTAAAGTAATTTGCACTTATCTCTAGCTTATTAACTTTGTCTTCTCTCTATATATCGTTAGTGGTGTCCCAATTTAACTAATTAGACTTTGTATCTATTAAATTATCCAATAAAATATAGTCAATATGAAACTTTAACATGTTGGAGTCTTTTAGCAAATACAATTCATCAAGCAATGTATATCCTCATGCTTAGATTAACTTACTATTTAAATTTAAAATTAAATTATACACGGCGAAAAATGTGTGTTGCCTTGTTGGATGGATGAGTTTTGTGTTGTTATTTTATCTTTTCTTTTATCCTAGTCAAATGCAAGTAGCTTTTTTATTAATTATTTTGTAGGGTCCGTTTGGAAGTGTTTACAAAATTAGCTGAATCGGTTGAATTATGAAATATAAAATAAAATATACTTTATTAAAAAATTAAGCAAAAATACGAGTTACCAAACGGGCTCGTAATATGCACCTTATATTTAGCGGTACACAATTTTTAAGCCATTATTGTTATTATATACTCATATAAAATTAATACTTTCACGGTTCCTGTTGAAGATTATTTTATTGTGATTCAAGTTTATCAAAAGTCTTGTAATTGTTAGCTTATATATAGTCTTTTATAGTAGTATTCCTTTTGTATTAAATAGGCTAGAAAAGGAATGAGTCCAAATATGTTAGACCCATATCCCTAGGTTTACAGTTGTTGAGTATGTTGTTTTGTTGATGACTAATCATGAAGGTGGAACGGCGGACAGAACCGCTCACAGTTCCTTACGGAACAAAGGACGGAACTATCCTCAGGACCAAATGAGTATTATTAGTGTGTTGTTGACTAACCATGCAGGTGGAACTGATGCAGAACCATTTCTAGTTCCGTGATATGATTTGAATTAATATTGATTGCAACTACTTGATTTTCAATTGATATACTTTCCCTATATGAGTGCTTATACTTTGTCAAGAATATTATTTTAAGCAAAAGTATCTTTCTATGCATGTGCACTCTATATATACATATTTTGCTTATATGAGTACTTATTTGGGTGGTTATTATCTTTCCATACTTGACTATACATCCACTCATTAAATATTATTTAAATACCTTATGGAAAGTATCTTTACTTAATGTGAGCGCATGATCCATATTTTATTGGAACCAGAAGCCCCAGTTTCAGATACGTTATATGATTTGGTAGACCAACCAAATGCTCTAAGAAGATGGAAGCTTCATCGATCACATCCCCTAGATAACCTCCTAACAGATCTAAATCAGGGAGTAACAACTAGATCCAAACTTAGAAATTTTTGTGCTTTCTTTGCTTATTTATCTCTTATAGAACCGCAGAACCATGAAGCGGCTCTCTCCGATGCTGACTGGGTTTTAGTTATGTAGGAAGAACTAAATCAGTTCGAGAGGAACAAGGTGTGACATCTAGAACCAAGACCTAAGAACGAAACCGTGATAGATCTCAAATGGGTATTTAAGAACAAGCTTGATGAACATGGACAAATCACAAGGAACAAGACAAGGCTCGTTGTAAAAGGCTATAACCAACAAGAAGGGATAGATTTCAATGAAACATTTGCACAAGTGGCAAGATTAGAGGCAATACGAATGCTCATAACATTTGCGGCTCACATGAGATTCACACTCCATCAAATGAATGTGAAAACGACCTTCTTGAATGGTTATCTTAAGAAAGAGGTATACGTAGAACAACCACCGGGGTTTGAAAATTCAGATTTTCCTAATCATGTTTTTAAATTAGACAAAGCACTGTATGGTCTCAAACAAGCACCTTGTGCTTGGTATGAACGATGATGTGAGTTTTCTCGCACTTAAAATAGATCATAATATAATGGTGTAAGTACGAGTATCGTCTCCACAGGGACGGACAAAAGGGAATCAAGAATTAATTAAATTCAGCGATTAAAAATAAATAAAATAAATGCGTCGTGCGAGATTGATTGATTGATTGATTGGGAAAATCAAATTGTGAATAAAGAAATTAAACTAATGGGTTCTTTCTTATTAATGACGAAGGGAACAATGATTGATTCTGGGGTAATCAGATTTCTGGCAGATCATGCTTAATCATATGAAATTAATTTAATTGAGCCTAGCTAATCATTACTAAGTTCTTACCGCTCTCGCGGCGTAGAGTACAATAATTTAGGGGACCAGGCTGATCTCTCATGCGACAAGATCCTAAATTATTGCCAAGACAAGCGAGCTTACGGTCCCTTAATCGCTACTAATCTCTTAGCGAACGATTAACTGATTAAGTGTGTGTGAATGTGTCTTAGAATAAACTAAATCTCTCTTGATTTATTCTACAAGCAATTGTAAGTCTAGCCGCGGTTTGAGGTTATAAAAGATAGCATTTAAATTATTTAAACACAAATTAAACGGCATTCATGCAATTAATCCATCAAGAATCTAGCCATACATCATGATTAGCTCCTTCATCAATCCCAAATCCCTAATTAAACTACTCATAATTCATAATTGAAGAATCAACAGAATTGGGCTGAATAGAATTAAATGTCATTAATTAAAAAGATGAAACTTACAAAGAATCCCAAAAGATTGAAGAACAAGGTCGAAAAGCTCTCTAAATTTCGTGCTAGGCACTCTCTCTAAGCTCCCCCCTCAAAATAGAGGGTTACAGGCTGTTTAAATAGGAAAACCGGAGCAATTCGGGTTGAATTAGGACTGAAACGGGGCACACACGGCTCCCACGCACGCATGCATGGCGTCCGTGCGTCAGACAGACTTGTGCGTAAAAACGTTGGACGCACGTGTGCGTCCCCCCCCACACACGCGTACGTGGCTGCCAGTGCCTTTTCCGGCTTCTCTATTCCGAATTTGACAAAACTTCTTTCATGAAAGTTGTAGATAATGAAGTCCTCTATCCATCACAATGGTGTATTCATATTATTTGTAGCCCTTGAAGTTGTCTTTCATGTGCAACTTGAATCATGTTCTTTGAATGCTTCTACGAATATATATGCTTGAACGATTAACATACGGTCATTCTGAACTTCGTTTTCAAGCTCTATTTGTCTTCTTTTGATTCTGTAGCCAATCCTAGAGCTCTTTTGTCATCAAATCTTCATTGTGAACCTCCCGGTGACCTCCAAAGATCTCAATTCACTCTTGAATGCTTCTCGAATCATCCCGTTTGCTCCTCAAGCGCTGGTGTTGGACTCTAAATTCCTGATTTTGACTCCAAATAACACAAAACTCGAACCAACGCCTGGTAAACATAATTTGAACTAAAATTGCGACTTGTGACACCTAAAAGTTAGGGAAAACATCAAAAACCGATCCCAACGCGCATCAAATGCATGTTGTAATACGGACTTATCAGATTCCCCCACACTTAAGCTTTTGCTTGTCCTCAAGCAAACTGAACAACGGGACTTACGATAATCACCACACGAAATTAAAACAATTAGCACGCACAGGTAGTTAAAGAGATATTCATAGAACATATAGAGTAAACCAAGAAAATTCTTCCATTAACTACATCTTTGTATTCTGGCTAAAATCAATGACTAAATTAATCACAACATCCTCAAAATTATGGCAACACACCCTAATAAACTACCTACTGATCAGAAGGACTTGTGAAGGCGATGATGAATGGTGAATGGTGAATGGTAAGGAATAAACAATCCCTTTCTTTGAGAGTTTTGGAATAATCTGACAAAAACTTAATGCGTTCAGGAATTTCAGGGCTATTTTTTTGGATCAAGGAATTCAGTAGGACACAAATTAGGAACTATCATCTAAACCTATGCAAAGAGTAGACATAGTGTACCACTAAGCTAAACCGTCGTTGCACATTGGTGTCTTGACGTATACTTGGAGTACGCGAAGGACTAATGCTAATTTTACAATAGCCTCCAAATTCAATTAATTAAGTTCATTTTTCCTTGTCATGTTGGCACGGGAACGCCATTTCTTTCGAAAGATCCCCAAGTCTCATCTTATTGTGCAGAACACTAACGCTTTTTGACCGGGTCTCTCATTCTCTTTTTCGCAAGGTAAGAGGTCTAGCTATTCAATTAATGTTATTTTTTCAATTTTCAGAGTTTCACTAGATTTACCTCATTCTAATCTCGGCCTCACCAAGAAAAATTAGCAATTAAGGTTCAATTATTCAAAGTGAATCCATGCCTACCATGCAATCCTCGAACATATCAAATTCCTAAAAAGTGACTGCTCTTACCCCATTTGGGGCATAGGAACAGTGCCAAAAGTGGCTCCTACACAAATTCCCTAAACTTATCAAATTAATCCCCTAGTTCCCTACACACCAAGACTTTGTCAGAATTATTCACGGGTACAGAAACAGGCCATTTGGCTATGGATCTCAATGGATTAGGTAAAGAATAAAATAGTCGAGCTCAAAGTGGCTTCTCCTAAAGGACTTGTTCGGGTGGAATAGATGATTTTTTGAAAATATTCAATGGGTAACTAATGCCTTCATCCTCTCAACAACTATATTATAGTGCAAGCAATTTAAGCCTAAACACTTCAAAGATGTTCTAAAAGCGTAGTCAAAACACTAGCAAACTCACAAAGACACAGTTTAAAGAAAAAATTTCAAAAATTTTGACTTGACTTTTCTATGAATATACAACTAACACCTGCGCATGCTAACTCTAGTAATCCCATGTGACAACTACTGCCCGAATGCCCAATTCACTCCCCAACACTTAAACTTTGGCATCGCCCTCGATGATCAAAAATGCACTATGCACAAGGGGTAAAGAGGAAATGGTCACACGTGCTCAATCTCGACTCAAGTCAACATTACAAATAGGCGATTATAAGAGTCGCAGAAACTTCCCTAAGGCGCTGGTCGGTGCAGAACTAAACTGAGTCAAGTGATCCTCGACACATTATCTCCAAAGCAAGACCCTGAGCTGCAAAAACAAAACACAAAAACACAAAAACACGCAAAAACAAAGAAACATGCTAAAACAAAAGTGCGGAAATAGGCTTGGGCTGCCTCCCAAGAAGCGCAACTACCCCATAGGCTCTCAAATAGCAAAGACGGCAGTGGTGCACTAATAATCAACGTCTCCAGCTTCCTCTCAACAAATTCCATTAGGTGTCGCAGATCTTTAAATTCTTCAGTCCACGTAAGTAACATATGGTCTTCATAACCCGCATCAGCACAGAAGTGAAGTATTAAACTCTCATCCTTTTCGGGCGGACAAAGAACATGAGTGAAAACTTTGATTACTCTAGGTGTCATTGGAAGCTCTAGAGATGTTTCAAATCAAGGATTAGGAGAAACACCATAATCGAACTGCACCATAGAAAAGTCTTCATCTTCCTCACAAATATATTGAAAATTTACAACCTCTCTTCTGGACTCTGTATCGCTCCCCATGAAGGCTTCACAACTCTCGTTAACATAGTTCTTATCAAAATCTTCCCGGATGATGTTGTCATTCTCCACATATAAAGAAATATCATCATCAAGGAGTGAATCAAGGAAATCCAAATCTACCACATAAGAGTGGATCGGAGCATGTGTACGAGAGGGGAATTCTTGCTTGTGGAGCAGGACTTCTTCATTATGGACATCATCTACCTCGCCTCCACCCTCTTGGTGTAACACCGTCCCCAAGCATATTTACTTTTAGTAAATTATGTAATAAACCTTGAAGGATGAATTATGAATTGCGTAATTGTAAATTTTCATTAATTCTTTTACGTGAATAGTAAATTGCATGTGGGGCCCACGCCCGGACTAGGGGGGTCGCCCGATAATTCCCGAACCACATATTATATTCATCTTGGTCTAGATGACACCTACATAGAGGTGGATATTTTATTTGGGCCATAAGGAAGGCATAGAGTTGACCGGTCGGTCAAACGGAGCCCAATTACCGGTATTGGTAATTTAGCGGATAATAATCCGAAATGAGTTTCGGAGACTCCTAAATTAATGTTGGGGAATGTACATCTATTTTAAAGGCCCATAATTATTGGGAATGCGTGATATATTTTATTTGGTCCGATAAAATAAAATATGATTAAAACGGGCCGAGAAATACAACTTTCGGGGCCGATTGTACACACCGGGACATAATGGGATGACCTCCCACATTAGTGGGGGCCACCCCACGTCCTCATGTGTCCTAGTTGACTAAGGGAAGGCTGGAAGGGACATGAAATAAAGGGTGTGCGGACTGAATTGATGAGGGATGGCCAAAGACACCATCACACCTCCTAAGGCCCTACTCATGCATTATTTTGATGCTTGATTGAGTAGAGTGGCCTTCCACCTCCCTTGCACCATCTGAACAACCCAAGAGGAGAAAGACTTCAGGAAAGTCTCTCAACATACCTGCAGTTGGAGGGAGCAACAAGGAGGATAATCCATAGAGGAAAAAGTTAAGCCTTGAGGTAAGAACACATATGGTTCTATTAACTAGTTTTATCATGTATGATTTTTAAGAAATCATATGGAGGATTAAACATGATGTTCTACACGTTTATAAGTGTAGAATATTGATATAAAGTGGGGGTAATTAACTTAGAAGAGTTGGTGAATCGATAGGAGTCGAAATCGCCGGAAACCGCCACTTCAAAGGAGCTAGTCGTAGTTGCAGACCCCGAAAGCCGCCCGGCTTTCGTGAGAGCCGCCCGGCTTTGGCCCATAAATCCAACTTCTCACTTTCAATCGGCCTAGAATGGGAATTGATTGAGGGGCTTAACAAGGGCAACTATTGTAGCACATCACGAGGTGAGGATGGCTGACTATATTGCTTATAATTAGTGAGTTAATTTCATAAGATTGCCTAAAGTAATTAGATGGGATTTTCATGAATTATTAATGATTAATAATGCCTAAATGAAAATGATATTGATATGAGTAAGTGAAGCATGATATACAAATTTAGAATAATTGTGTATGATTATGTGAAATAAATGGAACGACATATTAATGGAATTACTATGATGACATTGTGATAAAATATACTTTACGCCATGTATGAAATTCATGAACGGAGTAAAGTGATATTTTTGATATTGAGATCGAACTATACTTGTGTTGGGAAATCAATTGAAATGAAAAGTCAATTGGAAAATAGGAACTTGGCATGTTCTAAGATTATCCAATTAGTATCAAAATACTAGTCGGGGAATTAATATAAATAAATGATGAAACAAATCCTAAGAGGTAGGATTGTGAATAGATATGCCTTAAGTAGTCCCAAGAGATACCTTAAGGTTGAATTGTGTGAACACTAAGGTGTGATAGGGGTAGGCCTAAAGGCTACATACGGGAATTGATTCTAGGCATAGGATTTGCTTGAGAATTTGATTATGAAAATAATTAGAGTTGGACTCTAGGATGACATGGAAATGTAGTTGGGCCGAGCCCATGCCATGTAATATGATTAGCATGGAAACGTAGTTGGGCCGAGCCCTTGCCATGTATATGTGATCTCCGTGGAAACGTAGTTGGGCCGAGCCCTTGCCACGAAGTTATGGTTGGTATGGAAACGTAGTTGGGCCGAGCCCTTGCCATACAAATTTTGATATGATATATTGAGCTAGAGGATTGTATAGAGATGTAGTTGGGCCGAGCCCATGCTATACAATTGGGGCTCGATGGGACCCCACGGGGTTATCCTTACTTGCGGTCACGGGGGAATGGAAACGATGAATTCTAAATGAATATGGGCCCACGGGCCGACTACTTGACTCTATATAAAGTAAGTACAGTTAAAAGAGAAAGGGGTAACTGAGGGTTATGGCCTATAACATAATAGTACCCTAAGTTGAGGGTCTTAGAAATTAAAACATCAATTATACTTAGTATAGTTGCTATTGTACTTGTCAAATATTTCCAAGTACTGACCTCCCCTTCACGGGGGAGGCCACCTCACAGTTTCAGGTAGAACTTGAAGGTTGCTGCCACCGCCCGTTGCTTCGGGAAGATCAGAGGGAGAAGACGTGGTTCGTGCTTCTTCCGTTTCTGTTTGAAACAACTTAAATAATGCTCATGGATATTATTTTTTGAATAATTACTTTGGGGGCTTGTATGCCTAGTTATGCCAAGTGTGGCCTGAACAATTGTTTTAATGCTTCCGCTGTTTTAAATGAATGATTTACATTATGTTTGTTTATGGATGTACTATGTGTGAATGGTATTCAAGACGCCTTGTATAGTATGGACGAGTTGGACTGCGGTTGACTATTCGTACTGTACGGCGGGTTGTTGACGTGTCCGGGTAGGTCCGGGGCGTGACAATTTAATTGGTATCAGAGCCAGGTTCCGTAAACATCATAATGAAGCTTCAAAATTTCTTTTTGAAAATGAATTTGAAAACCATGAGCATAAGGTTTTGTACTTATAGAACTTTTGGTACTTGAGTTGCAATGTCTCTAATTGTTAAGATGGTACCCTTAACAATTGGTATGGCGGTGATTTGAGCCAAAGGATGTCTTTAAGTACCTATCCGTGAATCGACATTTGATACGAGTCTAATGACTCATTCTCAATTTCTTTCAGAAATGGAACGTACCGGGAAAGTAACTAGAAGGAACCCGACTGGCCGAGCACCGGGAGGATCCGTGCAAGGCAGTAGAGGGGCTTCTAGGGTGTCCAGAGGACAGGGATGTGGAGGCCAAGATCAGGCCGTGAGTGACAGTTATGTGGAAACGGTCAACGAGTCCTATGAGTCCGAGGAGGATTCGACGTATCAACCGGGAACTGAGCCGGTTGAGACCCCATATGATGGGGAGTATGATGATGACAGTGAGGGGAGCGACGATGATGACGCTCTAGAAAGGATGGAGGAACTACTTCGTCAATTTCAACAGGATCGCCAAAGGCGCCGGGCAAGGCGTGCTTGGGGAGGGGCTTCAAGAAGGGGAAGCCATGCGGGTTCTAGGGGGCATGTGGAGTCCCGAGTAGATCGAGGTGTCGAGGTACCGATAATAAGGATCTCGAAGTACCTCAAAGAAGCAAGAGATTTGGGGTGTAAACCGTTCGATGGAACGGGAGATATATCCGTTGCGGCGGAGTGGATCAAGAGGTTCAATGAAGCAGCCCTTGATATGCAGCTGCCGCCAAACATAAAGATGAGAGTAGCAACAAGGTTGCTAGAGGGGATGGCGTCCACATGGTGGGACGGTGTCAAGGGGAAGTACGGTGAGGCCGTAACTTGGGAGAATTTCCGACAGGAATTCTTCAACCAATACTACTCCGACTTCGAGGTGAACTTGAAGAGGAGAGAATACACGAACTTGACCCAAGGAGGCAAGTATACCGTGAGGCAACTTGAGCACAAGTTCAGGGAGCTCGCGGAGTTCATACCGGAGTATGCTTGTGATGAGAACCGGATGGTGAATCACTTTTGGGATGCTTTAGACTTAGACGTGCGTGAACGGGCAACACAATTGCCTAACATGACGTTTAGTCAAGTGGTGGAGCAAGGCCTGAAAGGGGAGAAGGAATGGGAAGAAAGAAAGCTGAAAAACGCCGAGGAGGCAAAGAAGAGGAAATGGGAGAACACCGGCCCCCAAGGTTCTAGCAAGAAGGGGAACCACGGGGGAGGTGGGTCTTTCAGAACGCCCGCACCACCATCTAGGGGAAATCAAGGCCCAGGAGGGCAAGGCTCGAGGTCGCAAGGCTCGGGCATTAGCAGGTGCAACAACTGCAAGAGGAACCACACGAGCAAGTGCCGCGATCCCCCTAGGTGCTACCAATGCGGGGAGACGGGGCACTTGAGATCAACCTGCCCACAACTTGGGCGAGTCATGGGTGCAGGACCTACCAGCGGGACCACGGCAAGTAGGAACCGAGCAGGGGCACCTCACGCGAGCACGATGCACGGAGGGCCAAGTACTAGCAACACGCCATCCGTGAACCAAGGCAAGACCCAGGCTAGGGTCTATGCGATGACGGAGGCGGACGCACGTGCTAACCCGGACTCCGTTGCGGGTAAATTCTTAAACTCATGTTATTACCTCTATTATGCAATAGGAGTGTTTGAAATGTGCAAAATTTATAACCCCGACGGTTGGTCGGGTTTGTAGAGGAAAAAGGGGGAGGGAAATCCCCGCTCTGGACGAATGCCGTCCGGCATTGACGAAAGCCGCCCGACTTTCGTCTTGATTTATTGAGAGAAAGCTACGGCAACGAATGCCGGCCGGTTTCCACCAAAAACCGCCCGGATTTCGTCAATATTTAATCAGGAAAATCCTCGCAACCAAAAACCGACCGGCTTTTGTAAAGACCGGCCGGCTTTCATAAATGCCTGACTTGGGAAATTTCTCGCAGCTGAAAGCCGCCCGGCTTTGGCGAAAGCCGCCCGGCTTTCGTTGGGCCTAGGGATTCCTGCGCTGCTGAAACTCGGCCGGGTTTCGTAGAAACCGGCCGGCTTCGAAACCATTCCCTGAATAAAAACTACGGCGACGAAAACCGCCCGGCTTTCGCAAAAGCCGCCCGGCTTTCGTGATTCTCATATAGGGTTTTTTCTCGCAGATGAAAACTGGCCGGCTTTCGTGAAAAGCGGCCGGCTTTCACCTAGTTGGGTCCTAGAACGGTCCTAAAGGCTAGAAACCGGCAAATTTCGGAAGGGTATCGAACGGACTCCACCCGAAACACGACCAACATACTCCACGACTTAAGAAACAAGCCTATTGATTAGATAGTGTGTCTTACATTACTTATGAATGTAGGAACACTAAAGATAAACGGGAGAGACGCAATGATCCTTATTGATACCGGGGCGCAACGATCATTTGTGAGTGAGGCATTCACCAGCGGATTCAACGGACCACTTGTACCAATGACTCAAACCCTATTGGTGTCCACGCCTCTAGGGGATGATATCGAGAGAGGTAGCCACTATCCATCGTGTGAGGTGGACGTGGAGGGACAGAACTTGACGTGTGATTTCGTACCGCTGAGTATGATCGAGTTTGATGCAATCCTCGGGATGGATTGGCTTGAGAAACATCATGCTAGGGTCGATTGCTACACAAAGGTTCTTGAACTCGAAGGCGGTGAAGGGTTGACCTTACGCTTCGAGGGAGATAGAGGCAAATCAAACAGTTGTATCATATCCGCCGTGAGGGCGAGGAATATGATGAGAAAGGGATGCCACGCATACCTAGCGTATGTGGTGGAGAAAACCAAAGAAGAGATAGATATCAATGATGTGAGAGTAGTGTGCAAGTATCCGGATGTCTTCCCAAAAGACTTGCCGGGACTTCCACCCGATAGGGAGATTGAGTTCGTGATCGAGGTTGAACCTGGCACCAAACCAATCTCTATACCGCCATACAGAATGGCACCCACTGAACTTAACGAGTTGAAAACCCAATTGCAAGAGCTATTGGATAACGGTTTCATAAGGCCGAGTCACTCTCCGTGGGGAGCACCGGTCCTTTTCGTGAAAAAGAAAGATGGAACACTTCGAATGTGCATTGACTATCGTCAACTGAACAAGGTCACAATCAAGAATAGGTATCCCTTGCCTAGGATTGATGACTTGTTTGATCAGCTCCGAGGAGCGACGGTGTTTTCGAAGATTGACCTGAGGTCGGGGTACCACCAACTGAAGATAAAGGAGGATGACATACCGAAGAGTGCATTCCGCACAAGGTATGGTCATTTCGAGTTCCTGGTTATGTCATTCGGGCTAACCAACGCCCCGGCGGCATTTATGGACTTGATGAACCGAGTATTTCATAAATACTTGGACCGGTTTGTGATTGTGTTCATAGATGATATCTTGATTTACTCAAAGAGTGAAGAAGAGCATGAGGAACACTTGATACTGGTTCTTGAGACACTACGGGAGAAGCAACTCTATGCCAAGTTTTCCAAATGTGAATTTTGGCTAAGGGAGATTGGCTTTCTCGGGCATGTGGTTTCAGGATCAGGGATTGCCGTAGATAACAAGAAGATTGAGGCCATTACTGAATGGGAGAGGCCAAAGAACGTCAAGGAAATTCGTAGCTTCCTTGGATTGGCAGGGTATTACCGAAAGTTCGTGGAGAAGTTCTCTGTTTTGGCGTCGCCATTGACGAAGCTCACTCGAAAGGGGGCCAAGTTTGTATGGGATGACCGATGTGAGAAGGGATTCCTTGAACTGAAGAAGAGATTGACCGAGGCACCAGTACTTGCATTACCCCGACAGGGTATGGGGTACGATGTCTATAGTGACGCAAGCATCCAAGGGCTTGGATGTGTCTTAATGCAGGATGGGAGGGTGATTGCCTATGCTTCACGACAATTGAAGAAGCATGAGGTAAATTATCCTACTCATGATTTAGAGTTGGGGGTAGTGGTATTTGCGTTGAAGATTTGGAGACATTATCTCTACGGGGAAACATGTCATATATACACTGACCACAAAAGCCTGAAATACGTGTTTACTCAGAAAGAGTTAAACATGAGACAGAGACGGTGGATGGAGTTGATAAAAGACTACCATCTAGTTATTGAGTACCACCCCGGTAAAGCCAATGTGGTAGCAGATGCCTTGAGCCGAAAGAATTCATGTGGGGCATTATTGACTAGCTTGAGGGCATTGAGAACCCAATTGGAGGTATCTAGCGATGGTGCCTTGTTAGCTAGATTCGAGGTGAGACCTACATTACTTGATGAAATCAAGAAGGGTCAAGAAACCGACGAAGAACTTATGAAGATCCATGAACGCATGCTAGCGGGACCGGTTGAGGATTTCAGAGAGAGAGACGATGGTCTCTTATTTTTCGTGACCGAGTATGTGTACCGTTGGATGATGAGCTCCGAAAGTCCATCTTAGAGGAGGCTCATTCATCGGCGTATGTCATGCACCCGGGAGGCACGAAGATGTACCGTGATTTGAAGGAAAGTTACTGGTGGTCGGGTATGAAGAGGGAAATAGTCGAGTACATCAGTAGGTGTCTTACTTGTCAGCAAGTTAAGGCAGAACATCAGCATCCGGCTGGGTTACTACAGCCACTTTCCATTCCTGAATGGAAGTGGGAGCACGTGACTATGGATTTCGTGGTAGGGCTGCCACGAACGGTTAAGAACTATGATGCCGTATGGGTTGTGGTCGATAGGCTCACGAAGAGTGCACACTTTCTACCTATGCACTGGAGAGACTAGCCAAGTTGTATGTGGACGAGATCGTGAGGCTACATGGGGTTCCCATAACCATTGTATCTGATAGGGATCCGCGATTCACATCACGATTTTGGCCGAAGTTCCAAGAATCTATGGGGACAAAACCGAAATTCAGTACAACTTTTCATCCGCAAACGGATGGACAATCCGAGCGGGTTATACAGATAATAGAGGATATGCTGAGAGCTTGTGCATTGGAGTTCCAAGGGAGTTGGGACAACCATTTGGCACTTGTGGAGTTTGCCTATAACAACAGTCATCAGGCGAGTATAGGCATGCCTCCATACGAGGCATTGTATGGGAGGAGATGTCGTACACCTTTGTGTTGGGATGAGGTTGGCATGGCCAAACTCGAGAGCACGGAACTGGTGGAAATCACCAAGTCTAAGGTAAAGATGATTCGTGACAGACTTAAGGCGGCACAGGATAGACAGAAGAGCTATGCCGATAAGCGCCGAAGAGCCTTAGAGTTTAAGGTTGGAGATGAGGTATTTTTTAAAGTTTCACCTTGGAAAGGAATCATCCGATTTCAGAGCCGAGGGAAACTCAACCCACGCTACATAGGGCCATTTGTAATTCTTGAGAGAATTGGGGCCGTAGCATACCGATTACAGTTGACTCCGGAATTGGAGAAAATACATAATGTATTCCATGTGTCTATGCTTAAGAAGTATATTCCGGATCCATCTCATGTACTAGAGAAACCACCCGTGGAGATACGGGAAGACTTGAACTACGCCGTGCAACCGGTAAGGATACTTGATAGGCAAGTAAAGAAGCTGAGAAGCAAGAAAGTTCCAATGGTTAAAATCCTTTGGAAGAGTGACCGAGTTGAAGAAGAAACTTGGGAGACTGAAGCCTCGATGAAGGAACAGTACGCATTTCTGTTTGATTAATCGTTGTGAATTGCGGGGACGAAATTCCCGTTAGGGGGGGGGGAGGTGAACTTGTAACACCGTCCCCAAGCATATTTACTTTTAGTAAATTATGTAATAAACCTTGAAGGATGAATTATGAATTGCGTAATTGTAAATTTTCATTATTTCTTTTATGTGAATAGTAAATTGCATGTGGGGCCCACGCCCGGACCAGGGGGGTCGCCCGATAATTCCCGAACCACATATTATATTCATCTTGGTCTAGATGACACCTACATAGAGGTGGATATTTTATTTGGGCCATAAGGAAGGCACAGAGTTGACCGGTCGGTCAAACGGGGCCCAATTACCGGTATTGGTAATTTAGCGGATAACAGCCCGAAATGAGTTTCGGAGACTCCTAAATTAATGTTGAGGAATGTACATCTATTTTAAAGTCCCATAATTATTGGGAACGCGTGATATATTTTATTTGGTCCGATAAAATAAAATATGATTAAAACGGGCCGAGAAATACAACTTTCGGGGCCGATTGTACACACCGGGACATAATGGGATGACCTCCCACATTAGTGGGGGACACCCCACGTCCTCATGTGTCCTAGTTGACTAAGGGAAGGCTGGAAGGGACATGAAATGAAGGGTGTGCGGACTGAATTGATGAGGGATGGCCAAAGACACCATTACACCTCCTAAGGCCCTACTCATGCATTATTTTGATGCTTGATTGAGTAGAGTGGCCTTCCACCTCTCTTGCACCATCTGAACAACCCAAGAGGAGAAAGACTCCAGGAAAGTCTCTCAACATACCTGCAGTTGGAGGGAGCAACAAGGAGGATAATCCATAGAGGAAAAAGCTAAGCCTTGAGGTAAGAACACATATGGTTCTATTAACTAGTTTTATCATGTATGATTTTTAAGAAATCATATGGAGGATTAAACATGATGTTCTACACGTTTATAAGTGTAGAATATTGATATAAAGTGGGGGTAATTAACTTAGAAGAGTTGGTGAATCGATAGGAGTCGAAATCGTCGGAAATCGCCACTTCAAAGGAGCTAGTCGTAGTTGCAGACCCCGAAAGCCGCCCGGCTTTCGTGAGAGCCGCCCGGCTTTGGCCCAGAAATCCAACTTCTCACTTTCAATCGGCCTAGAACGGGGATTGATTGAGGGGCTTAACAAGGGCAACTATTGTAGCACATCACGAGGTGAGGATGGCTGACTATATTGCTTATAATTAGTGAGTTAATTTCATAAGATTGCCTAAAGTAATTAGATGGGATTTTCATGGATTATTAATGATTAATAATGCCTAAATGAAAATGATATTGATATGAGTAAGTGAAGCATGATATACAAATTTAGAATAATTGTGTATGATTATGTGAAATAAATGGAACGGCATATTAATGGAATTACTATGATGACATTGTGATAAAATATACTTTACGCCATGTATGAAATTCATGAACGGAGTAAAGTGATATTTTTGATATTGAGATCGAACTATACTTGTGTTGGGAAATCAATTGAAATGAAAAGTCAATTGGAAAATAGGAACTTGGCATGTTCTAAGATTATCCAATTATTATCAAAATACTAGTCGGGCAATTAATATAAATAAATGATGAAACAAATCCTAAGAGGTAGGATTGTGAATAGATATGCCTTGAGTAGTCCCAAGAGATACCTTAAGGTTGAATTGTGTGAACACTAAGGTGTGATAGGGGTAGTCCTAAAGGCTACCTACGGGAATTGATTCTAGGCATAGGATTTGCTTGAGAATTTGATTATGAAAATAATCAGAGTTGGACTCTAGGATGACATAGAAATGTAGTTGGGCCGAGCCCATGCCATGTAATATGATTAGCATGGAAACGTAGTTGGGCCGAGCCCTTGCCATGTATATGTGATCTCCGTGGAAACGTAGTTGGGCCGAGCCCTTGCCACGAAGTTATGGTTGGTATGGAAACGTAGTTGGGCCGAGCCCTTGCCATACAAATTTTGATATGATATATTGAGCTAGAGGATTGTATAGAGATGTAGTTGGGCCAAGCCCATGCTATACAATTGGGGCTCGATGGGACCCAACTGGAAACGATGAATTCTAAATGAATATGGGCCCACGGGCCGACTACTTGACTCTATATAAAGTAAGTACAGTTAAAAGAGAAAGGGGTAACCGAGGGTTATGGCCTATAACATAATAGTACCCTAAGTTGAGGGTCTTAGAAATTAAAACATCAATTATACTTAGTATAGTTGCTATTGTACTTGTCAAATATTTCCAAGTACTGACCTCCCCTTCACGGGGGAGGCCACCTCACAGTTTCAGGTAGAACTTGAAGGTTGCTGCCACCGCCCGTTGCTTCGGGAAGATCAGAGGGAGAAGACGTGGTTCGTGCTTCTTCCGTTTCTGTTTGAAACAACTTAAATAATGCTCATGGATATTATTTTTTGAATAATTACTTTGGGGGCTTGTATGCCTAGTTATGCCAAGTGTGGCCTGAACAATTGTATTAATGCTTCCGCTGTTTTAAATGAATGATTTACATTATGTTTGTTTATGGATGTACTATGTGTGAATGGTATTCAAGACGCCTTGTATAGTATGGACGAGTTGGACTGCGGTTGACTATTCGTACTGTACGGCGGGTTGTTGACGTGTCCGGGTAGGTCCGGGGCGTGACACTTGGAGCATGTAATCATCTTTTCCCAACTCATCTTCAATACCCAAACCTACCTCAGTAGCTCCATCATCATGACTGTTCTTCTCCATGCCCTCCTCAGGTGTTGAGACTACTGGTAAATCAAACGGCTGGGGGGCTTCTGTATGAAAATCACAGTGATTTGTGACTTCATCAGTTACAGCTTGTACCGTTTCAAACTTTTTCCTGTATTCTTCGAAAAACAACTTGACACTATTATCTTCTTCATCATCTTCAAACATAGGTGGGTCTTCAAATGCATCAGGAAGTGTATCATCCATCATATTCCCACCATCATAGTCTGACTCGCTCACGTGATCATCCCTATTGGTCTCCTCGGATTGGTGTTCTACCAGATGGCTCCTTATGGTATTTATATGTTTCATGATGTTTGAAGTGCTCTGCTCCATGGCTAAAGAGCTTTCCCTCATATATTTTAGGCACTCAGACAAAGTTTCTGAGAGTGTATTCTTACACTGATTTTGTGGCTCGTTACTTGGTAAAGATGTAGGAATGGCTAAAACATTTGTGTTTGTAAATTGTGAGGAGGAAGAAGTGGGGTATGCAGTTGCAAAGTAAGGATGTTCATTTGGAGGCATTGGGCAAAGACATGAATGGTGACCACCTCCACAGAAGGAACATATGCTATTTTTAGGAAAGCAATCAACCAATTCCTTAGACTTTTTAGTTCGAATGAGAAATTCCATCGTGGAGCCTGGTTTTGTTCGAGGAACAAATGAAGGTAAAACAATGACGACACCTATGGGAACAAATGAACGATTGGATGCAGACGAACAGGGAACAAACTTGGACCAAAAGAAGTATAGAGGGATGATTGGGTCTCTACTATACCTAACTGCCAGTAGACCCGACATAGTTTTCAGTGTGGGTCTATGCGCTCGGTCACAGGCAAATCCTAAGGAGTCACATCTCAAAGCGGTTAAAAGGATCCTTAAATATCTCAAAGGAACTTCGAATCTATGCTTATGGTATCCACGTAATGAAGATTTTAACCTTATTGCATATTCTGACACTGATTTTGCAAGTGATTTACTAAATAGTAAAAGCACATCTGGAACGGCTCATGGAGCTCTAAGAAACAAAATTCAGTTGCTCTTTCAACGGCCAAAGTTGAGTACGTAGCAGCCACATCTTGTTGCTCTCAATCATTGTGGATCATGAAACAAGTAAGCGATTACAAGGTTGATTTAAAGTGCACGCCCATCCTATGTGATAACACAAGTGCAATTAGCATATCAAAGAATTCGGTCATGCATTCTCGGACAAAACATATTCATATACGACATCACTTTCTGAGAGATTGTTTGGAAAAAGGGATAATCAGGTTGGAATATTGCAGCACTGAGAAATAAATAGCTGATATTTTTACCAAGCCTCTGGAAAGAGAAAAGTTTGAACTAATTAGACTTGAACTTGGTCTAATTAATTCATAAACTAATTAACTTGCTCAATCTCTTTTGCTTCTGCGTATCGCATAAAAACTTCTTCCCTCACCGGCCTCTTCTAAGGGGGAACAAATCAGTGTTTTGATTTGGACATTATTTTGGTTCCTTTTGTTGGATGACAAAAGGGAGAAAAATCAGGTGCCTCTTTATGTGTTGATGCTCTACTATTTATGATTGCTACTAATCTGCAGGGACACCTTTACTATGGCACCTAATGTTTGTCATCAACAAAAGGGGGAATTTGTTGAGTATGTTGTTTTGTTGATGACTAACCATGAAGGTGGAGCGGCGGACAGAATCGCTCACAGTTTCTTACGGAACAAAGGACGGAACTATCCTCAGGACCAAATGGATATTATTAGTGTGTTGTTGACTAACCATGCATGTGAAACTAATGCAGAACCATTTCTAGTTCCGTGATATGATTTGAATTAATATTGATTGCACCTACTTGATTTTCAATTGATATACTTTCCCTATACGAGTGTTTATACTTCGTCAAGAATATTATTTTAAGCAAAAGTATCTTTCTATGCATGTGCACTCTATATATACATATTTTGCTTATATGAGTACTTATTTGGGTGGTTATTATCTTTCCATACTTGACTAGACATCCACTCATTAATTATTGTTTAAATACCTTATGGAAAGTATCTTTACTTAATGTGAGTGCATGATCCATATTTTATTGGTTATATACGTAGCATGCTTGTAATTGATTAACAAATATTTTATTGCCCTACAATTTGAAAAGTCATTCTTGATTTGAATATCAAATGAATATGTGTGGAAAGAATCATGATTTACGTGGCAATATATTTGAGTTAAGCTTGCTTGTATATATTGATAAGTTAACCTTTATGAAAAGGAATCCTTGCTTTTAATTACTTTGTGACCGTAACATGATCTGTACTCCTTTGGTTTGAAAAAGGTGATCATTAGCTATATGTGTACAAGGAAAGTTACCTTTGAAATATTACACGTTGCCCATACATATCTATATTTGCTAAGTAATCATTGCTACCTTCCACTACTATTTTAATAGAAGGTGGCTGCTCGATTATAATATATGTGATCCGTGCTAGTATATCTTTTTATATGGACTGATATTAATGATGACAATATCCAAGAGTTATGGTGCTCAAAATAGAAGGAAAGTGATTCAAAAGTATCAAGGCAAGACCACAAGTTTTAAGATCAATTATTTATGGAAGGCTGCCCAACGGACTACTCCAAGACAGCTATATAGTCGAAGACCAAGAGAAGAAGTGTGTGCTTGATAGAGTGATAAAAAAGGAGAAAGACTTGCAGGGAGTTATCACGTTCAAGACACCTGAACCTACACACGAAGTTCTAGATAGAGTTTATTTTCCCTTCTTTATCTTGTAACTTGGTTTCGAGGAAAAACTAAGAGTAGCATCCTCGGTTTGGGATCGTGTGTGTGAGAGCTTTGTTGTAAAGCTGGGAGGCTCTCTACCCGCAAGGTAGAGAAGCATAACTCTTCCTAGAGAGGATAGAGTTGAGGTGGCTCAAGGGTAGATTAGGAGAATTTACCTTGTAACCACAAAAAGGCTTTTAGTGAAGTTGTTCAAAATTCCTCCGAGGGAGGTCGAGGTTTTTTAATCCCTGTGAGCCAAGGGATTTTTCCTCGTTAAATCTTTGTGTACTTACTATTTCTCATTTCCCTACACCCACACTAGAATTGTGCAAAAAATCACTCCCCCCCTCTCTTGTGTTGCTAACCGTTTCATCAACCGTAACCTACACATGCGGATATAAATACACGCATAAGGTGTAGGAGTCGGCTAACGTTCATATACGGTATTCATCATTCTATAAGTTCTTGATATCCAATAGAAGAGAGTTTTCAGTTTTCACCGATCAATTCATATTCATATCATTGCTTGAATCTCTACATCTGTTATATCATGATGCATCCATTCTGCTGATCTATAATCTCATATTTTGGGACCAGCAGTTCCTTATAATTTTATCAAGTTTGACCGACATAGAGATTAATAAAATAAAAACTCTGTGGTTGAAGTTTGTGCAGAGGAGAAAGAATTAATTGAAATCACAAATTCTTTATTTAAAAATGAATGTGACAAAGTTAGTCGAACAAAATTGTAAAAAACTTAGTTAGCTCTACATATCAAATTATACGGAGTATATCCTTGTTAATAATAAAATTATTTTTAGTAAATAAAATTTACATATTCAAAAATTACATTAAAAATTTTGTAAAGTCACAAAAAAAGCTCAAGTTTGATAAAAGTTGGTCATATAAAGAAAAAGGTTAAGAAAAATTTACATTAATTTTCATCTAATTTTTTATTTCATGTATTAAAATCACATTCAAGTTTGTGCAGAGGAGAAAAATTAATTGAAATCACAAATTCTTTTGTTGTGGTATTGGTCCACCTCATCTATGGGCCATCCCTGAGCTGCCTTTTGGTCCACCTCATTTATGGAGTTGGTCTCCTAATTAATGTCCTGGCCCAATTGGGCTGTCTACCCGACCAAGCCCATCCGCCCCCGTTTGTCTTATAACTCGGCCCATCCCGTGTGGCCCTCCCTTATATTTGGCTGGTTCTTCTGGAATCCTCCTATTTCTGCCTCTCCGCCTTCTCTCTAAACATGACGCTTCAGTTCTGTTATCCTAGACCTAGAGTGAGAGAGTGCCGGTTTCCTCTGAGCTTTAGCTCCGGCTTTGCTCCGGTGAGACCTTGGGGTTCCTATTGGGTCTTCACTCTAGTCTGGTAGTGTGGTGGGTTATCTGTAGCTCCGGTGGGTTCTCTGGGCTGGGGTCTGGGTTCTTTGTGTGAGGGCTAGTTGGCTGTCGCCCTTCTGTCTTCCCTGGTTGTATCCCTGGTGGTGAGTGTGAGCAAGCCTTTGGGCTTGGTGGTGATTGAGGTCTGAGCCGGTCCGGTTTTCCAACAGTGGTATCAGAGCCTGGACGTTGCTGCCTCTCTCGGACACCGGAAGCTCACCGGAGAACTCCCACACCGGTAACGTCTGAAGGCGCCATCGAAGAAGGTAAGTCGGGTTGTCTCTCTGTGACACCCGCTCAGGTATAAACTCAAACCCTAACTCTTGGGCTGCCGGAGTGCCACCGGCTTCTGTGATGCATGGGTATTCTGAAACCCTAGGTTGAGGAACTACCGGTTAGAAACCCTAGTTTCTGAACCGTTGCATGTGTAGATCTTATTTAGATAAGACCTGCAGAAACCCTAGGTTGGTGATACAGTGCATGAGTGGTCCAATCTGTGTCGAACTTGGCCACTGATATATGTGAACTTGCCTATGTTGAATTTATCCTCTGTGTGATAACCTCTGAACCTGCTGTATCGTGCCCTACTTATTTTCTGCTGTATTATTTTCTTTGTGTTTTTTCCTCTGCTCTGTCAGTCTATTTTTTTTCAACTTTGCTTCCGCTTCTGTGTGTGTTGAGTTCTGGTAATTGTGTGGCTTCCTAACCCCTGATTGGCTAGGGCACCTGAGGTTAGGGCTAAGTGATTCCCTGCCAGCCACTTCAGTGGCCCCAGAACTGTGTGGTCACTTAGTCCGCAGCCCAAACCATCAGGGTTAAGCTCTCTTATTACCTGTATCTCTGCTGTTGTGTTGTGACTGTTATCATGGCTTCAAACCAGTATGGTATGATGCCTTTTAATGGTAAGACTGATTTTGACATTTGGAAACAAAAGATAAAATGTGTGTTAATACAACAGAAAGTTCATAGAGCTATTACTGGGCAATACTTAGAAACTGAGGAAAAACCCAAACAAGTTGAAATGAATGAAATAGCCTGCTCAACCATATATTTAAACTTGTCTGACTCTGTCCTTAGAAAGGTTGGAGTCATTGAGTCTGCTAAAGACCTCTGGGATAAACTTGAGTCTCTATATACGTATACTTCCCTTCCTGGCAAACTGTTTTTGTTGGAAAAGTTTTTTAGGTTTAGGCTTGACCTATCAAAAGATATTGATGAAAACCTAGATGTTTTTAACAAACTAATCCAAAACATTAAGCAGGCTGGGGATAAACATATAGATGACTACACTGCCATAGTCTTATTGAATGCTATACCTGATTCCTATAATGATGTTAAGTCTGCCATTAAATATGGGAGGGATGACATAACCCTTGATATTGTTATTAATGGCCTGAGAAGTAAAGAACTTGACTTAAAACATTCTAGGAACCATCATAAGGAATCTGGCGAAGCTTTGTTTGTTAGGGGAAGGTCTAAAAGCAGGTCTAAAAACCCTAAAAAGGACAATCAGGATAAGAGTGGTAGACAACCTAGCAAAAAAAGGCATAAGTCTAGGAAAAGGGTGTGCTATAACTGTGGGAACCCAGATCATTTCATAAAGGACTGTACCCAACCCAAAAGAAATGAACAGGCCAATTCTGTGACTGATAAGGAAATTAGTGAAGAAGTGTTCATGATCTGTGATCATGCTAATTCTGCCCTAAGCAACCTAACTGAATTGAATGGCTAATAGATTCAGGTTGTACCTACCACATGACACCTTTTAAAAATCTGTTTGCTTCTTATAGTGCTTGTGATTCTGGTTATGTGTCCCTAGCTGACAATAAGAAGTGTAAGGTCCATGGTGTGGGTGACATAAGTCTTAAGTTTGAAAATGGAACTGTTTTCAAATTAAAAAATGTTAGACATGTCCCTGATCTTAGGCACAACCTGCTTTCTGTTTCTGTTTTTGAAGAATGTGGTCTTGAGGGTAAATGGGGAAATGGGTGTATGAAGATTTTGAAAAACTCCCTTGTTTTGTTTAAAGCCTTGAAACAAAATAACCTTTATGTTGTGCATGCCAAACCTTTTTCTGAAAATGCTAATGCTGTACTCAGTGACAAGTCTGTGCTTTGGCACTAAAGACTGGGTCACATGAGTAATAGAGGATTGAATATTTTGAAACAAACTGGATGTTTTGGTAATGACTTGGTGTCACCCATACCTTTCTGTGAGGGTTGTGTCCTAGGTAAACAACATAAGGTTCAGTTTCCTGTTTCTAGCTATTCTAGTGAGCCTAAGTCTAAAGCTGTCCTTGACTACATACATGTAGATGTATGGGGTCCTTCCAGTGTCCCTACCCATGGGGGTAGGAGGTACTTTCTGTCCATAATTGATGACTTTTCTAGGAAAGTCTGGGTCTGTTTGTTAGAACATAAATCTGATGTGTATGTTAGGTTTAAAGAATGGAAAATTATGGTAGAAAATCAAACTGGATGTAAGGTTAAAACCCTTAGAACTGACAATGACTTAGAATTCTGCAATAAGGATATGGATAGGTTGTGTGTTGAGAGTGGGATTAGGAGGCACAAGACTGTGCCCTATACTCCCCAACAGAATGGCTTAGCTGAGAGAATGAATAGGACCCTCCTAGACAAAGTTAGGAGTATGCTTGCCACTTCTGGCCTCCCCAAGAAGTTTTGGGGAGAAGCTGTCAATACTGCCACCTACCTGATAAACAGATCCCCCTCTGTACCTTTAGAAGGTAAGTGCCCTGAGTCTGTCTTCTCTAAGAAACCCCTGGACTTGTCAAACTTAAAAGTGTTTGGGTGTGCTGCCTATGTACATCAACAGTCTGATAAGTTGGACCCTAGGTCTAAGAAATGCATTTTCTTAGGATATCCTGAAGGCGTTAAAGGATATAGGATCTGGGATAGGAACCAGAGTGGTTTTAAGGTCATTATAAGCAGAAATTTTGTGTTCAATGAAAGTGACTTTCCCTGCTTAGTTCAAAATGTGACTGACCCTCAAACTGTGCATGATGGCACCTCTCCTAGTGAGGTGGAGCCTATCCAGACCACTGCTGCCCCTCTGGTGAATGAGTCCAGTACTCCTGATTTGACCAACACTATGCATGACACCCACTCCACCTCTAGTGAGGTGGAGCAGCCCAGTGGTAATGATGAAAATTTGCATGATGTGATTGTTCAATCTGATTTTGCTGATAATGAAGAACTTGGAGAGATCCAAGTTGAGAATGAGAGTCTAGATGATTATGTGTTAGCCATAGATAGGACTAGAAGAAACATTAAAAGGATTTCTGATAGTATGACTGACTATGCATTTCACCTGTATGATACTTCATTATTTGCTTTCTCTGTTTTTGAAACTCTTGAGTTGAATGAGCCAAAAACCTACCAGGAAGCCCTTGCCTCTAGAGAATCTAAAAATTGGCTATGTGCTATGCAAAGTGAGATAGAATCTCTTAAGTTGAATAAAACTTGGACCCTAGTTCCTAGGACTCCTAATTGTTCTGTTGTTGAGTGCAAATGGCTTTTCAAAGTTAAAGAAGAACCAAATGACATTAGGTTTAAAGCTAGGTTAGTGGCAAAAGGTTTCACTCAAAAGGAAGGGGTAGACTATGCTGAAATTTTTGCTCCAGTAGTAAAATTCACAACAATTAGGATGATGCTTGCCCTAGTTGCCCATAATGACTGGGAGATGAAGCAGATGGATGTTACCACTGCTTTCCTGCATGGTGAACTAGATAAACAGATTTTCATGAGCCAACCTGAGGGTTTTATTGACCCTAAGTACCCCAGACATGTATGTCTACTTAGGAAGGCCCTCTATGGCCTGAAACAGTCTCCCAGACAATGGAATATCAAGTTTGACCAGTGTATGTCTTCCCTGAGTTTCAAAAGGTCTGATTCTGACCCTTGTTTGTATTTTAAGAATACTGCTGCTGTACCTGTTTTCTTGTTAATCTATGTTGATGACATGCTTATCATTAGCCCCTCTATGAATGCTATTAAGATAGTTCAAAAGTGCCTTTGTGAAAACTTTGCTATGAAAGATCTTGGAGATGCTAAGAGAATCCTAGGGATTAATATTCTTAGGGATAGGAGTAGGTGTACCCTTACCCTGAACCAAACCTCCTATCTTGAAAAGGTCTTGAAAAAGTTCAAAATTGACTCTGCCCAACCTGTGAATGTTCCCTTAGCACCCCATTTTGTGCTAAGCAAGGATTAGTCCCCAAGGACTGCTCCTGAGATAGATAGGATGAAGGTTGTACCCTATTCCAGTGCTATAGGGTCAGTCATGTATCTCATGGTAAGCACAAGGCCTGATATAGCTTATGCTGTCAGTTGCTTAAGTAGATATATGGCAAACCCTGGTACGTCTCACTGGACTGCCCTTAAATGGCTCCTTAGATACCTAAGGGGAACACCTTCTCATGGTCTTGTGTTTTCTAAAACTGAAACTGGCATTTTACTTACTGGCTATGTTGACTCCAATTATGCAAATGATAGGGACAATAGAAAGTCTACTACTTCCTACATTTTTACTCTTTGTGGTTCCTGCATAAGTTGGAAATCTCAACTTCAACCTATTATTGCACTGTCCACTACTGAATCTGAATACGTGGCAGCCACTGAGGCCTTTAAAGAGGCTATTTGGCTTAAACGAATGCTAACTGAAATTGGTTTTCTTAAGCAGGTTGTGACAGTGTACTCTGATAGCCAGTCTGCTATCCAATTGTGCAAGAATCCTGTATTCCATGACAGGACCAAGCATATTGATGTCAGGTTTCATTTTATTAGGAATATTGTGGATGCAGGTTGGATAAAGCTGTCCAAGATACCTTCAGAATTTAACCCTGCAGATATGGGGACTAAATGTCTCACTTTTGAAAAACTGTTGTCTTGTAAGCGTATTCTTAATTTAGATTGTGGCTAGATAAGAACTGTAAAACAAGAAAAACCGGCGATGATGATTCTCCCTTTCACGTTGTGCTCTACACCACCAGGGGGACCAATAAGGTGGAGATTGTTGTGGTATTGGTCCACCTCATCTATGGGCCATCCCTGAGCTGCCTTTTGGTCCACCTCATTTATGGAGTTGGTCTCCTAATTAATGTCCTGGCCCAATTAGGCTGTCTACCCGACCAAGCCCATCCGCCCCTGTTTGTCTTATAACTCACCCCATCCCGTGTGGCCCTCCCTTATATTTGGCTGATTCTTCTGGAATCCTCCTATTTCTGCCTCTCCGCCTTCTCTCTAAACATGACGCTTCAGTTCTGTTACCCTAGACCTAGAGTGAGAGAGTGCCGGTTTCCTCTGAGCTTTAGCTCCGGCTTTGCTCCGGTGAGACCTTGAGGTTCCTATTGGGGTCTTCACTCTAGTCTGGTAGTGTGGTGGGTTATCTGTAGCTCCGGTGGGTTCTCTGGGCTGGGGTCTGGGTTCTTTGTGTGAGGGCTAGTTGGTTGTCGCCCTTCTGTCTTCCCTGGTTGTATCCCTGGTGGTGAGTGTGAGCAAGCCTTTGGGCTTGGTGGTGATTGAGGTCTGAGCCGGTCCGGTTTTCCAACATCTTTATTTAAAAATGAAAGTGACAAAGTTAGTCGGACAAAATTGAAAAAATTCCATATATATACTGCTTTAAGTTATTCATATGAAATACAAACTCTAAAGTAAAATCTTAGTTAGCTCTCTACATATCAAGTTATACAAAGTATATCCTTTTGGAAAGAAATTTCAATTCATGTCATAATCATAATATAATATGAGAGTATGAGAGTCAATTAGCATTTAAAAAGCAATTTGATCCTTATAAGATTTAAAAATGTACGTACATATTTAGAGATTGATCAGCTCATATCAAGATAGGAATTTTTTCTTAAGATTAAAATATTGAATTAGGCAAATAATTTATGCTTTATTTAGGACAAAATGAGATGCAGATCCTGGAATGTGAGATGCCATGTGCTGAAGAGAAAGTATACTAGGCTTAAACATTATAGGAGTAAACTAAATATGAAAAATAAAAACAATTACACTAAAAAATTGAAAATCTACATTGTACAATGAAAATCTACTAGCCATGTGTGACCACTAGAGTTAAACAAGCCCAGTCCATTTCATTCCTTTTTTTGGAAGAACATATAAATATATATCATCCGAAAAATAACATGTACATATGCGTCCAAAGCTATAAAACAACCTAACAACAAAGTTGGTCACCATCTAATCAAGCGAGACACACACCCAATAAATGGTCGGTCCAAAAACAACCAAGACAAAAAGCCAACAGAGGGTGTTGCAACTTGCAAGATGCACACACCAAAAGTTCAACAAAACATACACTAGTTGTGGCTACAGAAATAAAAAAGTGATCAAATCGTAAGGATAGATGTTGTAGAGGATCTTGTAAAGCACGTCCTTGATCTTTGCTACCACAACGTCTTCGGTCTTCGTAATATCATCAAAGCGACAGGCATTCCTAGTCTGCCAGACCCAATAAATCGTCGCACAGAAAACCAAGCGAACTGCTTTTGATTTTATGAGTGCACCTCCATGGTCTTTCCTAATCCACTTGATTGCTTTCTCCAAGGTGGTCATCTGTTTAGTAATTCCAATCCAGACCCTTATCTTCGTCCAAATCCTGCACACAAAAGAACAAACAAAGAAAGGTGTGGTGTCGTTTCTAAACCACCCTTACAAAAGGTCACACAGATTAACCATATTAAGATAGGAAATAATATCTTGTGTTGTTAACCGATTCCGGAAAGCAAGCCAAACAGTGAAAGAGAATTTAGGGGGAATGTACCCCTTCCAAATAAAAGGCATCCAATGTCTAGTTGTGCCCTTAGTGCGCAATAAATCATTCCTTGTTATTAGCGGATGTGACTCTCCTACAAGCCAGAACCATTTGCCAAGTTAGGTGCCCTATTGGCGTGTCAAGTGTCAACGTTTCCACGGAATAATAAAAATCAATTGCAAGTGTGTACCATGTATAATAAAATTCAAAACCCCACTCTCTATCTGTTAGATTGTAATTATAATCCAATTTATATCCTCTCAATGTACCGTCTGGTCGGTGTTGGGGGCCCTCAGGGATGGGGTGTCATCCTTTTTTTGTATATTCAGCACAAAAGATTCAAGATAGGCTCAGGTGAGACCAAGGGTGACCCTAGGGTCGGGGTGCAAATTTGGAAAATCTCAATAGTTATCTAGAGCCAACCATAGTCCATATATCAAGAAAAACTTAATGATTAGTAATATTAAGCATTCGACATGTTTTGGTTCAAAATAGGACACTCGTAGACTTTTAGGAAAGTTATGATAGACACTCAAGCAGGAATTAGGAAAGTAATACGAAAATGAAAAGTTTTAAAGGGAAGTTTAGTTGCCAGAAATAGCTTGTCTATTATTTGAATCAAACTTGCCTTTTATAGGTGATTACAAATGGTAAATGTCAACTACAATACTAACTAATTAATTACAACATTAATACGGAATTAAGGAAAGTAGCTAAAGAACACTCAAAAGAAGTGACATATGGAATATGAAAGTTCTTGGGAAAGCTACAAAATAACACTCGAGCAAGAATAAGGAAAGTAATACAAATAAGGATAGTAGCTAAAGAGGTTTAGTTGTCGGAAATAGCATGTAGAAATCGCCACCTAATTTGAATTATAACCTGCCTTTTATAGGCATATACAATTTGTAACCGCTATCAGTAATAATGACTAATTAATTACAACATTAATACATAATTAAGAACATAATTAAACAACACATTAGTTGCTGGACCGTTAGTTACTCTTTCTGGCTGGCAGGTCGGCCGGACTGGCAGACTCTCCCACAGGGTTGATAGGCAGGCTTCAGGTTGTAGACTTGGATCGACGAGTCCATGTTCGGGACTTGGACTGATTAGGTCTCATAACTCTATCACAACAGGAATTGCTAGAAAAGATTGATTTTGTTGATTATATGTGTTCCCGTGAAAAGCTTTTCAAATTATATGTATGGTTTTTACTTTACTTTAGATTGATACTTATATTCTGCTTTTATTTAAATATGAGATTGATTATTCAATTGTAAAGTATTTATTGCAATTATATATTGTGTCTTTTTACATAGTCTATTATAGTAAATATTTTTAAGAATATGATTTAAAGAAATTGAGAACACGTGATGTTATCAATGATAAAACAAAAAACGATACTACTTCTGTTCGTCTAACATTGGTACAAGAGGAGATGGTGCGATTATCAAGAAATTTGAGTTTATGTACGTGGTTCAACCACACAAAAATTGAATGATGTTTGATATTGAATTGATAAAGTGACAAAAAGTAAAAATGATCTTGAATCACACAAATTTTATCGAATTTGATATAGAATAATCCTAGAAGGGTGGATAAAAAAGTAAAAAAATGAGATAATCTTAACGAGATGAAGAAGTATTTAACAAGAGAGCACTATAATGGTATAACCCATCCCATTCCATGAATTACCACAATAGTTATTAGTTAGCTTTGTATGGAACATCTAAAGATAGAGGGACAGAAGATATTACAGAGTTCTTTACTCGTACTTTAATGGAATACATTGTGACAAAACTTGACCCTCTTGTTTAACACACATATGGAGGGTGCAAAAAAAAACTAGGTTTCTCTAAATTTGGAGACATTATAAAACATATAATGTGTTAAATTGAAGGAGAAAGAACTGAATAAGCAACCCAATAACCTACCGAGGCATGTGCTCTAATGAAAAACAAAATATAAGACCAACTTTTAAGACAATGAGGCATACCACAGTTTGAAAATTATGCCAATCTGAAAATGTGTATGTTTGTTTTACCGACAAATGCATTATTTAATGCATCTATCTCAAGAGCATATTGTTGCATTAAGTATTTGGATATGAATCATATGAATATAATATACCGCGTAATATATAACAATAATAGTAATAGACTCATAGTACAATTTTAAGAGCATCCTCATTCATGATCTCTAATTATTAATTTTTTCTATGATTCTTACCTTTTAAATATTGTAATATAATTAATTTTTAAATAATCTCAAAATTCGTTTATGTCTCCCAATCATCATCTTTAAATAACCTGATTTTTTCGGTCCAACATTAACTTCAATTACATATACTTTTTTTAATAATTTTAAAATAATCCGGATTCATATTTTGATCTCAAATTATTGTAGCAAATAATCTCATTAAACAATCTATGCTACTCAACGATGTTTCTCTAAAAAATCTGCCACGTCACTTATTTAATCTCTAATTGAGGGCTTTTATTATAGCTCTTCAGAATCGTGCAACGTTTCTATTAGCTTTGCTTTTTTGACTAAAAAGTTCCCGATTTTGTCAGAATAATTATTTTCCACCAAAAACTCACCCTATTTAACCGATGATGATGATGATGATGATACCTACATAGACTTCTTTATGTTCGCTTTTAATTAGAGATGTGATGGGTCTGGTCTAAGTCGATTTGTGCTGAACTTGAAAATTTTCTGTAAATTTTCGGGTATGAAAATTGGAGGCTGGAATAAGGCTATAGCCTATATGTATTTGGTTCAAATGAAATTTTTGGTTGCCTAGATTCAGTCCGGGTTTGGGTAGGTAGGTTAAACCCCAAATAAGAAATCATCATTTTATCAATTTACATTTCAAAACCTATTTTCAAATAAAATTACTCGAAAATACAAATCACAAATAATAACACAAACATTAGTCTCCAAAATCGCATATGCAGTAATTTTTCTTAATGGTGCGTTTAAGATACATAAAAATAATAGAGATTTTTTATAAAAATATAATGGAATAAAACTTATAAATAAAAATTCAACTAAAGTTATTGTAGAGATATTTTAACGGAATAAACATGGTTGTATTTACATGTCGTTAGTGAACTCTAATTTTCGGGTTCGTTCTGCATATTGTATTCGGATAATTTAAAAAGAAAAAACGAACCGTTGACATGTAAAGAATACTAAGAGCATCTTCAATGTTACAATGTGCACGGTGCACATGTGGCATGAGAGAGATAGACAAAAAAATTGATTTTATGAAATTTCTCTCTCCGTCTTTCCACGGTCTTATGTGTTTTTGGTAAGTTTTTCCCTGCAATATCAACCACAATGTCTACATCTAGACATTGTGCTTGACATTGTGAAGAAAAACTTACCAAAATGATATAAGATCCTTCAAATAAGGAGAGATATTCTATTTATTGTTTTTTCATTGGCTATCTCTCATGCCACATATGCACCGTTAAAGTTTTAGCTTTGAAGATGCTCTAACCCTGATTGGTAATAATCTTCCATTTTTACTACTAAAATGGAATAGTTTTTTATGAACAATTACAAGATTTCTCAATCTATATATAGAAAGGATATTACAATTTTAAAATACTACGTAGTATCATTTAAAAATATGGATAGCCATTCATATGTATTTTTTAAGTTTCTTTCTAAAATAAACATATAACTAGATTAAATTTTCATAAACTAACATAAAACTATGCTAATTATAATCATTATAATTATGAATATGAATATTATATGACTTTTGAGTGTTTGTAATTATATGAATAATGGAATATTATATTCATCCTAAATTGAAAACAGAAAAATAAAACATTAATACTTAAAATATTTTATAATACATAAATTAAAAGAGCTTAGGTGAGAAAGTTGATTGAAAAAAAAAAACAGGACATTTAATATTTTATATAATACATTTTCATAAAAATTGAATATAAAAGGAACATTAACTCAATTTAAGTACTACTCTAAAAGTTGTAACTGATTACAAAAATGTGGGTTGTATCATATAATTTACTCTAACTCATCCTCAAATTTTTGTGAATTTCATAAAATTTGAAATTGAGTTTATAAAAAAGTTCAATTTAAGAAGGAAAAGTGCGTTTAATTTGAAATACTTTCTTGATTCCTTACCCTGAGTGTGAGTCAACATGTCTATATCAACGGATTCGGCTCCAACGGAAATGGCGGTTCTGTCTTCTCTCTACGATGCCATCCTCTCTCCGAGCCCATATAAAATCCCGCTACCGCCATACCTTAGCTCAGCTCAAAACTCTTCTCGATTCTCTTCTCCGTTTCCTCTCAGCATTGAACCCAATGGCGGAGATTCGCCAGAGTTCAAACTCCGAGGACGATCCTCCCATTCCTCCGCCTTTCGATCCCTCAATCCCCTCAGTTCCGATTTCTTACGCGCTGAAGACTCTAGAAGAGCTCGAATCCAGATCCTACTTCGAATCCTTCCACTTCCCGTTCAACAAGGCCTCCGTCAAGCTCCCTGCAGCTTCCTCCGGCCTGCTTCCGCAACGGCCAAGGCTTCTGGTTTGCCACGACATGGCGGGAGGATACGGTGATGATAAGTGGGTGCAGGGAGGTACAAATCCCGATGCGTATGGTATATGGCATTGGTATTTGATGGATGTATTTGTTTATTTCTCCCACAGTTTGGTTACTCTTCCTCCTCCTTGCTGGACAAACACCGCTCATAAGCATGGAGTTAAGGTATATGATAAAGATTATGTTGTTCCGTCTAATTAATGCGCTATTTAGTATCTGACATAGTGACATCAGCTAACTATGAAAGACTGAATCAATATATCATCCTAGCTTCTTGATGGTTCGAACTTGAATGTGTAGGAATTAGAGATAATTCATTCATATAATTTTGAAGAGTGTGTCAAAGTATACAAATGAAGCTTCTTCATCTCAATATGTTGAAGAGTGTCTAAACATCAGATGAATACGGAGTATAAACCATTAAACCTTTAATAAGTGTTGGACATGAGAGCTCTTTTTGTGTGGAGTTAAACATATCGTTATTCTTTTAAGTCTTAACACTTGATATGAGAGTAATACTTAAAGTTCTTATATTAAGATGAAGTTGCCTAAACCTGAAGGGTGTTGAAGAGTGTCTCACAACAATTCAGCTATCAAGTTATTATCTTTGCTTCTTACTCTGATTTTTTGTTTTGTTTTCCACTCGATTTCAAATAAGGTTCTAGGGACATTTATAATGGAGTGGGAAGAAGGGAGAAATCTTGCCAAAAAACTACTCTCAACAAAGGAATCAACTTTAATGTATGCAGAGAGACTAACTGAGCTTGCTGTTGCTCTAGGCTTTGATGGCTGGCTGGTATGCTTTGGGTGCAAATTGAAATATGTTCTTACCATTTATTTATTTTTAATTTATTCTACTTTTTAATTCAAGTTATGTGGTATCCAGAGATTTCCTATTGTCTTTGGATCAGTGGAACTGAAAATGTAGTCCTTTTAGCTACACTAAAAGAATCATTTGAACTTGCTTGTTTTTGAAAAAATGATTATAATGTTGATAATAACAGGAAGGTGAGGAGGGAGAAATCTAGAAGAAGCTAATAAAAACACACTGTTTGTGCAAATTGCTTCTTTGAGATGCATATTTATATGTAGGTTTGTATTTTTATTTTTATTTTTAATTTGGATGGATCAACATGCCCGTATGAGGGTGAGGGTGACTGATTCATTCGATTGACTTTGATAGCATTTAAGATTTGGATTTCATTATAATAGGAAGAGAACTCAATGCTTTATATGTTCATTTTTATCTTTTTTTCAATTTAAAATGACGGGATGAGTTAAACTAGTAACTTTTTTTGCTAGATTAACTTGGAAGTTGAGATCGATGTTGGACAACTCCCTAACTTGATAGAATTTGTCAACCATTTGACCCAGGCCATGCACTCATTAGTCCCCGGATCTTTGGTTATATGGTATTACATGACACATTTTGCGATTACTTTCATTGCTGTTGTTGTTGTTGTTATTATTACATTGTTGTTGTCGTCGTCGTCGTCATCATCATCATCATCATCATCACACCACTACTACTATATTTTGGAAAATATATGATACACGTCTTTTTCATGATAGAGCCGCGTGAAAGGAAGCTGGAGAAATATTGTTGAAGGAAACATCCTATTATTATTACTATTGTTACTATTATTATTTTACTTTATTAGCAGTAGTATTATTTTATTATTATTAGCAGTAGTGTTTTTATATTAGCAGTCTATTTTAGCTAATATTCATGACAGCAGTAACGTAATAGGATTATGATTACCCTTATACTGGTCCTCTAAGACTCATTTGACCAGTATAAATGAGCTCTATTCATTAGTAGTATGATCCATAATTTCAGAGTGGCCACCTTCTCTTGCCTATGTCAGGGATGTTCTTTAGCTGTGTTGCTTTGAGTTCCTCATTTTCTCTCAACAACACCCATAGCAAAATAAAGAATTATTACTTATTGCATTACTGTAATGTTGCAGGTATGATAGTGTTACCACTGATGGTAAACTTATTTGGCAAGATCAGTTAAATGAAAAAAATAAGCCGTTTTTTGATGTATGTGATGGAATATTTGTGAACTATTCATGGAAGGTAATACTTTCAATGATTTATTTATAATCACCTGTTTAGTTGTAATTATATTGGTTTCTTGCTTACCACTCTTCCCCCCACCCCCTCTCCACTTTCAGGAAACTTACCCTATGGAGTCAGCTTCTGTTGCTGGGGAGAGAAAGTTTGATGTGTATATGGGAATTGATGTTTTTGGAAGAAATACTTATGGAGGTGGACAATGGACGGTGGGTTTATGTACATTTTTTCCTGCTACAATGTCTCTTAAGGTCCACTCGGAAGTCGGAACCTGGAAAATACTTGAGCAAAAATTAGGATGGAAAATATTGGGGGAATTTGAATGAAAGAGAAAAACGGGAAAACCGTAGATATACTAAAAATCAATGCATTTATTCAGATATTCTTTGGCACTCATTTTATTTAATTATGTCTATTATAAATGACTTAGAAAAAGTAATAAATGAAAATTAGTCAATTTTTTTCATTTGCAATGTCCAAGGTAAAACCAAACATAAGAAAACAACTTCCCTAGACACTTTTTTCATTTCCTTAGCATTTCTGTGATCCAAACATACCCTTAAGAATGATGTATAAACTTATACTCCGTAATAATTTTTTTTAAGTTCTGAGTCGAATGAACTTTGAACATCTGTGCAGACAAATGTGGCCCTTGATGTGATTAAGAAACACAATGTTTCGGCAGCCATATTTGCTCCTGGATGGGTTTATGAGACTAACCAGCCACCTGATTTTCAGACCGCTCAAACTCGGTAATACTCAGCATTTTGGAAACTTTGATTACTTCTGTCAGTTACTATTTCTGAACAAAATCGTGTCAGCTACTTTAACACAAGTTTATGCGTTTTCTTTTCATAGAATAATTAATGATTTAACTTCATATGTTCAAATGTAGTTGGTGGGGACTTGTTGAGAAATCCTGGGGAATCTCACAGACTTACCCCCAAGTTCTTCCGTTCTACTCAAACTTTGATCAGGTATCGAACGAGAATATGGAGTATTTATATTTAATACCATAGTACAATATATGATTTATGATTATTCTTTACTAGGGTCATGGTTACCATGTTTTTGTTGATGGGGTGAAAGTACTGGACGCTCCTTGGAACAACATTTCTTCCCAAAGCTTCCAAGTATGCTTCTTAATTTTGATAGCCCTTCCGTTTCCTTACTTTTTTACTCGTTTATGCAACTTTCTGCTGTCCCTTGTGAATAGCATCGAAATGTCCATGTATTCTGATTACTGGTTCCATCATCATCATCATCATCATCATCATCATCATTGTAATATAAACATAATTTTCAACTCACCGTTTCGTGATGATTAAACCATAAACAGCTCAGTTGATGTAGCTATGGATGTAGTGCGAAGTTTTCATTTTTTGCTTTTGTAACCTTAGCATTCGTCGTAATATAAATTACATTTTTTGGCCCACGGTATTAGGTTATATACTGCTTTGGTCCACACTTTTCATCTTTTCCACTTTTTGCTGCACGGAAATGGATGTTTTTGCCACTTTTGGTCCTTCAAACCACTTATTCAACCAATTGCAGTACAGTTTTGCTACATAAGGGATTAGTAATGAGCAGTAGTGGCAAGAGATCTATATTTTGTGCACCAAACTGATAAAAAAAAGTAGGAATTTTTCCTCTTCATATGATGGATCAGCAGGGGTAATCTATATAGTATATACAGCATTGTTGTTGTTTTCTTGTAACCTTATTGGATTTTTCTGTCTATTATCACGAACTTTGTCTCAGCCATTCCTTACTTCTGGAGAACTTACAGCTGAAAATATCCAAACTTTTGTTGAGTAAGTTTAATCTCTGATTTTTGTTTCCTTTCTTGCATCAATTCACATATGTTTCCCAAGTTTCTAATGAGACTCAGCATAGCTTATGTTTGACTTGTTAGTTTCAAGGAAGGATCTTATAGTGGTGGAGGGAGCATCACATTCAGGGGAACTCTTGATGACAGTTATCATTTCAAAACAAAATTATTTGAGGGGAAGCTTCGTTTGGGAAAGTCACCACTCAACTTCACATATTCAGTAAGTCGTTATAATTTGTTTATATAATGAATCAATGGCATTTAGTAATGGGGAAAAGGTTCGTTTGATAACATTTTCCTTTTTGCGTTTTAAAATTTTTACTTTTTCTTTTCAAATTTCTAAAATATAAATATATATGGTAGGTTTGTTCTGGTGCACACACATATGTCTATAGAATTTTTACGAAAAGTCTGATTGCTTTATGAATAGTATAAAAATAGGAAACATGTTTCTTAAGAGCAAGTTCAGAAGTAGGGCTTTGAATGTTTTTTCAAGATACACCATCGAAACATACGTTAAAAGAAATTACCCATTTTTTGTACCATTAGTATTATGTCATTTTTGGTATCATTAGTATTAGTGTTCTCAATCACTTATTCGACCAGTTCCCAATTGATTTTCTCCGCATAAGTGACCAGAGAAGCGGGAAAGCAACGCGAAACCATAATCGTGCTCCATAAATGGAACGAATGACCAAATAATCCTTGCCTCGTGGGACAAAGAGTTGAAAACTTTCTTTCTTAAAAAATGAAACATCAAAGCACGCTTAAATATGTTTTTGTTTCAATAAACTGCACTAAATACAAAACATTCAAACACATTTTATTGTTTCTGTTTCCGAAAAATGTGAAAACAAATAAATATTTACCAAACCGCCCCTTGGCTGCTATGTTCAAAATGGATACAGGTAAAATCAAGTGGGAGTTCTCTACTAGGACTTTACCTTGATCTCTTCTCATCCAATTCTGAGAAGAAAACGTCCATTTTGTTAGCATCGGGCACAGACTCCTTGCTTACACACAACCAGTTGGCGAAACATTTTGGTTCCATTATCATGCCACGTCACATTAAAAAGGCGGGACTAGAACCGGGATGGGCTGTACAAGAAAGTTCCATAACAATGGAAGGATACACATTAACCGAAATTGGAGCTGTTTGTTATGATATAAAGAAAACATTTTCGGGTTCATCAACCGAATACAATGCAGTTCTGGGCCATATTTCGGTTACAACAGACTCATCAATATCTCCATCAACAGCTCCTGCCAATTCATGGGTCACTGAGAGTAGATATGTACAATGGTCTTCAGACTCAAAAGAAACAAGGAAACTTAGCATGATGCTTACGTGGAAGCAGCTGGAACATGGAAATATTGTTGGTCCATCAATGCAGTACAAAATATATATAAAGAAAATAAACAAACTCTCAGACAATGAGAAAGAAATTTATCTTGGAGATGCAATGGTTGAGGCATTTTATGTTTCTGATCTGGAAATTCCAGATGGGGTATCTAGTCTCAAGTTCATCATCCAAGTCAGCTTCGATGGAATCTTGCGTAAGCTAGAGGATTCTCCATCCTATTGGATGGATGTTCAAAATTCATAATACAATTACCTTTGTCCCCCCAAAAAGGCGTCTTCATTTCTATCAAGGATTTTGTAGCGGAAACGAATATGTATGTGACCTGTGTATATACTATTGTATTATATTGTGACAAATGCATGTACTTAATTTATTGTTCTATACGTGTAATTTAATTCTAAATAAATAAATAAAATAGATCCTCTTCCCTTTCCAATAATGAATGATACATTTGGGTGGTGTTGCATAACTTTTGAAAGAAGAATACAGATGTTTTTGATTGTAATTTGTTGGTTTGGTCTGAATTGGCTGGTTTGGTCTGGTAAATGTCCGATCTCTATGTATTTTATAATTGTTGAAATATATACTTTCACAATAACTACAGAAGTCTGATCTGTTTAAGTCTGGTCTGCGATTGAAAACAATCCAAGTAAAAATATCCTAAAAGCTAAGTGAGACACAAAGTTAAGAATTGATGTATTATATATAAACGTATACTAGAAGAGAAAAGGTGATAAATTTAAAAAGTAATTTTATTTCAGGTTAAATAATATCTACTTTCTTTAACTTTGTAGATTTATGTATCAAACACTTACCGTATATAAATTTGAAATAAATGTACTATTAAAGCTACAAAAAATTGCTATTTATGTGATGATTAACATCGGAAAAGCATTGCATTATATTGCTAATGGCCTAGCTAGAACAAATATTAGTGTATACCAATACAAAGAATTTTATATCAATTTTTTAGGCAATATATATTTTATGTATAGAATGTTGATTTTTTTCAAAATTGGGGTGCATTAGGGCGTTAGCACCGAGCTTGCTCAAGGAAGAAAGAACCAGGGCTATATTCACCTCCTCACTAAACACAAGTAAGAGCTAGCTTGCATTGAGAATGAGGGACTATCCTTCGATATCCTTACTTACCTATCATGGCAATATGAATATTAGAAACCCGCATGAGTAGCTCAGTTGGTCCACTTGTGGAAATTTTGGAACAATGATCAAGGTTCGACACCCGTGTGGAGGTTACAACTCTCGTGTGATGAGTTGGACGTCTGATGCGCACGGGTATAACTGTATAAGGTCCACCACCATTGAACCGACTGAATCACCGTGACTTACTCCTCCACCATTTTGTGGGATCGGGGTGTAGGGCTCTTCGAGTGGGCGATTCCACCCTTTTGGAACAACAATGAATATAAGAAAAAGAATCCAAATTCCAATGATTACACAGCAGGTTGGGTTAGTTGGCTCCGTCCTCTTGCTTCTTGCTTTGCCACTTCAACAACTAATTCTACTTGGAAAGATTTATACTCGCTTTTGCAAATTGCAATGATTTAATGATTTGGTCATTTATTCCTTTGAACTTGTGCATCCACGGTGCGTTGTTTCCTTCGAATCAGATTACCACTTTAAAAAAGGCATAGGGTCATGGTTGTCCATCATTCCTAATTCATGTTTGAGAGTGTTGAACCTTACTAAGGCTTGGTAAGTGTATCATCAAGCTGGTTTGGGTTGCAATAATTTAGAGAGAATTCCCTAAATAAGAGTAAGAAAGTTTTGAAATTCCAAAACAGGACTATGTGTTTTTATTCCTTGAATAAGAGTAAATTTATGTCAAATTTGGTATTAAAAGGCTTTAAACATGTCATTTTTTTTCAAAATTGGCAGATTACTCTTATTCAGGGAATAAAAAACATAACACTCCTATTTTGAAATTTCAAAACGTTTTTGCTCCTATTTAGAGCAATTTCTAAAGAAAGTTATCATGCTTATTCATCTACTTTTTCCCTAATTTTCCTACTTTTATCTCACACTTTTCTTTTTTCTACCCTTTTCTTTGAACCTTCCTATTTTTCTCCTTTTCCCTACTAGTTTACCCTACTCATTACCCCATAGCTTTTGTGATCTTCTTGAAAACTTTTGGTGTCATTTATTCAAGTATACAGGAAGTATGTTTCTCTTTCTTCACGTTTTTGTAAGTTTTTATTCTTTTATTTATAATGTCTAGATTTAGACATTAACAAGTAAAAAGTGATCAAAAATTCAAAACCCAAAGGAAAGAAATAGAGAATTTTCATTAATTAATTTTTCTATTTTTATCTCTATTATATGTCTGCCATCACACTTTTTTGCAAATGTCCGCCGTCACACTACTACGTTCATTAAATGTTAGACACCCACCTCCATTTGGTGAACAAAATAAGTAATTCCTCTTCCATTCTTAATTAGTGGCAACGGTTTGACCTTCAAACTTGTCCGTGCATAGCTTTAACCATTAATATTTAATTGACTATTATAAAACAGCAACAACAACAACATTCAAATCTTAATCCCAAAAAATTTTGAGTCAGCTAACATGAAACAATCCATGATATTGATGCCAAAAAGAGAAGACATACAAGAAAAAAAGAATAAAACAAATAAGATAAAGATAAATAAATATAAGATAACAATGACATAAGAATATAAGAAAGATAAAAGATTAAAAGATAAAAGAGCATAAAAAGCTAGAAGATAAAAATAACGTAAGAACATAAAAAGAGAAAGAAGATAAACGATAAAAGAAAAGGAGAGGAAAAAAAGAAAAGAGATCAATCGTCCACACGAATTTGCGCCCTCCACTTTGCCCTCTCCAAAGTCATACTCTTATCCAACCCAAGAAGACGCATATCAGTTTTGATACTCTAATCCAAGTCTGTTTGGGTCTTCCCCTCCCTCTCCTCTCTGTCTCTTCTCCTCACCCCTCAAGTCGCCTAACACGTGCATCACTCGGTCTTCTGCGCACATGTCCAAACCATCGCAAGCAAGACTCCTGCATCTTATCTTCTATAGGTGTTACTCCCACCTTTTGTCCGATTATCTCATTCCTCAGGCGGTCTTTTTTGGTATGTCCACACATTCAACGCAAGATACGCATCTCTGTCACATTCATCTTTTGAATGTGACATTGTTTCATCGCCCAACATTCTACGTCATACATTAATGCAGGCCTAATTGTTGTTCGATAAAATTACCTTTCAGTCTAGTCAGCATATCTCGATCGCATAGAAATCCTGAAGCACTCTTCCATTTCATCCACTCAGCTCTGATTCTATGAGATACATCTCCATCTAATTCACTATTCTTCTGAATTATGGAGCCCAAGTAATGAAACATATCACACACCGGTATCTCCTTACCATCAAGAGTAATCCCACTGTTGCTACTACTTCTACATCCACCAAACTTGCACTCCATATACTTGATCTTGCTTCGGCTCAGTCTCAAACCTTTGATCTCCAATGTTTGTCGCCATACTTCCAACTTTGTTTTAACACCCTATTGTGTCTCATCAATCAATACAATATCGTTAGCAAACACCATGCACCACGGTATATCTTCTTGAATTGGCTTCGTAAGTTCATCCACGACTATAAGTCTATAATAAATAAGAAAGGACTCTGAGCAGATCATTGGTGCATTCTCATAGTAACAGGGAACTCTGCGGTCCTCCATACATCAGTGCGGACATAGGTATTACAAGCATCGTACATATCCATGATGATACTGATATACTTACATGATATGCCTTTTGTAGTTAAGTCCCACCAAAGGACTTCTTGAGGTACCCTATCATATGCCTTTTCTAAGTCAATGAACACCAAATGCAGATCCTTTTTAGTGTCTTAGTATTTCTCCACAACTTGCCTAAGAAGGTTAATAGCCTCACCTGTTGAGCGTCCATACATAAAACCAAATCGATTCTCCGAAATTTTCACACCTTTACGAAGTCTTTGCTCAACTAGGGATGGACCCGGGCTGGGCCGATTCCGGTTCGGGCCTGAGCCCGGCCGGGCCTTTTTTTGGGAATGTGTAAACCGAAACCGACTCGGGTAGGCGGCGATTCCGAGTTGGGCCAGTTCCGAGCCGGGCCAGTTCCGGTTCATTTTTTGTTTCTTATTTATTTCAGCCCCACCCCCATCCCCCCAAACCTCTAGGAAATACCCAACCCAGCCCAACTAAACCCAGCCCAAACCCAAAAAAAACAAAAAAATAAAATAAAAAAGGCCCGAACCAGACCGGTTCGCCTTTTCCTTGACCCGGGCCCAGAACCACCTAACCACTCGGGCCTAGGCCCGAACCGTAACTAGAACCAGTTTCCCGAGCCGAGCCGGTTCTAAACAGTACTGGGTCAGTCCAGTTCCGGGCCGAGCGGCCTGAACCGAGTCCATCCCTATGCTCAACCACTCGCTCCCAAAGTTTCATAGTGTGACTAGGGATGAACTCGGGCCAGGTGGCCCGACCCGGGACCGGTACTATTCCGGCCCGACCCGGCCCGGTGGCCCGGTCAGTGACCGGTCCGGGTAGGCCCAGCCCGTGAGTTTTCCGGTCCGGGCTCGGGTCACCCAAAACAAGGCCCGACCCAGCCGGGCCCTATTCGGGCCAAAAACTATTTTTTTCAATTTTTTTAAATTTTCAGGTTGGGCTGGGTATTTTGGGCCATTTGGGGTGATTTGGGGGGTTGGGGGTGGGAGCGGGGTTAATTAGGAAGAGGAAAACAAAAAAAATTGATAATGGGCCCGGCCCAGCCCGAACCGGACCCGGTGGTTACCCGGGCCGGTCCTGAGTCCACCATTTCTGAACAGCCAGCCCGCCCGGGCCTAGGCCTAACCCGGACCCGAGTCCATCCATAAGTGTGACTCATAAGCTTATTCCCTTGATAGTTGACACATTCTTGTACATCATCCTTATTTTTAAATAGAGGAATGAGAGTACTCTTCCGCCAACTCATTGGCATTATTATAAAACATTATAAGAAAAAATATTTTGAAAATTTATATTAGAACAAAATGTAAGTGGCTTGCATTTAGAGTATATGGACAATCAATCGCTTACACTGTCAGTTGTCACTTACAAGATGTGTGTGTATTAGAGTTAAGGTGTTGCAACTAAATGATTCATTATTGATTCATGATATGATTCAAGTATTCATCATCATATTAGCGCATGCGAGTATCGAAGAGTAGCAATTGGTCCAGTTACTCGGTCACAACTCACAAACCATGCCGCCATGAATTTCTTTTGATGGATGACACACCATACGAACAAGAACCAGACCCAGTCACCCAGATTAAACTACAAGATGTTCAGATGCTCTTAACGCACTTTTGTTTCAAAAAAATGAATAAATAAGGCACATCTAATTTTCCTTTACATTTTTAAACGAAAAATTCAAACATAAAATAAAGTAACTTCCCTAGAAAAGTAGAGAAAGGGGTTCAAGATGACCTTCCAGCTTTTTGCAGAAGAAGATCTTCCATTAAAGAGGGAGGGAGATGATGGAGCAAGGGTCTTTGAATTTTGCATTTAGAGCGAGCTGTTTCATCTGCTATGACGTGATAAGTAATCTATCCTAAATCATTCATGGACTTGAGAAGACAATTAGTAACAACGTCAGGAGAAATCCAAAGGAACTGGCAGTGGAAGCTGATTAGAATTCACTCCATCATCTTGATGAGAAATGCCATCTCTAATGCCAACTCCTTGCAATGCAGATATCTGTTTTCCTCAACAATCTCAGCTGTCAAATTCAGAAGTACCGGGCGTTTAGGATCATAAAGGGAGTATTCACGCAACCGAGCAACCCACTTGGCTGCTTCCCATACTCCAAACCTGAAAATATGAAAATTGGTGTTGATTTATGCTAATATGTGAAAGAGCCATTAGGACCACTGTTTTAATTATTTTTAAGATCAAAGAACTCCAAAGTAACTAGAGCAATAGAGCATCTGAATATGAATTTACCTGGTATTAAAAGAAGATGTCACCAAGAGCGCGGGGTAAAGTGCATCTTTTTGTATGTTATCGTAGGGTGAATATTTTCGTATACCCTGAAAGTCTTCAATGTCCCCAGGGTACCCAAACTCCTCATAATCAGCAGGTGTGAGTGGCAAAATCGGGGAGACAAGTGTGTTACTTGGATCCAGAAATGGAACCTATTGAAGAAGCAAAAGTACACATTGAAGAAGAGGGATAAAAGGGTTAACTTAATTAAGGCACACATAACATTACTTTAGAAATAATAACAACGGGTTTAATAGACACACCTTCAGAACTGCAGCACGAAATAGGGATGGGAAAGAATTAATAGCGGACGCAACCAACAGACCTCCCGCACTGTATCCCCAACCAGCTAACTTAGTTTCATCAACAATTTCCGCATCTATCAGATATTTAGCACATGCTATATAATCATGTACGGAATTCACCTTTTTTGAGCATCTGCCTTCGTGATGCCACTTTCTCCCCCCGCCACCTCCACCCCTGAAATGGTTATCTTTTTTTATGAAAATTGAGTCTTAACTCATAAAATAAAATACCATCATGGAGACTAAGAGAATATGAGTTTCATCATCAGCCCCATCACCTTAACCCCAACTAGTTGGGATCAATGACATTAAATTTATAGTGCAAACCAACTTAGTGGAAACCTTATATGCTGGATGCCCTTTCAGTCCAAACCTTTTAGAAAGGAACATATAATGAAATGGAATTCAAAAATGTCATGAAAATCCGAGACAGTTGAGATAGTTGTAATCATTATGTTCAATCTTGCAGTTGATATTGAAAATCACCCGGCAAAATTGCATCAAATCATGGAACATGACTACACAAAGAAGAAGATAAGTGCAGGTAAAGAAAATGAAGTCATAGTGAACCTGACATCAGCATATGCAATAACCCAACCGCGGTCTAGCAAACTCTTCAGCTCAGTACGCCACCGTTTATCTAGGATCTCACCATAAGCCCCATGTCCATGAAGTAGCCCAGGGTTTTGTGCTTGCTTTTTCCTGCTGTGAGAGTATACCACAGTCAAAGGAACTGCTGCCCCATCATATGAAGTGACCTCATAATGCTTACATGCATAAATCTCAGAGAGATCGTTCCACGAGTGATAACTTTCAGATCCAACTGATTTTGCGGGGACTGTAGTACAAGACCTTTCACCACTAGAAGAATCTGATCCATATAGTGACTTTGTTCTTTCATGAAACATGTTTTGTTGTTGAACTATACTCCAGGTTCCCCTTGATAAGTTGTAATCAACAACTGCATCTGGCATCTAGCGAAATATAAGCATCAATATAAGCAACGACATAGTTTCCTTTCTTCAGGAAAATAAAAACCACATAACCAAGAAAAGAGAGCTACAGATTTCGGTACTATTTCACACCCATGCACATGTGTGTATAGGACTGCTCAGGTTAGAACCTTTTTTGGTCTGGCTGTCCAAACTTTTGATCAGGGTTGTCAGATAAATACATGTCAACCACCATCCAAGATCTAACAGCCCACTTTAAATCTTCAGTTGGTAAAGTAGTAATATGTTATCAAAACTTTAGTAGTACAGTTCCAGTTGTGGAATAGTTATCATAGTTGTAATAATATTATAGTTTTCAATTCCTATTAAGTTTCCTATTTCTACAAGGTTCAGTTCTAACATTTTTTCTCTATAAAAGCATAACAAAAGAATCTAGGAATCAAGAAGTTGTAGGTTCAAAGTTATATCAACAACATTACTAGGTGGTTCAACATGGTATTACCCCTATCAACCAAAAAACACCATAATTTCTATGTTGCCTACTTAGATCCGTAGAATTTTCCTATCATTGTTTCACAACTGATCACATCAGGGTCTTTAGAATACCATTTTAACCCTGCATCAGAAGAATTTGCACCTGTGTGACATCAATTCACAAGAGCAGCCACCATCCACGCACAGGAATGCGATGCAGGAGAGGGGTTCTGAAATCTTTTCCTGGCTGATATATTTCATTGGGGATCACTTACTCCTGATTATCATTGTGACATTGTGTAAAACTTTCAAAGGATTCTCATAACTTTTGATATTTCAGTTATTAATTTTAGACATTACGACAAATGGATACAAGTCCATTTTTTCACGCAATTTCAGAATCAATGAGGAAATCACGTTATCATGAAGTTGATAGGTGAAGTTGATAGGCTCCCAAAACTGCCAAGGAGGGGCAAGGAGAGAAGAAGAGTGAAAATAGGATGCAGATGGAATCAAGTTATGTCTTATGTTAAAATCATTTTAGGCCTCATAATGGGGACATGGGGTATCATAACATGGTTGTGAGTTCGGAAATTGATAAGGCTAGAGCAAGAAACGAGTCAACTTCGAGTGCCAACTGCCAATATGAGCTTGAAACATTTGTGAGGCAAAAAATAGAGAAACACCTGTCCACACCAGGTTGTCAAGTTTTTGCAAGACTATGCTACTTTGACCGGGTCAATTCAAGGTCGACTGCATGATTTTCCACTACTTGATCAGTTTATGCCTCATGTAGAAAAGGTCATGGGTCAACCCAACTAGTTAGTTCAGATCCCAAAACACTTAGCGTAATACTAAAAGAAATTGAGTTCATGATGTTGAGGTTAATGTGGACATAAAAGAATCAGCTATTAAAGTGAAGAAATGAATTCATGATGTTAGGTGCTCCAGTAACAACATGGTTTGAGGTGAAAAAAGTGATACAGGGTATAAGATTTTCATGAGCACGTGATGTTTGACTAGAACAATGGAATAGAATAGTTGTGTGTGTTCTTAAAACATTGTCCCTTCACTCCCTCGGTATATGAAACCAGCCTCGTTAATTTAAATTAGGACTCTATGGTGGTGTTATATTTTCCTATAATTAATTATTTAACTTTATACATTCAAAAGAATAAGAATATGTAAGAGTAATTAATGGTTCTCTCCCATTCCCATACTCAGTATCTTTAAAATCAAATACAAAACCATAATAAGAAAAAAGATTCAGTTTACATCATAACTTGTATCTTAATGAACTTCACAAAATTCCAGGATGCATTTCCAGTTCAGGCATTTAGTTGTCACAATCTACAAGGAACATACCTAAACAAATCCCCATAAAGTCATCAATCAAGGGTTTTTTGTTAAGTTGTCAAAGGAAGCAACTGAAACAATAGTGGGGTTTATGTTTTACGAGTTCGCTATTGTGTTAAATTACTTGTCTACAGCTAATGCGACAAAAAAAATGAAGATACATACCACAGGAGATAAGACTGTGAATCGCATCATAGAGGAACAAAAATCATAATTAGGCCCCGGCAAAATTTGAGAAACATTATCTGGGAGAGGCAAGAAGTGTGGATTAAGTTCTTCAAGTCGAACCCCTACCTGCCAAGGGGAAGTTAAAGGGTGAGATGTTTTAGTATAAAAACAAAAGTACAGATACATAACAATGACCATGCAGGTTATTTTACCTTACCACTTGGCAGAGGCAGAGGAACAGAACAAAGTCTATATCTTCGCCCCTCTCGCAGTATGAGTACCATATGTGTGCTGCTGAAATCAACATCTTCGATGGCCTCTAGCTTATCATCAAAAACATTCTGCATCATGCAAAGAAGAGATGTATCAAGCTAAATCATCATCAAAAAAGCATTATATATTTACCAAAAAAAGAAAGAGTGACAGATAAAGGCATGCTGACTAAAACTGACCTCCCACGTGCTTTGATCAAGTGGATACTTAAGAGGAGCACGTAAAAGATAGTGAGAATCAACAGGTTTGCCATTTTTTGCAGCATTTGTAAACAGGTAAAGATAACCATGATGATGCTCAGCTATGCAATGGGCTTGCCCTTCACATTCCCAAACAAGGTTAAGACCAGATAACGGTTCAGAGGCATCTATTAGAAAGACCTAAAAAGGGTCATTGAGATAAATTTTGTTCCAGCAATAGGCAATAGAATGCAGAAACTTTTGCCACAATATTATTACCTTAGAAAATGTGGTAGCAAGCACATTTACAGTAGCAAACCTAAAGTCCTTTGTATGCCTGACATTCAAATTTACACTTGCACGAGGCTCTTCTAAAAGCAACACATCTTCATTTGTACCAAGCAGACAACAATATAACCTAAATACATAACAAATAATAAAAGAAATGTAGAAAGTCAAAAAGTTATGGATGCAGGAATTTGACCATGGCAAAAAACTACGAACCTACAAGGCCTCCTCTGATGATCAGTAACAACATAAAGTAAAGCTTGTCCATTTTTTGCCCAAGCTATACTTGAGACACGATCAGCTTGAGGGGTAATACACAGAGTCCGCAAATTCAAGTCCCTCACAGATAACTTGAAAAAATCATTGTCTTTATCATACATAGTATATGCAAGATATCGGTGATCCGGGGATATTTCAGATAATTCTTCATACGCATAACCTGTAATCAAATGGTGAAATCATAAACCAGAATCTCATTGAAGTGAGGCAACTAAAGGGGGGTGGGGATGGGTTCACAGCACCTCCAAATCTTTCGGCTTCCTGGTTGTAATCAAGCAGTTTTTGCTCAGTTCTCTTTCCAGAAGTGAAATCAAACCCGGATGAAGAAGATTTGTGAGATATGAACTCTTCATTTGTGCTCACTAACCTCCTGCATAAAACTGGATACTGTTTCCCCTCTTCTACACGTCTATAGTATAACCTGCGAGGGCCAACATTCACCTCCATAAGTAAAGAAACACATTTTCCATTCCGAAATCCAAGCAGTTAAAAGATATATGAAGTTTACAATTGAAGTAGAAGAGTTTTCTCAAGCCACAAAATATTGTAAAACCTCAAATGGAATACTGAATTGGAAGTACTTACCAAGGGCCCCACCGAATTGGAGGGGTTGAAAGATCGTACGCCAAGCGAGAAGCCATTTCTGACTGAAGCTTGGACTGAAGGCGCTCGGTGTCAGACATAACGGCTTCAGTGTACTTCTCCTCCTGTTCCATGTAAACATCCATGTGGCGCATCGCAACCTTGTCGTTGAGTTGGGACATCCAGCTATATGGGTCCTCCCATGACTCTCCGTGGAGAGTGAAAGTTTTAGGCTTTTTGGGGGGTTTTGGCGGTGACGGTGGAGATGGAGGCGGTTGGGGTTTCAGCGGTTTGTAGTGGGAGAGAGCTATAGGAGTATAACAGCTAGGGTGATTTATACATATGCCAGGCCGCTGGTTACGGTGGATAGCAGCGAAGAGGCGCCGCATGGTGGCAGGCTGGCGGAGGGCGGCAAAATAGCTTAGCTTTTTAAGGCCTTGTCTTCCGTTTTTCACCGACTCAAGTCTTCTTCTTCGTCAAAGCAGCTGGGATTTTTGGGTTCATGCTGTAGCTCAAGAGGCTTACTTCACGGTCAAATACATCCACTATCACTGCACAATGGACATGGAGTCAAATTCTTGGCCAAAGCCCTGTATGCGAACTAAAATGTCCCTTGGATAGAGAGAATTTGATTAGCTAATTTTCTTCTTCGATCAATTTACGCAAATAGCGATTATTCAATTGGAGAGGAATTTGAGCTTTTGCTATTCTTTTTCCTTCAATTGGAGTCACTGCTGCAATTCCTTCCCTCCCCCAACAAAGACTATAAAAAAAAGACTAGAACATTACGAGGGAGAGGGAGCAGTAGTTGCCTGTAAGCACATACAGGAGTTGTTTGCGGTCACTGATACAGGTCTGGTATGTATCGAGTTTGTATCAGTAATTTATAAAAAGTACGGAGTATTAGATTTATTTTTAAAAATATACATACTTCAAAGAGAGAAGATAGAAGGGAGAGAGAGGGGAGATAGAAGAGGGTTGCTTTTATTTTTTGTAACTTAAAGATTTTATGTAACTTAAAGATTTTATATTTATTCCGTGTCGTTGAGTTGGGACATCCAGCTACATGAAGCAATAAATATTCATCTCAACTATATCACATAGAACGTATAAATTCATGAACTTTTTTCGAACTAGTCACAAACAATGTAAATTAATAATATATACATTTTTATCTCTCTCGCATACTCATGTAATTCAAGACATATTTTTTTATTCTCATTTTTATTATTTTATTTGTTCTAGTGTGCGTTGCATTCTTTATGTCATATGTTTGATCCCTCTAACTATTAATCAATTCTAAATCAAATGACATTTTTTGATAAAAATCCGAAAAAGCCAAAACTGAACCGAAACAAGCTGAAGCAATCAAGCCGTGGTTCCAAGTTTTGGAGTGTAAAACCAAACCGAAATCGAATCGAACTTTTTACTTTGATTCTATATTTGGTTTTAGGTCAAAACTGAACCGAAAGAACCGGTCCCACCCCTAATCCGACGAGCTTTAGAGGCTCACGTACACATATGTTGAATGAAATGGAAAGGTTAAACAACATATACGTGTATATGCATGAAAGGTATGAGATGTGATGTATGAATGGATGTATGAGTGCAATGCATGAGGAGCGATGTATGGGATGTGATGTATACCCTTTGCATCGGACACGATAGAGCTGAGGGGTCGAAAGTGATGCATAAGACGACGGTCGCCATTTTAGAGCTGAGGTTTTGACCGTAAACTGGATATGACGGTGCTGAGGGGCTAAGCGTGCTACGTAAAAGGCGGTTGCCATCAAGGAAAGCAATGAGCGAGCCCGGCCGCAAACTGGACATGACAATGCTGAGGGGCCGAGTGAGCTGCATAAGGCAAGGGTCAGCGGCGAACACAGGCAGGGGTAAAAACATGATAGCTCTATTTTTGAATTCTCAAACGTTTTTACCCTCATTTCAAGAATTTTCCCTAATAATTAATTAAATAAAATGTAAAATAATCTTTGTGACTGATAACTTTGTCAAAGTTGACTCGCACGTTGAATAATAAAGTAAATATCGTGTCGTTGAAGCGTCTGTAGAGGAGAGAGAATTAACAAGAATCATGAATCCATTAATTAAGAGGGAAAGTGGCTAAATTTTGGGACATTATCCTATTTAATAACGAGCCCAACCACTTTGATAAAAAATGAAACACATGATCCTATGTGATAACGGGCCCAACCACAAGTATCTTTTCCGTAATTTTCTCTAAATTAAAAAACAAGTGCAGTTGGGCACAGATCGAGCCCAAAATATTGAGCATGTAGCCCGTCCCTTATATAAACCGGTCCGGGCCCCAAACTGGGTTGTTCCTAAACTGTACCAGGTCGGGTCCGAGTCGGGCTGCCCCGGCCCAGTCCATCGCTACTCCTTTCGTCCCTTCTTACTTGGTCATTTTTTTACTTTTTTGTCAATAATATTAAACTTTGACTTATTATATATTTATATGTGAAAGTATTTATAATATGAAAATGATATGAAAATGTTCTTTATTAAAAATAATATCATAAATATATAGAATTTAAAAATTTGCAAAAATAGATTAGTTAAAACGATTCCCAAAGTTACCATCATAAATTGAAAAAGTATAAAGTGGTGCGAGCAATGTTATTACTTTAACATTGTGTTCCTAAGTGACGGTGATTATAGTACTTTAGATTAGCTTAAAAAAGAATTAATAGTACTACTCGTACCAACAAAGTGTATCTCCTATTAACGGTGTTCATTTTCCAAGAACTCTAAATTAAGAGTGTTTGCACAAGAGTAGTCTTGGGATGAGTGACATATGAGAAGTTTTTCAGTGCGCACACAAGTGAGGAAAAGTGTGTGGTAAAAGGCTCAGGTTGGTTTCTGATGACAGTAGTTGTCACGCCCCGGACCTATCCGGACACGTCAACAATCCGCCGTACAATATGAATAGTCAACCGCAGTCCAACTCATCCATATTATACAAGGCATCTCGAATATCATTCACACATAAGTCATCCATAAACATACATAATAAGTAATTGAATACGCAGCGGAAATCATAGTTTTGATACAAGTGCCACACGGGGCAAATACGAGCACGCAGGCTCCATAATAAAAAACGATATCCATGAGCATGTTTTAAAATGTTTAAAATCAGAATGGAGGAAGCACGAACCAAGTCTTCCCCTCCGAGATGATCACTCGATCAACAAGCACAGGTAGCAAGCTCTAGCCTCAACCTGAAATGGTGGTGGGACGCCCCCTCGAAAGGGGGTCAGTACTCTATACGGCTATAAAGTACTGGTGTGGATGGCATCTAATAGATATACAACAAGTATTTCAAACACAAGACCCTCAAATAGGGTGATAATATAATTCTAGGCCGTAACCCCAAGTTACCCCTTTTTAAAATATATTTACTTTATATATAAAGTCAAGTAGTCGACCCATGGCCCAAAGTTCGTTTTCAAAACATAAACCAAACCCCGTGACCCCTAGTCACGACAATACATAGGGTTCAACCCTAACACACATGTTTGCATTTCTCGAGTCCAACTCGACTACATCACCATGCATATCAATCACAAGTCAATTACTCCACCAATCTCCAACGTCATGTTCACCCATGCAATTCTAAAGCTCGGCTCAAGTACATCTCCTTACATGGGCTGAACCTAATCCTTATGTCTACCCAATGCAATTCTAGAGCATCGGGCTCAAGTACATCTCCTTGCATTGGCATAGACCCCAATTCCTAAGCACTCGCTATGCCTAGAAATGTAATATCAATAATCTATTTCGGGACATCCTTACGGACTGACTTATCATGATCTTAGCATCACATTACAACAATTTACTCACTTGAACCACAATCAAGTATATCACTTACAATCAAATCCTTAGATTCAATTTCTTAACAATTACAAACAATCATTAACTAGTATTCCAATACTATTAAGATTATTCCCATCAATCATATGTTTCATTTGTAAATCCCTACATATTTAGAAATATGTAGCAGCAACTTAGTCATCCAATGTAATACACAAATAATCATTTATGTATCTACACAATTAACACATGAGTACAAATGCCTATTTCACACAATAGTTCATTTAACTCCATTTTTATCAATATGATTTCCAAATCATTTGCAATTTCATTACTTATCTAATATATAAATATTTCATCAATAATCAGTCATTATAATCCATGAAAAACATGATTTAGGCATTTAGGTAATCTCATGTTTAATCTACAAGTTGTAAGCAACTAGATGTCGATCCTCACATCAAATGAGCTTTAAACCTTTCCTTTTTAATCCAATGCTCAAAGCTTCGGCCAAGGAAGTTTGAGAACTGATTCCTTGCTTAGAATTGATTTTTATACAGCCTCCTCAAGGTGCTAGTTCAACACTTATCCAATGATACAAAAACAACCCCTAGGATGGGTGTTTTCCGGCGAAAACGTTTCCTAACCTTTCAAGGTTTGTTCTAGGTTAGTATCTAACCTTTCCAAAAAATAAATAACTTTATAACAAAACTTTATACACCTCAATCAGTGTACAATAGCTCCTCAATCATTTATACGATTTAGACAATAGAAAGGAAGGTTTTGGATTCAAACTTACTTTGAATACAAAATCGTATTCTGCGAGGTTGTGTTTTGTTCGGACGATTTGGAAGCCTTAAGTTGCTCCGTTTTCTTCAAACCGCACGCCTATGGATTCCTATTTTCGATAGGTTTAAGTGGGCACCTCACACGTCTATTTTGGATGAGCCTAACTCTAGATATGAGTCGCACAAGAAGGCCAACGCACTGGAAATTCCCCCTGCGGCCAGCTCTCCAATTTCCTCTTTCTTGGGTTGTGCGGCTCCCCTCTCCTCCTTATCTCTTTTAGTTCGAATGGGGGTGGGGGAGGGGTTCTTAGAAGCTCTCAATGTGTTCTGAACGAGTGGCTCTAAAAAAAGGAAGGGTATGGTATTTGATCGCAATCAAACATGGGATGATCCTCCTCTTTTATTTCTCTTTTGTATTGTTTGAGCTCTTAACTCAATAGGTCCGTCCCATTTATGAGTTCTAACTTATTCTACTTGTTTTTCAGGTTCTAGGAAGGTGTGGGTCGTACTCTCATGTTCCCTAATTAATTTGGGAGCAAAATATCTACCAATACCTCCAAAAGTGGAAAGATGGGTCCTATCATTTTTGTCTTTTGTCCTAAGATGTACTTTTGTACTCTCCCCAATTTATTCAGATCAAGTTAACCTCCTACATCGTATTATTGGTCTGTAATATGTGTAGTGTGGTTCCAATAATTTATTTGATGTACAATTACAAAAGAAAACCATACTCTCATTATTTAGTCTAATAATGCCAAAGATGGGACCATAGGCATTTGTATTCTTCTCAAATCGTTCCATCATTCATTTATGATGTTAATAAATATATATAAATATATATATATATATATATCTGGGCTACCAACCGTGTGGGTCACCCTCCAATGGGTCTAGGATGCCATTCTTGAATAATTACTATTTTTAGCAGGTTAGGCGCAAAATAACATTCGGGCTGCCCGACCGCTCTTACATTGTACCGAGGGGTTGCATATTTTTATTTAAGGATGTTGGGCCCCAATATCAATAATATGGCCCAATTAATTATTTAGAAGTCCATTACCATTATATGAGCCCAAATAATAATATGATTAATCATACGTTCCGTAAAACTTTAATCGTTTTACAATTGTACGAAAATAGGAGAATTCAATACATAAGGTTTGAAATTAAATTTGAATTTCTAGGACGTTCGGGTGGGGTGTCACAAGTTCACCCCCCCCCCTAACAGGAATTTCGTCCCCGAAATTCACGATGCTAATCAAATAGGAAGGCGTATTGCTCCCTCATCAAAGCTTCCGTTTCCCAAGTCTCCTCTTCAACACGGTCACTTTTCCAAAGGACTTTAACCATTGGAACTTCCTTGCTCCTCAATTTCTTTACCCTCCTGTCAGTAATCTTGACCGGTTGTACGGCGTAGTTCAAGTCCTCTCGTATTTCCACCGACGGTTTTTCCAATACATGAGAAGGATCATGTACATACTTCTTCAGCATAGATACATGAAACACATTGTGCATCTTCTCTAACTTTGGAGTCAACTGTAGACGATATGCTACGGTCCCAATTCTCTCCAGAATTCTGAACGGCCCGATGTAGCGTGGATTAAGCTTCCCTCGGCTTTGGAATCGAATGATTCCTTTCCAAGGAGAAACCTTCAGGAATACCTCGTCGCCATCCTTAAACTCTAAGGTTCTCCGTCGCTTATCTGCATAACTCTTCTGTCTATCCCGAGCTGCCTTGAGTCTCTCTCGAATCAACTTCACCTTTGACTTCGTGATCTCAACCAACTCAGTACCCTCGAGTTTGGCCATGCCAACCTCATCCCAGCATAATGGTGTACGACACCTCCTCCCATACAATGCTTCGTATGGAGGCATGCCGATACTTGCCTGATAACTGTTGTTATAGGCAAACTCCACAAGTGCTAAGTGATTGTCCCAACTCCCTCAGAACTCCAATGCACAAGCCCTCAACATATCTTCTAAGATCTGAATAACTCTCTCAGACTGTCCATCCGTCTGTGGATGGAACGCAGTACTGAACTTCAACCTTGTTCCCATAGACTCTTGAAATTTTGGCCAAAAACGTGACGTGAATCGTGGGTCTCTATCGGATACGATGGTCTCCGGAACACCATGTAACCTCACGATCTCATCCGTATACAATTTGGCTAACCTCTCGAGTGGGTAAGTGGTGTTTATAGGTAAAAAGTGTGCACTCTTAGTGAGCCTATCAACAACAACCCAAACTGCATCATAGTTCCTGATCGTCAGTGGTAAGCCTACCATGAAATCCATAGTCACATGTTCCCACTTCCATTCAGGGATGGAAAGTGGCTGCAATAAGCCCACTGGATGCTGATGTTCCGCCTTAACATGCTGACAAGTAAGGCATCGACTGATGTATTCTGCTATTTCCCTCTTCATACCAGACCACCAGTAGCTTTCTTTCAGATCCCTGTACATCTTCGTGTCTCCCGGGTGCATAGCATACGCCGAGGAATGAGCCTCCTCTAGAATGGACTTTCGGAGCTCATCATTCGACGGTACGCACACTCGATCACGGAATAACAAGAGACCATCGTCTCTTTCATGAAAATCCTCCACCGGCTCCGCTAGCATGCGTTCTCGGACCATCTTGAGCTCATCATCAAGCTCCTGACCCCTCTTGATCTCGTCAAGTAAGGTAGGTCTCACCTCAAATCTCGCCACCAAGGCGCCATTAGTTGATACTTCCAATTGGGCTCTCAATGCCCTCAAGTTGGTTATCAATGCCCCCGATGAACTCTTCCGACTAAGGGCATCGGTCACAACATTTGCCTTCCCCGGATGATACTCAATCACTAGGTGGTAGTCCTTTATCATATCCATCCACCGTCGTTGTCTCATGTTTAACTCTTTCTGAGTAAACACATATTTCAAACTCTTGTGGTCGGTGTATATGTGACATGTCTCTCCGTAGAGATAATGCCTCCATATCTTTAGTGCAAAAACCACAGCCCCCAATTCTAAGTCATGAGTGGGATAATTCACCTCGTGCTTCTTCAACTGTCGTGAAGCATAGGCAATCACCCTCTCATTCTACATCAATACACATCCAAGCCCTTGGATGCTCGCATCGTTGTAGACATCGTACCCCATACCTTGTTTCGGTAAGGCGAGTACCGGTGTCTCAGTTAACCTTTTCTTCAGTTCCAAGAATCCTTTCTCACATCGGTCATCCCACACGAACTTTGCTCCTTTTCGAGTGAGCTTCGTCAATGGTGATGCCAAAACTGAGAATTTCTCCACGAACTTTCTATAGTAGCCCGTTAGTTCAAGGAAACTACGAATCTCCTTCGTTCTTAGGTCTTTCCCATTCTGTGATGGCCTCAATCTTCTTTTTGTCCATAGAAATGCCTGATTCAGAAACCACGTGCCCGAGAAAACCGATCTCCTTAAGCCAAAACTCACGGTGCCCGAGAACTCATTCCTTGCTTAGAATTGATTTTTATACAGCCTCCTCAAGGTGCTAGTTCAACACTTATCCAATGATACAAAAACAGCCCCTAGGATGGGTGTTTTCCGGTGAAAACGTTTCCTAACCTTTCAATGTTTGTTCTAGGTTAGTATCTAACCTTTCCAAAAAATATACAACTTTATAACAACACTTTATACACCTCAATCAGTGTACAATAGCTCCTCAATCATTTATACGATTTAGACAATAGAAAGGAAGGTTTTGGATTCAAACTTACTTTGAATACAAAATCGTATTCTGCGAGGTTGCGTTTCGTTCGGACGATTTGGAAGCCTTAAGCTGCTCCGTTTTCTTCAAACCGCACGCCTATGGATTCCTATTTTCGATAGGTTTCAGTGGACACACGCCTATTTTGCATGAGCCAAACTCGAGATATGAGTCGCACAAGAAGGCCAACGCACTGGAAATTCCCCCTGCGGCCAGCTCTCCAATTTCCTCTTTCTTGGGTTGTGCGGCTCCCCTCTCCTCCTTATCTCTTTTAGTTCGAATGGGGGTGAGGGAGGGGTTCTTAGAAGCTCTCAATGTGATCTGAACGAGTGGCTCTAAAAAAAAGGAAGGGTATGGTATTTGATCCCAATCAAAAATGGGATGATCCTCCTCTTTTATTTCTCTTTTGTATTGTTTGAGCTCTTAACTCAATAGGTCCGCCCCATTTATGAGTTCTAACTTATTCTACTTGTTTTGCAGGTTCTAGGAAGGTGTGGTGTGTACTCTCATGTCTCCTAATTAATTTGGGAGCAAAATATCTACCAATACCTCCAAAAGTGGAAAGATGGGTCCTGTCATTTTTGTCTTTTGTCCTAAGATGTACTTTTGTACTCTCCCTAATTTATTCAGATCAAGTTAACCTCCTACATCATATTATTGGTCTCTAATATGTGTAGTGTGGTCCCAATAATTTATTTGATGTACAATTACAAAAGAAAACCCTACTCCCATATTTAGCCTAATAATGCCAAAGATGGGACCATAGGCATTTGTATTCTTCTCAAATCGTTCCGTCGTTCATTTATGATGTTAATATATATATAAATATATATATCTGGGCTACCAACCGTGTGGGTCACCCTCCAATGAGTCTAGGATGCCATTCTTGAATAATTACTATTTTTAGCAGGTTAGGCGCAAAATAACATTTGGGCTGCCCGACCGCTCTTACATTGTACCGAGGGGTTGCATATCTTTATTTAAGGATGTTGGGCCCCAATATCAATAATATGGCCCAATTAATTATTTAGAAGTCCATTACCATTATATGAGCCCAAATAATAATATGATTAATCATACGTTCCGTAAAACTTTAATCGTTTTACAATTGTACGAAAATAGGAGAATTCAATACATAAGCTTTGAAATTAAATTTGAATTTTTAGGACGTTCGGGTGCGGTGTCACAGTAGTGGGCCTGGAGTATATTGAAGAGTAACGACCTTGGACTCTGCGGGATTGGGGTGTTACAACTCAAGCCGGAAATATGCAACACTTAGTCCTTAAAGTCGTCATAGATTGCCCTACCGGTCTTCGACACAGGTCCTAGCTTCACCGTTACTGCTCTTGCGAAGCCTGGCTTCACTTCATTTTATTTATATGCCTATCATCATCATCATCATCATCATTACTATTATTACTATTATTATTATTATTATTACTATTATTACTACTATTACCATTATTATTACTATTACTATTATTACTATTTGATGGAGTATATGGCCCAGGAACATCCGACCCACATACTTCCACTACTACGATCAGGCCCAACAGACTCAGGTGGCCCAAACACAGCAAACAAGGCCCATGAGTGCCCCATGGGACGTACATCCTCCGGCACATGAAGCCCTTGGGGACGTACGTCCTCCAGCAAGTGAGGCCCCCAAGGGACGTACGTCCTCCAGCACATGAGGCCCTCAGGGGACGTACGTCCTCCATCACATGAGGCCCTCAGGGGACGTACGCCCTCCATCACATGGAAGCTCCAAGGGGACGTACATCCATCAACACATGGAAGCCCCTAGGAGACACACGTCCTCCATCATATGGAAGCCCCCAGGGGACGTATTTCCTCCAGCACAAGGAAGCCCCTAGGGGACGTACGTCCTCCAACACATGGAAGGCCCCGGGGGCGTACGTCCTCCAGCACATGAAGGCCCCAGGGGACGTAGGTCCTCCAGCACATTAGAGTCCTCCGGAGTATGTACGGCCTCCAACACATGACGACATCCACCTACGTACGACCTTTACCACAGGGGACAGACATCCTCCAGCACATGAAGGCCCAAGGGTACGTACGTCCTCCAACACATGGAAGACCCCGGGGACGTACGTCCTCCAGCACATGAAGGCCCATGGGACGTACGACCTCCAACACATGAAGGCCCCATGGGACGTACGGCCTCCAACACATGACGGTATCCGCCTGCGTACGGCCTTTACCACAGGGACGCACGTCCTTTGACATATGAATGCCCCACGAGACATACATCTTCCAGGCACATTGATGCCCTAGGGGACGTACGTATTTCATCACAGGAAGGCTTTAGGGGACGTACGGCCTTCAGCACTCTCCTCGACAGGATCTCCTCTCCACATGGTCTGAATCGCCGCATTAAATGCGGTATCACGTCCAACCACCGCATTAACTGCGGCCACATGCTATCAACCACCGCATTAACTGCGGCCACATGCTATGTCGGTGCCACCATGTCTAAATCGACTCACCACCGTTGGTTATTTGCCATGTGTACCCTCATTTATTGCACCTAGCATTTATGGCAGCTATAAATAGCTAGCCACTCCTTCATTGTAAAGGATCCCAGATCGAATTCATTTAATACATATCACTTCCCTCTCTAGCTCTCCCTTCTCTCTAAGAGTTAATACTCCATCATTTGGTGCTCTCGTTGAGAGCTAGAACAATCAAGTTAGCATCCTTCACCGCTACCAAGCACAACTAACTGACTATGGGAAGAACAAATTCAAACTGTAACCTCATCTGCAGGACGATCCCTGAAACTCAAGAGGATCGAAAACGCTCTTTCGATGCTACGACCGACAAGCTCGCCGACGCATAAATCTTCCAGGAGACCATCGATCCCACAGCTGACCTCCGCAATCAGCTCAACGTCAACGCTCAAGATGCCCGCATCGGCCTTAAGAAGAAGCGCATGGAAAAGGGGGACAATGCCTCTGGACAACCGGCTCGTCCCGCTGTTGACCCTCAGCTTCAGGCCGCACTCTCAGCCATCATAGTCAGCTTGGCCCGGAACCCCAGCATCCTCAGTGCACTTATGCCAAGGACGGAGGAAAACACTACTCCACCACCTCCCTCGCCTCAGCCGTTAGTTATGAAGATTGACAACGACGAAGGGGTTGATCCCCAGGACACGTTTTCGTCCCACTCTCATCCCGCCTCCCCTCCCCGTGGTGGACCAACCCAAGCGCGTGGAAAAGCCTCGGCCTTCAATAGGCTAGGTGACACGCGCCGTCGGCCAACATCGGAGAGGATGGCAGGACAGATTGGTGAACGTGAGCCTGGTTCACAAGGGAAAGCCTGGGGTCTGTATCCCGGACAGCGGATCGGCCCCGCCTGTACAAAGGCAAAGGAAAGCTGCATGAAGATGATGTGTGCCACCAAATCAACATGGCTTACGCAGCCCGCGTACGAACCCAGCAAGGTGCCACCACGGCCGCCAAGGACCCCTGGGATGAGGTCATCGCCCAGCTGGAAAGAAGGCTCGCCCAAATGGAGGCAAAGCAACTGGCCGCCACCCCTACGGCCAACTCGTCAAGGGATCCCGGCTTCAACACCCTCTTACACAAGGTCGGCGCCCTGGAGCGGGAGCTGACCAAAGGGCGCGGTGACCCCATCAATCCAGATCCGGGCCATAACTCTCTTCTGCACAAGGGTACTTTCGGCCCCAATACCCGAGAAGTACCAGGGGAACGCTATCAAGCCCTATGAAGGCCGCACCGACCCCCAGGAACACTTCAGCCGCTATCAGAACAACATGCTGATGGTGAATGCATCAGACGAGTACCTCTACCGTTAGTTTCTCTCCACTCTTGAGGGACCAGCGTACGAGTGGTTCAATGCGTTGCCCGAAGGAATTGTGGACTCATGGCAGGATCTTGCTCAATGTTTCCTCACCCACTTTGCTGGAAGGAAGTGTGTAAGAAAACACTTCTCCCATATCCTCTCCATCAAACAAAAACACGACGAATCACTCCGGTCTTTCATCGGCCGATGGACGAGAGAGACCGAGGAAGTCGAAGGTGTCGATGACCGCACACTCCTCATCCTTTTTAAGGGCGTTCTTCGCAACAGCCCCTATGCAAGGAGCCTCATCACTGACCCGCTGAGGTCATACATCAAGGCACTCCACCGAGGGAGCTTGTATGCTGACGCTGACAAGCTTCACTCCCACAACAAGGATGACGAACAGCCATCGAAGAAGACAAACCATTCGCTAGCTCCAAGCGCACCCTCGTCCGGGGGCCGAGGTCAGGGAGTACAGGCCCGCCAGGAGTCCGGCGGATAAAACAAGGAGTGCTCATGGCGCCCGAGGACCCACAAGCCGAGGACTCTCCTCACACACTCGGTCAGCACCATCCTCGACTACGCGGAGGAACATGATTTCATCCTCAGAGATCCCAGTTCAGCAAAGGAGATCTACGCCATCCACGAGGGTGGCACCTACTGTCGCTACCACAAGAACACTTCCTACAACACCGACGATTGCGTTACACTGAAGTGAGCCATTGAACGCCTGATTCGGCAGGGGGAACTCACCCAATTTGTTAAAGGCAGCCCACGAAAGAATACCTTGGTGAGCACCAGAAATAAGGGAGGAGAAACCTCGACGAAAAAGCACGAAATTGGTAGACTCAGCGATGACGAGGACCTCGAGGAGCCCCATCCGAAGAAGAACCACATCCACCACATTGTTGGAGACAACACTGGGGGGACTCCGCAACCCAAAGGAAGAAATTGGCTCAATCCCTATACATCGGTGAGGTATCCCATGTTCCTCCCCAGCCAAAGAGGCAACGGACGGAGGCAATCACCTTCACCGACAATGATTTGCCTCCAGGTCCCGCATCTCACAGGAACGCCCTCGTCATCCAATGCGAGATAGGCAACTCCATCATCCACCGGACTTACATTGAAACCAGGAGATCGTCAATGTAATGTACCTGGATACGTTCAGACAGCTGAAGCTGAACAAATCACAACTCAAGTCGATAAGGACGCCGCTGTCTGGCTTCACCGGGGACTCTATCGGCGCCGAAGGCACGATAGTCCTCCCCGTGGAGATCGGCGACGGTGTCTATCGTGCCAAGCTCGACATGGAGTTTATGCTGGTCAACCTCGAATGCCCCCACAATTTGATCTGGGGCCGGCCAGTGTTGGAGGATCTGGAAGCCATCATCTCCATGAAGCATATCTGCTTGAAATTCCCTACCAACAACGGCATCGGCTATGCCAGGGGGAACCAGAGGATAGCCAAAGCATGTTACCTCAAGATGACGAAGAATGCCACCATCACCGAGCAGATGGTGAACACCATCACCGTCGCCAAGGACGAGGAAAGACCACGCACAGAGCCGGTCGAGGACGTCGAGGAAGTCCCCTTAGACGCCTCCCAGCCAGAGCGAGTCTTAAAGATAGGGAGACAACTCCCCCAGGATCAACACGACACCATCCTCCTCGTCCTACGGTCCTACGCCATCATCTTCGCGTGAGGGCCGAAGGACATGCCGGGAATCAGCCGCAAGGTAATCACTCATCGGCTCTCAGTCGACCCAGCCTCCACGTTGGTCAAGCAAAAGCGGCGTTACCTCTCAGCTGAATGACGAGACTTCATCAAAGGGGAAGTCACTATGCTCCTCTCCATCAGCCACATCAATGAGGTGGTGGAGTACCCAACTTGGCTGGTCAACGTCGTCCTCGCCCAAAAGCCGCCGACGTTTAGAATGTGTGTCGATTACACTGATCTGAACAAGGCGTGCCCTATAGACCCGTTCCCTCTCCCCAATATTGATCAATTGGTGGACGAGACGATGGGATGCGAGTTGATGTTGTTCCTCGACGCCTTCAGAGGGTACCACCAGATCTTCAAGCACGAGGATGACACCGAGAAGACAACTTTCATGACCCCGGGGGGAATTTTCTGCTATCTCGTCATGGCCTTTGGGGTAAAAAACTTCGGCGCCACGTACACAAGGATGATGGCCAAAGTTTTCAGAACCGTCCTCGGCCAAACGATGGAGGCGTACGTGGATGACATGATCATCAAGAGCAAACAATCAATCACCCATGGTGATGAACTCCAGGAGATCTTCGAAATAATGAAGAAGTTCAAGCTTCGCTTGAACCCAAAGAAGTGCACCTTCAGCGTCCAGGGCGGCAAGTTCCTTGGATATATGGTCAGCCAAAGGGGTATTGAAATAATCCTGGAGAAGATCATGGCCATTAATAACATGGAGCCACCGCACAATGTCAAGGAGGTCAAATGGCTGACGTGACGCCTTGCCGCTCTAACCCGTTTCCTCTCCAAATCGGCTGAGAGATCACTCCCTTTCTTCCAAATCATGCGCAAGGCCAACAACTTCAAATGGACGAAGAAGTGCCATCAAGCCTTCGAGGAACTGAAGCAGTACATGGCCTCCCCTCCCGTCCTCTCCAAGCCCAAGCCTGGTGAAACGTTTCTCTTATACTTAGGGGTGAGCACGTCGGTCATTAGCTCTGTGCTCATCTGTGAGGATGAAGGGGTACAAAAGGCCATCTTTTACATCAGCAAGACGTTACGGGAAGCGAAACTCAGATACTACCCCATACAGTGAGAAAACTGGGGCACTACTTTCAGGCACACACCGTCCATGTCTTCACGGGTGGTGAAACGGGCGATCTTCCTCAGCCAGTATCAGATTGAGATCAAGCCAAGGCCATCCATCAAGGGGCAAGCCTTGGCCGAATTTGTGACCGAATGCACGGCAAGGGAGACGACCGTTAACATACCTGGCTCAGAACCGGACGGAATATGGACCCTATACACTGACGACTCATCAGCCGCAAAAGCATGTGGAGGCGGTGGCATCCTCATCTCCCCCGAAGGATTTAGAGCTTATTACGCCACCCGCTTCAACTTCAGGGTGTGCAACAATGAAGCCGAGTATGAGGCCCCCCTCAGCGGCCTCATACTCACTGTCGGCCTCAAGGCGCATCATATCAAGATCAAATGCGACTCCAACTTGGTGGTAGGCCAGATCGAGGGCTTGTATGAAGCCAAAGAGGGTAGGATGAGGCAGTACAAGCAAGCGGCTGAAGAATTGCTCAAGGCATTTGAAACCCATGAGATCACCCAGATCCCGAGGGCGGAGAATGCTGAAGCCGACATACTCTCCAAACTCAACACAAATACTCCGTAGCACATCTCCAAGATAGCCAAGATCGAGGATCTCAACATGTCCAGCATCCATGCCAGCCTAGTCTTGTGCATTCAACAGCGCCTGGAGGACTGGATCTCTAACATCAAGACCTTCATTACCACAGGAGAGCTACCCCACAACGAGGAGAGAGCCAAGCTAGCCAAACGCAGGGCCCTAAACTACACCATTGAGGATGGAAAGTTGTACAAGAGATCATACAATGGCACTCTCCTCCGATGCTTGCACCCGGACGAAGCCAAAGTGGCCATGGAAGAAGTCCACTGCGGAGTTTGCTCATTACACCAAGGCCCTTTCAGCATGTCCCATCGTCTAGTCATCCAAGGCTATTTCTGGCCGACGATGCCACAGGATTGTGCTAACCTTGCAAGTAAGTGCTCTGCAGGCCAAATACTACAGAAGGCCCCCGGTCGGCCAAACGTCAACTACTCCACCAAGTGGGTCGAGGTGGAGCCGTTGGCAAGCATCACAGAAGCCCGATGTCAGAAGTTTGTCCTTAAAAACATCCTCACCCGCTTTGGCGTCCCCCAAGAAACTGTCTCCGACAACGGCACCCAGTTCGAGGCCGAGCCATTCCGGGAACTCCTTCGAGCATGGGGTATCAAGCATAGTTTCTCCTCCGTTGCCTACCTTCAAGGCAACGGGCAGGTTGAGAACGCCAACCGAACCATCTTGGAGGGCCTGAAGAAGAAGCTCAAGGACGAAGGAGGCAGCTGGGCCGACGAGCTCCACAACATCCCGTGGTGCTACCGTACTACACTGAGGAGGGCCACGGGAAACACACCTTTCGCCCTATGCTATGGTTTTGAAGCAAAAGCACCAATAGAGGTCACCATACGCAGCCGACGGGTTGAGCAATATGAACCCGAGGCCAATGAGGAGAACATGAAGATTGGCCTCCACCTGGCCGATGAAAGACTGAGCAAGCTTATATCCAGACAGAGAACTACTGTCGTCACGTGAAATCATACTATGACACCAAGGTACGTTCTCGAGAGTTCCAGGTGGGGGGCTACGTCCTCTGCCGAAGGGAAGCAAGCAAGCTGACGGAAGGAGGCAAGCTAGCCCTGAAGTATGAAGGACCCTACATCATCAGTGCCGTGATCAAAGCCGACACCTACAAACTTAAACACCCTAATGGGTCGGATGTGCCACGATTGTGGAATATATATCACTTCGTGAAGTTCTATCAATAACCCGAAGGTGGTGTAGCCGGCGAAGCCCTTACCCCTTGACGAGTTATTGATCGATTACCACCCTCGGCCTCGAGCCACTTACTAATAAAAGTTGTGTTCCGCTAATAAAGGATGCCACGCAACAAAAAAACATCGTATCGACCCCCTAGAAGTGAAATGCCTAGGTATGGCCGATGATGCCTAGGACGAAGGGCCGGCAAAATGGCCCACATCTAGAAACGAGAAGCTCACCGCGTCGTCCTCGCGCCAAATCGCAGGGTGGCAAGCCTGAAAGAAGGCCGAGGTGACAAAATCTCCACACTTGGGGTTGGGAAGCGACAGCCGTCAGAAACTGACCAAAAGTCTAGCCCTGCGTCGTAAATAGACAAGCCCCCCCAAGATCAGGGAAAATCCTACAAGCGAGGGTGATAAACCCATCCTGGACTCCCTATCGGCTGAGGGAATAGCAACCCCCTCGGTCGAGCCTGAAAGAAGGACCCCGAGCCTGAAAGAAGGACCCTCACTCCTCGCTCAAAGGAGTAAAGAGGAAGAAATAAAAGAGGGACAACCGAAGGACCGTGCACTCATCGGCCTCGAGCAAAATCCCCACAAAAAGAGGGACAACCGAAGGACCGTGCACTCACCGGCCTCGAGCGAAATTCCCACAAATCAAACCACATATTTGGCTAAGTATATATAAGGCAAATACTACGCATTATGGACGAAGCAAGACTATACATGCATAACAGACGAACGTCCCCAAATAATCAAACGAACATCCTCAGTATCATCGGACGTAAGTCTCAATCTGAGGAACGGTTTCCCTAGAATTTTAAAACGGGCGTCCTCAAAATCATCAATTGAACGTCCTCAGGATCATGGGACATGATTCCATAATGGGAGGCCAACATCTCCAGGATCAACGGATGAACGTCGTCAAAAGCATTGGACGAACGTCCTCAGTATCATCGACGTAAGGCTAAATATTCGGGGATCGGTTTTCCCAGACGAACATCCTCAGTGTTATCGGACGAATGTCCCCAGTAACATGGAACGTAGTTATCGGACGTCCCAAGTGTTATCGAACGAACGTCCCCAGTATCCTCAGTGTTATCGGACGAACGTCCCCAGTTCACAAGAAGAATCAGACGGACGTCCCCCGAATCACCAGACAGACGTCCATCTCAGCCTCGTCCTAGATGAGTATTGGACGAAGCAAACAATCATAGGCTACCCAAAACAAAACACTTGAAAAAAATTCCTAGGTGACATTTACTTGGCCGATGATCAGCGAGTAGCTACTTAGGGCCAGCAAGGCTGGAGGAAGACCCACCATATACAGATACTCTGTAATGAATGGATGAAGGGGAACTTGAGCCCCTTAGCGAAGCTCATGGGGTACACCCCAAAGTAACCCGCACGAGGGTTGAGAACATGATCCAACATACGACCCGGGTGCCTTAACCCGGCTGTACGACCCAACATACAGTTGGGCGACGTAATACTCGCCCACATTGCTCTGCGGTTTGATGAGGTAGATTGGTGAGATCCAGAAAGGAGATGCCCTGAGCTTTCTTCAACCGACGCCTCCTCTTCGGCGGAACGCCTACTAGGGGAACTTTCCCCTTGATAACCGAAAGGGGATTGGGGCAAGGAATGGTGGCCGACGTAGAGGCTCCGTCCGTAGCACGAGACATCCCGACGTCCTCACCCACTGACGATGAGGCAGCATCCTCGTCCACACTCCGCTCGTCCCCCTGTCAATCCCCTGGTTTGGAGGGGCTCATTTCGTCAATCTACTCACAACACTCTTCGACTATTCCAAAGTCAAGAGACTTGGCAGAGAATTCATCGTCGTACGGATAGTACTATTCGTCCAAACAACCCGCCATAAGTGCTATTGGAATCCTAAGGGGAGCTACTTGGGATCTAAGTGAAGTTTCCTGACTAGCACTAGATCAAAGCCTGAGGAAGCAAAGTATTCAAAATAAGGGAAGAAAGGTTGAAGACTAACCTTTGAAGATTCGAGAATGCGAACAACACTCAAGCAAGCTTTCTCTCTCTAGAAATTGGGGCAGCAGTTCGTTATCAAAGGATGAAAGTGAGGAGCTCGTCTTGGAGGGGAGGGGTATTTATAGACCCCCCTCCCAACGGTCACTACATGTGGCACTTTCTCTGAGGTCACCCCAACGGTCACTACACGTGGCACACTCTCAAAGGTCACCCCAACGGTCACCTCCATTCCAACCAATGGGAAGCCACCCGTTCAAATTTCTTCACACGGCCCACCTTCTCTGGTCCCTCAGATGTAAGCTGAGAGTCACGCTACGGCCTTAAACACCATCACTGACCCCTACGGCCAAAAGTGACCCCCCAACGGCCACCACTTCTATAAAACGTAACAAGAACATATCTACTTCGACCAACAGATCACCATCGGCCCTTCGGTCTCGACATGATTTTTTTACCAACGGCCTCTAAGTGTCGTCGTCCTTAGGGAACGTACGGCTCCTCAGCCTCGGCGTGACCCTTTACCTCAACACCGGCTTATTAAAGCTGGACGTCTTGAGCTAGCGATTAGGCTCCCCATCCCTTCCAGGATGGGGACCGTCGCCTTTACGACGAACGACCTCTTAGCGCCGTCTTCCTCAGATCATGTACAACCCCTCAGCCCCGGTGTGATCCTTTACCTCAAGACCGACTTCCTCAGTGTCGAACATCTTGAGCTAGCGATCAGACTCTCCATCCCTTCCAGGATGGGGACCATCGCCTTCACAATAAACGACCTCTCAACGCCGTCTTCTTCAGATCATGTACGGCTACTCAGTCTCTATGTGATCCTTCCTCTCAGGACCGGCTCATCAGACGGGCGTCTCCTTAGCATACAGATACCGCTGCAGCTCCACGCCCAGGCCGAAGGAAACACAACCTTTGCTTCATTTTGGGGGCATCCGGTGTGCTCTTTTTTCCTCATTAGGATTTTTTCCCACAAGGTTTTTCCTAATGAGGTTTTAACGAGGCATCGCCCCCATTATGGATCAAAAGGTGTCGACCCTCGGCCCCATGTTGAAGACATGCATTACTCTACTCCTTTTCACCCCATTACACGTGCCTCAAGAATGGGGGGACTATATCGGCCAACCATTGTGATAAACAAATTCTAAAAGCGCAGACCACAATCCATAGGCGTCCTCAACCATTGTGATCCACCGTCGGCCAGGATGACAAGGACACCATAGATGTCCACCTTCGGCAAAAATCAAAAGCGCAAAGCAGGCATCGTCCTCAAAGCCAATGACAATGGTATCTCAACGACCACAATCATGTGGTCACCCTTCGGCAAAACCGAAGCTCGAGGCAGGATGCACATCGTCCTAAAAATCAAGGACACATATCTTCCTCGAAACCAAGGATGCTCCTCGCCCTCAAGGCCAATGCCACGCATCGTCTCCAGGACAATGACATTCATCGTCCACATTATGAACAAAACAAACGCGCCACGAACGTATACACGCGTAAGATCCATCAGCTAAAGTTAAAGGCACAAGGACGTTCATCATCCTCAAAATGAAGGGCATTCGTCGTCCTCAAAATGAAGGACGATCCTCGTCCTCAAAATGAAGGACGCTCATCGTCCTCAAAATTGTTCTTCATCCTCGAAATGAAGGACATTCATCGTCCTCAAAATGAAAGACACTCCTCGTCCTCGAAATGAAGGACGCTCATCGTCCTCAAAATGAAAGACGTTCCTCGTCCTCAAAATGAAGGGCATTCATCGTCCCCGAGATGAAGGCAATACTGGCACCACATACAACTCTAGTCGCAGCCTCGTAGCAAAGCAGACAAACATCGTTATTCCCAAAATTTATGAGTTCATCCAATGCATCATTGTTTGCGTGTTTATGTAAATACATCTGCATATAATTAAATAAATAACTATGTATGTATGTGTGTGTATAGACAGGGGCGGATTGGACCTATGGCCAAGGAGGGTCCATGCCCACGCTCGAATTTTAATTGTTTTTACCTAGTACTAGTATATAGGTTTAAAAATTAGGCCATACTCAAGTTTTTTAAGGTGACAACTCTGGTACCCATTTAAAAATGGGGTACCGTACCTACCACTCACTTGATTGGTTCAAATCATTACATCATTTTTAATTTAGATTTAAATAATTCAACTACATCATTCTTATTGGTTCATGTGAACAAAGGTATGGTACCTTAAGGGTGCCATTACCTTTTAAAAATGTACTCCGCACGAGTCTCTCCCAGCGCTCTAGGCCTCTAGCGAAGCTTAAAATTGGAAATTGGCCCGAAATCAGAAAAACCCAAGTTACTCAACTCCAAGACTGTCGCATCTTTCCGCTTCGGCAAAACCCCCCTAAGGCCAAATCCCAATTTCCAACCTAGCAATCTAGCACGCAGCAACCCTCGCCGATCGTAAGTTGCTACCTTTCTGTTCGCACAACGGTGAGGAGTGTTTTGGTTTCTAGCTTTTTGCTCGAATTGGTCTTCCGTGGTAAACTGAGAGGCGCGAGAGCTGCTCTTTGGTGGTAAGCTGAGGCCTGAGATTTTGAGAACTGGTGGTCTGCTTCCTAAGTCACGGCTAAGAGGTAAGTTTTCAATTCTTTAGTTTTATTGTGCTTTTAATTCAATTTAATTAAAGATTAAATTACACCATGCTAATTATGAATTTGATTATTATTTGTAAACTTGTAATCAACATTTATAAAATTAAGTAGTATGAATTTGGTTGTGATTTATTATTGTTAATATATTATTAAGTTCATTAAATTAGTATTAATGTATTAATTAGTCATCGTGTTATTTTCGATAAATGTAATGAAGAGATATTGAGATACTATGACCCTGTTGAAGTAGGAGTTAGACAAATTTGAAATTTTAAATTCTGATGGTTAAGCATTTGGTTGAAGGAACAAAAAAGACGAGGCCATTGGATGAGAATGAGACGACTCAAGTCTTTGAAAAGCTGTATAAATTTGTGGGCAACAATTTGAAGAATATTGTTGAAAGTCCATCTCACGAGGGGCCTGACCCTTCTCCGGGCCGGCACTGTTTCCGTCTTCAAAAGAATCGGGTCTACTACGTGTCGGAGTCCCTTGTCAAACGGGCTACTAACCTCATTTCGCTGGGGACCCAAATTGGGAAATTCACGAAAGGAGAAAAATTTCACCTGACAAAACACAAAGTATGGCTAAAACCGACGTCGGAGATGAGCTTTCTGTATGGGATAACGGAGAATGTGAATTTGCATGATGGGGTTGTGGTGTTCTCAATGTCCGATGTGCCTCTGGGGTTTGGATTGTAGGAAGCTGGATCCTAATGCTAACGTGGTTTTGCACCAAGCTGATATTGGGGAATACTTGAGGATGGAGGATGAACTTTAAACAGAGACAAATATTAATTGTACGGAGTATCTTTTAATGATTTTTGTTTGGGGACTTCACTTTGCAGTGTAAATCGATTTTGGCAAATGATATTCTGGCTATTATATCTTATTTGCTAAAGAGTGCTTATCAGTGTAACGAAATGTTCTCTTCTTCGCATGGATATCTGCTTGGAGCATGGATATCTTCCCTTAGCAGGGTAGGATATTATTTAAGCAAGAATTAAACTAATCTAAAATTATAATCAAAGAGAGGGTTCGTGCAAAAGATCAATAGAATGAAATCTGAATGATAAGAATTTTATATAATCCGATAGATATTTGTGTATGAATACAATAGCCAAAGTATATTCTGATTAGCCTCTATCCTCCTATTTATTCTAACGCTTTATCCCTTGGACTCCAGCCCAACTGTCCAGCGAATGAGCCCCTCTTCCTACTCATGCAGAGAATGTTATTTGCTCCTATTCTCCCGCACGCAGTTAGGAGTTCGTTTCTACAACTTATCTTTCCACGTTTGCTAGGCCTTATCCGCTCAGTCTGCTTCTTTGTTTAACTAGGCTTCGGTTCTATCTTCGATTCTTTGGGCTTTATCATTTATCTTTTATCAGAAATGGGCTGAACCGCTACTGTATCTCCACGCCCCAACAATTGCCTCCAATTCAAAGAAGAGGAGGGCGCCAATCTTGAAAAAATAAAGAGCCAGCCGATTCTTTGAATTTTTTTATCATGACATTGCCTCGGAATGTGTAAGGCCGTCAGCCGTTCGGTATCAATCAATCACTACTCTCTTCTTCCCTTAGTGCATTAGTTCAGCAAGAAAAACTTCCTCTCCTCTCCTTTCGATTTCTTGCAAATTCAGCCATCACCTTGGTTCTTCATGGCTTCACAGCCCTTCATTCCGCACACATTTTAGATCCAAAGAACTCAAAGCAAGCGAAACTTTCAGAATATCATGTCGACTTTATCAGGTCATCCATCGGCTTTCCCCATGATGTGGTTATTCGTTTTCCAATAGCGAACGAGAGGATAGATTGGTTCTGTGATGGTTGGGTAAACTTCTTGATGTACCCTTTCAAGATAGGTATGAAATTCCCATTCTCACGTCTAGTCTGAGACTTTCTTGCTTTTGTCAGAGTATCGCCTTCCCAAATCATGCCCCAAGTATGGAGGGTACTCAGAGCTTTAGAGGTCTTGAGTGAGAAACATAGTTTGGCCCTAGATTTTGAAGACTTGGGTTTCACCTACGACCTCAGATCTTCAGGAGCCGGTCGCTTTACCTTAGCAGTGAAGGAAGGAAAAGAGGCCCTCATTCATAAGGTGGACAAAGCTAATGACCGGGGATGGATGAACTTGTACTTTTTTGTAAATAAAGAGTCGTTAGGTGCTGACGGATCATTCCTGGAAGAGAATTTACACAAAGGTTAGTTTCTCTTTCGAATCGCGTTTCTTGACTTGCTCGGTTGATTTCCGTCTCCTATTTTTGTTATCTGATTTGCAACTTCGGGTATAGGTAATGGAACCGGGTAATTTCAGAATGTTTTCTGCGTTCTCGGATATATGTATAAAACTTGATGTATTTGGCATTGTTTCTCTGTGACGTGCAGAGAGGAAGACTATTCCACTGGTTCCCGGTCCGCATTCTGAAGAGAGAAATGCCAGGATTCTTTCGTTCTCTATTGAGGATCGAACTTACGTGAACCTGGTGTCAGACTTTCAAGGTACGTCGCCTCTTCCTGTTGAGTCTGATTATGTGGGGTTAAGGCGGTCTCGTAGGCACACCCCTACCGCACACGATTTGAATCAGAATTCACATGTCGTTTCCGTAGAAGATTCAGGGAAAGGATCTGAAGTTTCCAAAGATGATGACGAGGGTATGAGCGCTTTCGTCCCTTTACAAGTTGTTTTTCCGATTGTTAAGAATACTCCCGTGCCCCCACTCAAGGATTCTACTCCTATTGCAGGTATTATCTGAGGTTTATGCTCTTCTTTATTAGTGCTGGATTGATTATCCCTAACTTCTATTCCTCTTTATTTGCGTAGCTACTTCATCAAGAACTTCTCGTTCCGTCCCTTCTGACCACGAGTTGTTGGCTATGGCATCGAGGAGGAAAAGGATGCCTTCTAAATTGTCAGCAAATCCTCCAAAGGTTCCCAAGTACCCGACGCCTGATACTGCCACAGACCCTAATGCCCCCCATGAGGAACATGGGGTTGATACCTGGGCGAAGCCACCACAAGTTATGCACTTATCACTTTCCCCGGAATTCTGTGAATTGAAGGACGCTTTGACCATGAAGGACGAAATGGATCAATTTCAATTGGCCTCCTCTGCTCCCTTTTTTGACTGCTTGCCCCCTACCAGTGTTATTGCTGCTTCCTCCGCTTATGCGTTTCAAGTGCTGATGAATCACTACGCTTAGTGAGCTTCCTTCCTTTTACTCTTGACTAACTTGTCTTGTCTTTTTCAGAGTGTTCAGGCGAGCCTTGTTGCTGCTGCTCGTGTCTCTTTATTAGCGAGAACCGTTGATGAAATGAAACAGAAGGAGATTTCCCTAGCATCTTCACTTGATAAGAGTGCAAAGTTAGTTCGAGAACTGGAAGACAAAAGCTCTACTGAATCTGCCCAGATACTGCAGCTCAACGCAAGAGTCAAATCCTTGGAAGCTTATGGTCGAAAAAAGAAACAAGAAGTAATTGACGCTGCCTGCTATTATGTCTGGAAGACCAGGGGTGAGTTGATGACATCTTTTATTAAAGGAGAAATGACACACTGGTCAGCGGAACGGGACGTAGCTACATGGCATAAACTGAGGGAAGAGATGGATCCTCCTGTAGGAGAAGACGGCTTCGAGGTGGGTCATTCTGACGATGAGATTGATCCTTAGTGTTTACCGGTCAGATGATCATGCATACCCCTTTTTTGTAAGTCTGCTGGATTACAAACATTCCCTGCTTTTGAACTACTCTGACACTTTTCGACTTGCGTTAAGGGTTCTCGGTGGTTTATCCGGGACTTAACGCCTTATTGCGCTACTCATGGGCTTCACTCTTGGCGGTTCAGCCTAGCCCTATCCACACCATTATGTGAATCTGTCACTGTTTTTGCTATTGCTTGGATCATACTTTTGTTTATGCGTATTCTGTTGTGAATGCATGCCTGCTGTTTATGTGTGCAACATGTCATGCTGTGTCATAAATGTGTGAGTGTTTCGGCCAAAACGTATTTGGTTTCATGGAACTTCATTTATGGTTTTTTCATAATGAGTCCCATGTCCTCTGTATGCTGATGTTTTGTCATAAGCAGATCTGACGTTGTATCTGTTGTTCTGGTACTCGGTCACCTGGTACTTCGATCTTAACCTGTCATAGTCCTGCGATGATACTGTACCGTTGGGATCGGCCGTTGGCTTGGGGCCAACGGCCCTCCGACGGTTAAGTTAGTGAACGGCGAATTGTTTTTACCATATCCAAGATTACGTGAACTGTAACTAATTACCTGTGATTTGACCATTTTTGTTTGCCTTCCTGTATTTACAATCATTGTCAGGGTTGGTCGTTGGCCTTAAGCCAACGGCCCTCCGACGGTTAAGTTAGCTATTTCATTTAGTAATAGGGATAGAAATCCAGAAAAGAAAAGGAACTTTAATTTAAAATGAAAACGTTTTAAATGTACCGCATTCCAACTTCGAGGGACTCGTTTACCATCGATTGATTCTAAACGGTATGCTCCCTGACCAATGACGTCAATGATTTTGTAAGGTCCTTCCTGTAACACCCCCAAATTTCCCACCCAAAACGTTGATATAATTGAAATAAAACTTTTATTTATTGATAATGAAAATTTAAAGAAAGTACAGCGGAAGTCTTAATAAGGGAAATGGGTGTTACCGCCACATCCGGTCATCTCTCAACCGGATGCACAAGCAACTAAAACATAACAACTAATTTAATAAAAATAAAGTGTTTGTAAAGTAAATGTTTATTTCATGACTAGTATAACTAAGGCGACTTCTAATTCGCTCTCGGCCATGCAAGCAATCATCAATCGACAAAATCATCCTCACCTGCACAAATAAAGTGCAAAAACAAAACAAAGAAAAGAAAACAAAAATTAGCTTTAGAGCTAAGTAAGTACTACCCAACCCCGTAAAATAATCATGTTTGACTAAAATAGATCTTTATATAATAATATATAAAAATACTCACACCATCGAAATTCTTTTCACTTTGATTTTTCTCAAAACTACTTCTTTACAAAAATCCTCAACTTCTCTTTAAAACTTCATAATAACTCTTCTCCTTGATTTCCTCAAAAATCAATTCTTCTCTAACTTCCTAGTAATTTAGAAGGGCGGTGCTCAACCTTTCGGTAGAGCCCGGTGGACCGTGGTTACGGACGGCCACCCCGAACAAGTGCCGGTACCACAACTGCTCTATTGGAAACGAAACGACTACCTTAAGTGTGCACACCCCCTAAAAGGGATTCCAACTGCTCTAGTAAGTCGTAACGAGTAGTCGGGACTCAGTCTACCAACTACCCCTGAATAAGATATCTTGAATGATTAGGGACTACTACTACCATAACTTCTTCTTAAAAGGGATCATCGATCCAAATAGCACTTTAAACTCAAACTGTACTTCTTAGTAGTAGCAGACCTAATCACCCTCCACATTTATCCGGACGTGGAAAACCGACACCACGGATTTCTCCCGTGATGCTCACCTCTTATGAAATCATTCTTTTATCTTGAATTAATATACTTCAAAATATTTCTCAACTTCTCAAACTACTTTAAAAATATTTAGATAAAATATTTACCCCCAAAAGCACTTAGTTTCACGAATCATCTCAGAATCACATTCATAATAGTCATACTTCACACTTAAAAATCACGTATCACATAATACATATATAATACGAGGAAACGATTTTTGGATTGGCAGAGAAACTTACCTCAAATCACGATAACTCCTAACCGAAACTTCTATTTCGATCTTCTCCAAAAATCACCTTCTAAGAATATTACAATTTCTAATATCAACATATTATCAAAATTATAGGTTAATTCCTCTACCCTTTCATTATAGATATAATAGTTCATAATTTAGTCCATTATTTACGTCATCCATTATTATTATTATACTTATTATTATTATTAATATTATTATTATTATTACTATAATTAATAATATTTGTTCTACAGTTCAGCCCGGTCCAACTAACTAAGTTGTTTTAAAAAAAGAAATCCAGCCCATTCTTAAATAAAAGAAGAGGAGCAGCGTAAATAGAAGAAGAGGAGCATTACTGTAGATCGTCGGCTTCGTTGGCTAGCAGGTTCGCAGGGACCTGATGTTGCTTCTCCGACGGCGGCAGGTCGTTCCATGGCGATGTGGTAAGCCGGCGGTACGGACGTACGGTTCTCCTTCTCCGGCGCATCACTCCGTCTTCTCTAGCGTGAGATTGACGCCGAAGTACGTAGGGTAGTTCTAGCTTTGCCTGCGGTGGTACTTACTTCTGGTGGAGAAGGCGAAACGGCGAGAGAAGACGTCCTTCTCCTCTGGATACCGCAGCTCCGGTGGCGTCCAATGCACAAACAGAGAAGTTCCTCCTCCCTCCGGCACCTCTGCAACCGCACTCCGGCAGTTTTCTTCTCTTGGCGGTGGCGATGGTTTTAATCCTCTTCTCCGCCACTCAGGTGGGTGTTCATCTGCCAATGCCAGGCTCGTTCTCGGACAAAAACACGAGGTTACGCTGATATGCAACTCCCTTAATTCGTTCTCTCTTCTCCGGCAATATCACGGCGGTCCTTTTCGCTTCCTTTCACGACAAATTTTCATTTCTATTTTTCTTTCTCACAGAACTCTCTTTCTCACGTGAATTATGTTTCATTTCTTTTATTCCCCCCTTCGGTCAGTTGCAGGTAACACATGTATATATGGCCGTTAGTTTACACCTCGGTTTAATGGCTTTTGAATACACACTTATTAGCTTGTACGGAGTATTTCGTATGTCCGTTTGTTGCTCTCGGGCACTAAAATTACTCTCTTCGTTGCTGCAGTTATTATTTCACACAAGGCATGTTAAGTATTCCGTATGTAATAATTAAGTTACGTGTATGTATCATGTATACTAAATAAGTACCATGTATGTTACCTGTAGGTGCATGTGGATGATGTATGTATGGTGTATGTATGATGTTATGTGAGTAATCATGTAATATAGATATGTACATATGTGTATTATTATGAGTATGGATGTGAGGCCCATGTGATGTATATATCATAATTTATGTATGACATGTATGTATGGCATCCATAATATAAATGGTTGGTCCGTTTGGGTACTGCTACACTTATTTTAATATAATAAGTATTAATGCATGCGTTATATACATATGGGTACTACGTAATAGTTCAATGTACATTTTTTTTTCCAATTTGGATTATAGTGGTGTACTTAAATCTACTCTTTTTGGTTTAAATAATGTTGTTATTACTCTGTATTATTTTATGTAGCATTTGACGTTGGATATTGACCATGTCATATTTTTTTTTTTGTTTATCCCCTTGATTGTATCTCATTTAGTTTACTGTATTTTATTTCATTATTATATTTCTCTTTTAAATTTTTAGGGTGTCACACTTCCCAATTAGGACTAAATTTCCCGGCTGCTTCGTTGCCAAACGCTCTCCTCAAGACCCAATCTCCCCTTTTGAACACCTTTGCCCGGACATTTTTATTATAGCTTCTCGCAACCATTTGTTGATATGTCAGCAAGCGGATCTTGGCTCGTTCCCGGATCTCGTCAATGGTATCCAAGTCGTGCGCCAACTCCACATTGTTCAATTCCTCAGTCATGAGTCCATATCTTGAAGAAGGTACTTCAATCTTAGCAGGAATGACCGCTTCGCAGCCATACACCAAAGAAAATGGGGTCTGTCCGGTTGCATTTTTCGGAGTTGTCCTGTCTGCCCAGAGTATCAAGGGTAATTCGTCAGCCCACCGGCCTTGCGCCTTTTCAAGCCTCTTCTTTAAGTTGGCAATGATAATTTTGTTGCTAGACTCGGCCTGCCCGTTAGATTGCGGGTACCTAGGTGTCGATGTTTCCAATTTGATATTGTAATTCTCACAAAAACGTCTGGTCTTAGTGCTTATAAACTGAGATCCGTTGTCACAAACGATTTCTGAAGGAACGCCGAATCTGCAAAGGATGTTTCTCTTAATAAACGAAATTACCTGGTCATCCCGTATCTGACGAAAAGGCTCAGCCTCCACCCATTTTGAAAAATAATCCGTCATTGCCAGCATATATACTTTCTGCCCCGGCGCTTCCGGCGATTTTCCTACAATATCCATCCCCCATTTCATAAAGGGCCATGGTGATAGAACTGGATGAAGCGACTCGGAGGGCTGATGACGAATTGGTCCGTGCATCTGACAAGGCTTGCATCTTTGGGTGAAAGTGGTTGCATCTTCTCTCATGGTTGGCCAGTAATATCCGAATCTAAGAGCTTTGTTAGACAGACTTTGCCCTGCTGCGTTATTGCCACACTCCCCTTCATGAAGGTTTTTCAATACTTTGGCAGCTTCTTGCGGTGTCAGACATCTTTGAAATGGACCTGCGACGGATCTTTTAAATAGCACACCATCAATTAGTAGAAACTTACTTACCTTGGATACGAAAGCCTTGGCCTCTTTCTTATCTTCTGGGAGAGTATTGTGCTTTAAGTATGCTATGTATTGTTGTGTCCAGTCATCTTGTGCTGGGGTTTTAATGGTAGAGGCAACCTCTGATCTGTAAATTGCTGGGCTCATCAAGTGCACATAAGGGATGTTGCGATTGATTTCTGCCCCCAGACATGATCCGACGGCGGCCAGAGCGTCAACTTGTGTGTTTTCTTCACGTGGGACTTGTTCAAGGGTTATCTCGTCAAATGCCGTTATCAATTCTCGGACTATTTGCAAATAAGATGTCATCTTGGGGTCCTTTGCTGCATACACACCGTTAGTTTGATTAATTATCAGTAAAGAATCACATTTTACCTCCAAGATTTTGATGCCCAAGTTCCTTGCTAATGTGAGTCCGACGATTAACGCCTCGTATTCTGCCTCGTTGTTCGTAGCGGTGAAATCGCAGTGTACTGCTTGGAGTATGGTGTCCCCTTGTGGTGACTTCAGTACCACGCCCAGACCTGCGCCGTTTTGGTTTGATGCTCCGTCAGTGTGCAATGTCCATTTTTGCTTTGGCAATCCGTCGATGAGAGTGCAAGTCTCTTTTTCTGCTTCCTCTTGGAGCTTTGGACTGAAGTCTGCCACAAAATCTGCAAGTGACTGTGATTTCAAGGCTGTTCTCGGTTCGAACCTTATGTCATAAGCTCCAAGTTGAATCGACCATTTAGCCATGCGACCTGTCAATTCTGGTTTCCTCATGATTGACTTCATGGGATAGTTAGTTCTAACACAAATGGTATGTGATTCAAAATAAAGGCGTAATTTAATTGAAGCAATGATCAAGGCTAAAACTAATTTTTCTAGTAAAGCATACCTGGATTCCGGGCCATTTAGGGATTTACTTACGTAATAGACTGGAGTTTGCTGCCCCTGCTCCTCTTTTGTCAGTACTGCACTGACGGCGTGCTCTGAAACGGCCAGATAAAGTTGCAGCTCTTCGTCATTTTTGGGTTTTGCGAGCAATGGTGGCGACATCATATATTCTTTTAATTGTTGAAGCGCCTGTTCGTGTCGATCTGTCCACTCGAATTTTTTATTTTTTCTCAAGACGTCATAAAACAAATGGCACCTGTCTGATGATTTTGAAATGAAACGATTCAAAGCCGCAATTCGTCCTGTCAACCTCTGGATATCTTTGACGGATTTTGGAGATTCAATGTCAATAATTGCTCGTATTTGTTCCGGACTTGCCTCTATTCCTTGTTCACTGATGATATATCCTAAAAATTCTCCTGACGTCACTCCAAAAGTACATTTCGCTGGAATTATCTTCAGGTTGTACTTCTTCAGTCTTCTGAAGGGTTCCGTCAGATGATGGATATGATCCTCTTTTTTCTTTGATTTGACGATCATGTCGTCGATATAAACTTCCATGGTGTCCCCCATCAGATCTTTGAACATTAAGGTGACTAGTCTCTGAAACGTCGCACCTGCATTTTTTAGTCCAAAAGGCATAACAATATAACAATACGTACCTGTTTCAGTGACGAAGGCTGTGCTTTCTTGGTCATCGGGGTGAAGCTGTATTTGATGATATCCACTGAACGCGTCCATGAAGGATAACATTTCATGCCCTTCCGTAGCGTCAGCCGAAGCGTCAATGTGTGGCATCGGAAATGAGTCTTTGGGACACGTTTTGTTCAGGTCAGTGAAGTCCACACAGACTCTCCATTTGATTGGCTTGCCTTCTTCCTGCCCTTTCTTTTTCTGAACAACAACAACATTAGCTAACCAATCGGGATACTTTACCTCCTTTACCTTACCGGTTCGAAGTAGCGTATCAACTTCCTGGTTTATAATGGCATTCCTTTCTTTTGCAAAGCGTCTTCTTTTTTGTCTGACGGGTTTGTGTAATGGGATGACGTTTAACCTGTGAGTTATGATATTAGGATCAATACCTGTCATGTCGTCGTGACTCCATGCAAACACGTCCTTATGTTCTTTGAGGAAGCTTATCAATTCGTCTTTGAGGTGCTTTGGCATGTCTTTCCCGATGCGGATGACCCTTTCTGGATGTTCCGGGTCGATGGTGACTTCTTCTGTTTTGGCGTCATCTTCCACCAGAGTGGGGCCACCCTTTAATTGCTATGCGATCTTGGAGGCAGTTTGGTCCGCAGTCGGCTTCATCGCCGTTTGGTAGCAAGATTTGGCCGACTGTTGACCCTCCCTGATGCTTTGTACTCCCCACGACGTTGGGAACTTGATTATTTGATGATAAGTCGACAGAATTGCCCCCATTTGATGCAACCAGGGAGTTCCCAAGATCATGTTGTATGCTGGTAGGGTTTCGACTACGTCGAATTTGACTTGCATGTTTAAACCATGTGTATATACGGGTAACGAAATATTACCTACGGTTCTGCTCGGCTCTCCATTGAATCCGACCAAGCTTGACCCGGACCCTGTTATATCTTCCTCCTTGGCCCCCAGTTCTTTCAACATTTTCATGGTGGTAATATTCGTGGTGCTTCCGTTGTCCATGAGGACTCGTTTGACTTCGCAGTTTGCCACTCTAAGGGAGACCACCAACGTATCGTGATGAGATTGTATCGGATAAAAAATGTCCGTTTCGTCAAATGTGATTGACGCATTTCTCCATTCCTCTTGATGTTTTCCGATCCAATAAACCTGCAACGACTTGTCTCGGGTGTAATCCCGAGCGTGTCTCTTTGCTGCAGAATACGTTAGTCCACATAAATCAGATCCACCATTAATAAAGTTGATTACCTTACATGGTGCAGAGGGTGAAGGCGGCCTAGATTCACTTGGTGACACTTTATCATTCCGTCCTAACAGTGATTTGGTGCGTTCAGACATGATATCCGTCAGATAACCGTTTTTCAGCAAATAGGCCACCTCCTTTCTTAATGCGACGCAATCTTCCGTGTTGTGTCCGATATCGCTGTGGAAATCACAACGTTTATTCGGGTCGCGACGGCCCGCTGGTTTGTCCGTCTTTCGAGGCCATCTGACCTTTTCCCCTAATTTTTCCAGAGAGTGAATGAGGCCCGGAGTGGCAACATTGAAACAGTAGTCAGTGATGATAGGTGGCAAGTCTGGATCGTCGAGCCAATTTACTATCGACGATACCGGCCTATCATCGGTTCTGACATAGGGTTTTCCGGTTCTGTAATCGTGTTTTCTGGATGTGCCCGATTTACGTTGCCCCCGTCATATGCATCCTGTCGATGTCGTGTCTGTTGATCTTCTTCTAGTCTGATGAAGGCCAAGGTTTTAGCCTGGACGTCTTCAAAGGTCCTGCACGGGTACTTTGTCAATTCCCGGTATAACTCTGAATCGTCGGATAAGCCTCTCCGAAACGCTTCAACTGCTGTCGGGATATCGCACCGTGGAATGGAGACTTTTTCTTTGTTAAAGCGGTGTAGGTAGTCTCGTAACGATTCGCCTCGTCGTTGTATGACTCTATAAAGGTCGCTAGTCTGCTTTTCAAGTACTCGACTACTCGCGAACTGATGATTGAATGAATCGACCAGCTCTGCAAATGACCCGATGCCTTCGTTAGGCAGATTGACAAACCATTTGAGTGCTGGGCCAGCTAGCGTTGCTCCGAAGCCGCGACACATGCATGCTTCCCTTTGATCCGGCCGGAGCGATACGGCAAGCATTCGCTGTTTGTATTGGGCGACATGTTCTACCGGGTCAGATGTGCCGTCGAACATCTTCATGGACGGAACGTTGAACTTACACGGTACCTCGACATCTGTGATCTGTCTGCTGAAGGGCGAGTCCGCATAACAAGTCTTTGAGGCTCGATCCAACAGAAGGGGTACTCCGAGCAGCCCGTTGATTTTGTCCTGCATCTGCCGGAGTTGCTCCATAATCATTGCTATCGGACTCGCCTGACCTGGCTGAATGGGCTCAGGCGCTGAGAATGTCAATCCTGCCATCTAGGTTGCCTCGGGACGGGTTGGTGAAGGAATGATTATGACCTCTGGATCCCGTTCTCCGCAACTCTGCCCTGCTGAAGCGGCTGGTCCACGCTGCCGTTGTGCTTGAAACTCGGGTGGCAACTCGTCGAATGCACTCCGGGCCTTCCCCTGCATGAGACCGGACGGGCCGGATTCGCCACGGGTTCTTCTTTTGTAATGAGTGACATACAGTTCCTTCGGAGCTGACGCACCTGACGTCATGGGTAGGCTTTGAGTGGCCGCCTGTAACCCCATCCTTCTTGATCCGGAACGCAACGACTCCGGGAAGAAACAGGTCGGAATGCTGGGGACAGGGGTCGTTTCAGAGACGAGTGGTGTGTAAGGTATCACTTGAGAGATGACGGTGGGTTGTGACTCCCCGGCGGGTGAGAGGCCCAATGTGAGGGATATAGGCTCGGGAGCGATGGTGGGTGTGTCCGTTGCCACCGGAGTGGACTCCAAATCTAGCCTCGTGATCACGGGCATGAGATCATTCCTTCGGTTGCCCCTAGAGTTGGATGCGATTGAGACTGCTGACTGAACTTGGGATCGTAGTAGATCGTTCTCTTGTTGGAGATGTGCCACCCTTTCCGCCAACTCCCGGCGAAACTCTGTCCGAACCGCCTCCATTTGAGCGTGGATCTCCTCCAACAAAGGGTTGTTTCCTGTCATGGTTGATGATCTTTTCTTGCACGAGGCCCCACGGTGGGCGCCAAATTGTTTAAGCAAGAATTAAACCAATCTAAAATTATAATCAAAGAGAGGGCTCATGTAAAAGATCAATAGAATGAAATCTGAATGATAAGAATTTTATATAATCCGATAGATATTTGTGTATGAATACAATATCCAAAGTATCTTCTGATTAGCCTCTATCCTCCTATTTATTCTAACGCTTTATCCCTTGGACTCCAGCCCAACTGTCCAGCGAATGAGCCCCTCTTCCTACTCATGCGGAGGTTGTTATTTGCTCCTATTCTCCTGCACGCAGTTAGGAGTTCGTTTCTACAACTTATCTTTCCACGTTTGCTAGGCCTTATCCGCTCAGTCTGCTTCTTTGTTTAACTAGGCTTCGGTTCTATCTTCGATTCTTTGGGCTTTATCATTTATCTTTTATCAGAAATGGGCCGAACCGCTACTGTATCTCCACGCCCCAACAGATATGTTTTAGTATTTTCTTTTTATGTTTAAAAAGTTTTGCAGCCTCGTTTTTTACTTCTTTATGCTCCCTATATCATTATTGTTTCTAAAATAATACGAAGTTTTTGGACTTGGAACCAATGTTGTTAAAACTGGGGTGACCCGGAAAAGTTACGGGTCAATGGTCAACTTGGACCCGAAGGGTCAGTCCGGTCAACTTAGTAACCTGGTCAATATTTTTGGACTTTGACAACTTTCCTTTTTTGTTTGTCCCAAAAACTTTGTCACTTTCCATTTAAATCAATGTTTTTGTGACTCTCTTCATTTCCCTCTCCTCTGCATAAATCTTAAACACACAAATTTTACAATTCTAATTTCCCACCTAACATTAATTTGTCAAAGTTGAGTGGGACGGAGGTAATAAAAAATAAATATAAAAAGTGACCGCAAACCCTTAGCCCTAGGCACAACAATTCCTTCATACAACATCACCTCCGTACAACAAATCCTTCGCACAGCATCATCTCCGTCTCCAACCTCCTCCTCCACAGCAATTCCTTCTCTCTTGAGTTTCTGCACGGCGGCGGCGGCCGTTCGGCCTCTGTCATCCACTGTCACAGTCCCTGTCGAGCGCGTTCGTGTCTGACTTTCTTCTTCTTTTTCTGTTCATGCGCCGCCTCGTCGCTCCACGTTGATGTGAGGTTCCGAATCCCAGTGGTGCGGTTGATTTGGCCGGCGATGCAGTTGATTGGGACAGTGGTACAATTGATTTGAGCGGCGGTGCGGTTGATGTGACTGTTTCTATTTCCCCTCCAATCTCGGTCGCTGGATCTAAGGTTTGATGTGACAATCCAAAAATTTAAGTAAAATGAATAGTTTATAAAAAAGAATAATAATAATAATAACAACATGTTATAAAAGAGGGACTTTTATCAAGTGAATCACATAAAACTGAAACATTTGTAACATTTAATGAGATAAAATTTTAACACTTATGACATTTAATTGAGATAAAATGACACCACTTATGGGGATGACATAAGTGACGTTTAATAAAAAAAAGAAAGAAAAAGAAAACTAAACTAAAACAATAAAACTAATCCTAAAACCAAACCTAAGTACCTGCAGATTTCAATACTAATTGAACTAAACTATGTATCTAGACAGTTTGTAGGTTACATACATGTACTGTGTTGGGTGTGTTTCGGAAAAACGAAGAAATATTAATAAATAAAATTAATTAATAAACAAAATAGTTAAAAGAAAACAGAAAATAAGATGAAGCAGATTTTAGCCAGAGCTCGTGCTACGCACGATGTCCTTAAAATGTATTCGTCGCCTCCCACGGTGCTAGGAGCGTTGCAACGACCGTTTCCCAGGATACGCTGGCTAACGAACGATCGTTTGAGCACACAAACAAAAGTCCCGGCGAACTGGAACAATAGCAGAACACTAGGGAAATTAACCGTATCTCTCGAGAGATAGATTTTTGGACATCATTCGTGTCCGCAGGTCGCCCGCGATCACGAATCGCGGTTTTTCTTCTCCGTTTCGGGATTTGATCGGCACCCCCTGCGCGTAAGAGAGAGCCTTTACCTTAGGAATCTTAACTCCTTAAAAGAGGCTTCCCTTTATAAGGGGGTGAAAATCCCTTGAGTTTTTCGGTGTGGGATAAAACACACTAGAAACTCATCATTTTCCCAGTTTTTTCCATTTCAACGAGTGAACTTCGAGAATCAATTTCTCATTCACCCGTTATCCGTTTTGAGTGTACCACATATCGAATTGTATCCCTTAACAAGGACAATCCGAAACCACTTTGACCCGACCCGAATCGAAAGTGGACCCCACTCAAATAATTGCTCCAAAATGACCATTTAATGCAATTTTTTAACACATTTTTCCAACATACTGCGCATACATGTACTTCGCATGCGGTAAACTGGAAACCCTAGCTCCTAGAAGGACCGGCTAAGTGTATATATACGGAGTACAATATACGCGCCGCTACAGAAGAGAAACGGATACACTCCGTATTTACATGCGTCTTGCGACCAAGAGCATTCGATCTAGCATATGTAAATTTCCTTACGTTCGCCGCATCACCGCTCAGGAGAGGGTAGAACCTACACCGCCAGGGAAGCGACCGATGATTGCCTACATACGACGCTGCAGATCGCCGAAAAGAGAAGAGTAGAGCGTCGCCGGAGAGAGGGAAAGCCTTCCAATATATATAAAATTATATACACGATCTATCGCACTGCCCTGCACCGGTTTTCCACGTTGCTGTCACGAAAGTTTTTCTGGGATACAACCGCCGGACTGCGTAGTCGCCGGAAGGAATTAGAAGCTGCGCCGTTCTGCGTCGCCATCTTCAGCCGTGCTCGCCTGCGTCGCCAAAGTTGCTGGAGAAGATGATCTCCTACGCAAGTTCGACTCTGTTCCTCATATTTTACTCCGTACTCCGAATTAAGATGAAAATGGGCTGAGTTATTTTATGTTTTTCGTTGTCTACATAATCATGGGCTCATCATACTGGCCTAACTGAACTAGATATTTTGACTCATGAAAAGTGTAATTCGTCACTTTCAATTACTATTACAAGTAAAAAAAAATAAAATTAAGCGGGCTATTTCAAATAAACATGTTATTGAACGGATTACTTAAATTAACAAGACTTTTATAGTATAGGTTTGACTAGTAAAATAAAATAAATTATAAAAAAAGAGAAGTGACTAATTATATCATCTTAATTAAAAAGGTGATTTTATAAAGACCGGAATTGAGGAAGAGATTAGAAGCACCAGGACTTAAGGTAAGTACTATGTCAACCAAAATCTATACTTTTCCTCGTAAATATATGTATGATTTTTCATTGAAATTATTTGAGTATTTTATACTTCATGAGATTTTGAGTATTTAAATTTATGTATTATTTGTGATTGGAAATTATGTGGGTTATAATATTTGAGATTTGGTGATATTATTTTTGAGTATTTGAATTTACGTGTGAATCGTTATTTGGATTGAGACTTGAGCTATTTATGAATTATTCTATATTTTGAGCACTTTGAGAAATTTTGACCTTAAAGTTTAAAGGATAAAGTAACCCGTATTTTGGAAAACTATATGTATGTGTGATAGCTATGAAATTTTGGAATATACTAAAAATAACAATATTTTATGGTGTTTGAGAAGGTGAACTATTTTGTAAATTGTGAGCCACATTTTTTTAGGATATGTCTATTTGATGATTTTACTGTTGAATAAATTAAATTTGGGGAAGTTACGTGAGTAGTAAACCCCTAAAATTTTTAGAGATCAATAAAGATAAAACGAACCTTTTAATGTAAGGGCATCACGGGAGAAATCCGGGGTGTCGGTGTCCTCCACGACCTTGACTGTGGAGAGTGATTAGGGCTGCTATTACTTGTCTACTCATAAAGAGTTGTTATGTCGGTGTCCACGACCTTGACTGTGAAAAATTATTATGTCGGTGTCCACGACCTTGACTGTGGAAAATTGTTATGTTGGTGTCCACGACCTTGACTATGGAGAGTGTTAAAATTCGGGCAAAAGACCCTGTTGTTCAGTAGTAGCAGTAACCTAGTCACTTATATAGGGTAATCCCTTTTTGGTGGAGTAGGGGGACTACCCGTAGGGCTTGGAATCCCTTTCAGGGGGTGTGCACACTTAAGGTAGATGTTCAGTTTCCTCAGGTTAGAAGTGGTACCGGCAAAAGTCCCGGAGTGGCCGTACATAACAACGGACCATCGGGCTCAATTAAAAATATTGAGCACCGCCCTTCGAAATTACTTAGGGACTTAGTATAAAGAGTTGGAGAAAATATTTTAGTACTTTACTCGTAAGAGTTGTTAAAGTACTTATTTGGAGAAATACTATTTGGTTGAATGAAATTTAAAGTTATTTTGAAGACTAATTATTTAAGGAAATGGTATTTTCACTCTACTATGTGAATTACTTCTTGTTAATAAATGTATTTTGAGAAATGATGTATTTAGCTCCTATTTTGAGAAATGAGGTATTTATAGTTTTTGAATTATTATTTTAATAAAAAAATGTGATTTCGAATTTACAAGTTTATTTTGAATTATAATTGTTATTTGAATAATAAAATTATTTATGGATTCCCGAAGTACGAATACTTTTGGATTTGATTTGGGTTGATTATGTTGAATATTGTTCACAAGTATTTATAAGTATTTTAAGATGAATATTGGTGATTGATTTATACTTTGAAATAATTGTGAGAATATTTGGTGGTTTATGTACATTGGTATTTTGGAATTTTATGGTTTGAAATAAGTACTTATATTTGAAAAATTAATATTTTACATATGAATTGTGTTATGAGAATATTTTGTATATATTATTTTACTTATGATTTATATAAAATAATTTGAAAAAGGTTTCCTCCAAACTGTTTTACAAAAATGTATCAAACGTGATTATTTTACGTGGTTGGGTGGGACTTACTAGCATTTCCGGCTAATTTTGTTTGTTTGTGTTTTTCCTTCTGTACTTGATTTTGCACAGGTGGTGGTTTGATCATGTTGAAGATGAATTCGAGAGAGCTTCCGCTAGAAAACATAATTAGTAAATAATTTTATATTTTAATTTCATGAACTCTAGTTAATTAATATTATTTTGAGTTAAATTCTTTGAGAGGTGGCTAGCTTGTGCACTCGGTTAGGTCAGAACCGAGTGTGGCGGTAACGCCCCTATTTCCCTGTGAATTTTCCCCTGCACAATTCTGATGTTTTCAAAGAAAGTTAATAAATAATGTTTTATTTAAAGGTATTTTTGGGTGGGAAATTTGGGGGTGTTACATTTGATGAAGTCCAGAGGTAGCCGCTTGGTTTAAGATCTGCCGGGGGGTTGGCCGCTTGGTTTCAGATATGCCGGAGCGGTGGTCGCTTGGTTTCAGATCTGCCGGGGCAGTGGCAGTGATTGGGCATGGGGATGTGCGTCGGGGCGATTGGGGCGGTGGTGGTTGGGGCGAGGGTGGTTGCAATCAAGTGGCTGGAGGGGGGCGGAGTTGGTCGGCGGCGGAGCTAGATCTCTTTGGGTGACAGTGACGGAGAGGTGGCAGTGACAGAGAGAAGGTTGGACGGGCTAGGAGGGGACTGGGGAGTCAAGTCAGGGTGGGCGGTGGTGGTGGTAGTGGTCTCCAGCGGTTGGGTACGGCGGTGGTGTTGGTCATTGGGCGGTGGCGGTGGGATGGTGGGGTTGATTGGTGGTGGCCGGATTAATTGTTTGTCACTACAGAGTTGTCACCGGAGAGATGTCATTGTGGCCGGTGGCGGAGGTGGCAGCGGCCAGAAAGTGGCAGTGGTGGTCGGAGTTGGGCGGACAATCACTGTGGCTAGGGATGTTCACCGGTCCAAAACCGGACCAGACCAGAACCGGAATCTTAAATTTATGAGAACCGAAGACCGGACCTATTACTAACCGGTCCAGACCGATCCGGACCGGAATTTTCCGGTCTGGTCCGGTTTTGACCCTAATTAACTCGGTTTTTTAAACAAAAAATAATAACATAGACTTTTATTTCGAAAAATAATCTGATGAGCAAATATGCGTAGTAAATGTTTAATTCATATATCAATATTAGCATATAAACATTTATTACTTCCCTAGTGCACACTACAAACTAGCAGACTGTATTTGTAGTCTTGAATTCTTGCAGGTTGCAACTTAAGAAACAGACTTGAGAATATCATAAAAATATATAAACTACAACCATATACCATATTGCACACCTATAGAAAAGGTACTGCATAAAAAACAAACTGCATTGTAGTTTTAAATCATAGCAAATCAAATAATGAAAATTCAATTTTGCAAAAAACAAAACATACTGCTATTAACTTTAAAAAGATACTATGAACGTATCTTGGGTTTCCCTAATTTAGTTCGTAAAATAAATGGGCCACCGGTTACAAGCCCTAAAAATGGAAGTATTTTTTTGGGAAAAGTAATTTAACGGGTAACCGGTCCGGACCGGTATTTTTCCGGGTTTGACCCGGACCGGACCGGAACCCGGAATCTCAATATTCTAAATACCGAAACCCGGACCGGTTAATAACGGTCCGGTCCGGTCCAATCCGGTCCGGTTCAGGTCTAAATTACGGTCCGACCCGGTTAATGAACACCCCTAACTGTGGCCGGTGGACGAGCAGTCACAGTATCAGAGTCACTGTGGCAGGTGGGCGAGTAGTCAATGTGGTCGTAGGCGGCCGGACAGTCACGGTGATCGGAGTCACTGTGGCGGTGGAGTCACTGTGACGGTAAAGTCACTATGGCGACAGAGTCACTTTGACCGGAGTCACTTTGCACTATAGATGAAGTTGGTCACATTTTTGGAATTTTTGAAAAGATATCACTTTTTTGCCTTTTATTCATTTTTTAGTAATATCTAGGCCAAAAGACCGGAAAAATATTATGATTCTTAATTTATTAATGACAATAAATATTATAAGCTTGTGAAATAGAAGTGTTGATCTATATTATATTGTTTTAAATATCAAAATGCATTTAGGATTACATAAACAATAAATATGAGTATAACGTGTATTATAAAATGATTAAGAAATGGTACAAGCATTCTTTCTTATATTTGGAATGATATACGTGGTATGTACATACACACGCATAATTGGACAATACAATATTGATGTATAACTATTATTATTTATTATAAGGCAATAACAATGTTTTCTTTAACATTGGTTAGTTAGTTACATCTCAATTTATCAGGGATCGACTTTTACCTAGGGCGTAATTTTTTCTCGCAAGTTTATCGGGTAAATTCGGGTTCCCGACTGGATTTCTACTTTCTAGTCAAGTTACATGCGACTTGTTGGGTTTGGGTGGGTTTAGGGTGATTTGCGATTTTGCCGCGGGATCGGTTTGGATATGATATTATAGTTTGGCACTTGTAATTTTTTTAGTATCTTCATTTTAGGAATTTTTTTTTAACTTTTGTCATTTTTCATATTTTATTAACGTTTTCTTCTCATCAATTAGGGTTGGACTCGGGCCGAGCCGGGTCTGGATCGGGCCTAGGCCCGGGCGGGCCGGCGGTTCAGGAATGGTGGACCCGGGACCGGCCCGGGTAGCGACCGGGTCCGGTCCGGGCCGCGCCGGGCCTCCGATTTGGGTATGTTTTTTTTGCTTTCCTACCCCCCCTCACCCCCACCCTCCCAAACCCCCCCAAACCCCTCCTAACCATCAACCCCAACTCGGGTGGAACCCCAAAAAATGAAAAGAAAAACAATTTGGCCCGAACCCGGGCCCGAACCGGTTCGCCAAATGTGAGACCCGAGCCCGGACCTGCTCTACCCACCCGGCCTAGGCCCGACCCGGACCCGGACCTGAGAATCGGACCAGTCCCGACTCCGCACACTAGCGGGCTGGGCCGGTCCACAAACCGGGTGGCCCGACCCGAGTCCAACCCTAACATCAATAGAAAAGTTTGAGGAGTTTTAGCATACTACGTACTATGTATAGGAGTCATATTTATTAAACTCAAATCTAAATTTGAGCCTCCGAGTCTCCTAGAGTGACACCGCACATGACATCACTTTATATGGAGTATATGTATGAGTATGAGTTAATTGTTGTAAACTAATCGAGTCGAATAGTGTGAATGTGTGATTTTGTATTCGTATCTGTTTTGATTTGACTTGAATATTTTTTGAATATCACTTTTTGTTTTTGTCCGGATAGATTTGATTTGAATATTTGGAGTTCTTTGAACTTCTTTTGATTGGTAAGGTTTTGATTCCGATCGTTTGAGGCCTAAATTTGTTTATTTCAGGTTTAACACATCATGTTGTTTTGTACAAAATAACTGACTCTAAATCTACTCCTAAGGTTCACGATATGATCTGAAAATTCTGTCTGAAGATTGTCTTGTATGCGTTCTCAATTTTAATCTAACAACCACGCTCTTTTATGATTTAAAAAAAACATCCTCACAAAATTTGAATGTGATTCTACTTCTTACATTTTTATACAAATCTCAATCACACAATATTACTTTCTTATTTCTAGGGATGGACCGGTTCCGATTCGGGCCCGACCGAGCCTCGGTTCATGAAGGGGAGGCCCGGAACCGGCCCGGGTAACCCCCGGGTCCGGGCCGGACCTCGGTTCTATTTTTTTTTTTGGCTTTTCCTAGTTAACCCCAACCCTCCCCCTCACCTTGGCCCAAAATGGCCCAAAATACCCAGCCCAACCCAAAGATTTAAAAAAAATATAAAAAAAAAAAGAAAAAAAATTGGCCCGGCCCGGGCTTTAACCGGCCGGGCTGGTTCACCTTTTGAAGGGCCCGAGCCCGAACCGACATCCCACCGGGCCGTGTGGCCCGAACCGGCCAACCAACCAGTTCACTGGGCCGGTCCAGACCCGCACAGTAGCGGGCCGGTCCGGTTCTGGGCCGGCCCAAGTCCACCTACTTATTTCTCATACCCATCCAAATTGGCATTCACTTACAAAATGATGAAGTATTACTTTGAAACGGCTTGTATAACCTTGTATTATTTCAAATCAAAACATTCCAAAATACTATTTTTTTCTCATTAGTAATTTAGTATGTAAAGTTAGAGAGACATGCTCATACAAACAAAAAAAGAATCCCGAATAGCAAAACTATGATGAATTTTCTATCCCCCTTTTAATATTTAACTCCTCATTATCCCTACTATTTTCCATGATCTATGTAAAAAAACCTATTCAAGAATCAGAGAATTACATTCTTGGATTCAGCATTATCCCAACGCTGCACATATGATATAAACAAAAAGTTCGCTCATACAAAAATGGTATCGTTGATTGTTGCTAGCATTCATGTTCTGAAAATTAGAGATTGCTCCCTCACAAAATTCAAGTAAACACGGCAGCCACTAGTTGCACGCATTACAAAGCAACTGATTTTACTTCTGGGCAAAAATGTGAAAGCTGGTTGTGGTAGTCATCACTCAAGCCATAATTGGTTCTGGTCCATAACTCAGCTCGACCAGCTTATTAGTGCTGCAGAACGGGAAAATAGACATTGGTCAAAAATCCATGAAGATGTCATGTACTGATACCATATGTTGACAATAAAACAGGAATCATTTCATCATGACTATCAGTGAAGAGATAGGGAGAAACGGGTTTATAAGACTTTGGTGAACTAAATGATCTTATGATTCAGTCTTTTAGTTTGGAATGATCCTAGTGCATTTCTACTCAGTTGTAACCTATACCCAATCATGAACTCTATCAGCAATAATCTATACAACAACATTCAAACCTTAATCCCAAAAGGTTTTGGGGTCAGCTAATATGAATCAATACATGATATCAGCTAAGATCCAAAAACAAAAAATTAAAGATTTATTTAACTTAACAGGTCGATAGAAACCATGTTATAGTATGCGGTTCTGGTTCCGGTTAACTGAAATTTAGAACAGGGAACCAGCGTCTCAGTTCTGGTTTAGAACCACAAAGACTGCTAAGTAAATGGGTCATAGGACAGCACATGAACACTTTCATATTTGCAATTCAACCGGTTTCTCTTCACACTATGAATGTGAGAATGTGTACTCCAATTCCTTTCCGCCGTAGAGCTACTAATCGGTTGTGAAAGCACCTTCTTTGCTACTTCAGCTAATTCGGATGTTTCGGCTCCATAGGTTGACCACCAGTCTATTGGATCCATTGTCACGCAATCCGCTTGTGTTGCCACCATTGAATAGATCTCTTTCTTCATATGAAATGTAACAAATTGCTCCCGTAACACCCTTTCCTCTTCTTGATTTTCTGCAATTCTCTTAAAAGCTTCCATAACACCAAGTACAACCTCTTTATCTTGATTCAGTGCTTTTCTTGGAATACCACCCGGAGCCAATTTTTCAAGATAGAATTTATCGTAAAATCTTGGGTTTAGTGCAAACCCCAAACAGTGAAGAGGTATCGTCATCTTCTCCCATCTAGCTAGAATAATTTTCTCAATATCCGGGTAATAGCAAGAAAATACATTATCCTCCATGATGTCATTTATTTTGCCCAACATATTATCCATCCTTTCATAAATTTCACCCATTTTTGGGCCATCACCATCACAAAATTTTATAAGTAGAAAAATAGGCTTAGTAATTGTCAAAACATTCCTAACATCATCCCAAAAATCATCACTCTTAATTGTTTCAGCAACACTAGCCCCATTAATTCTTGCATTTTCATCTCCACTTCTCACCCATTCACTCCAAGAATTGCAGAAAAAAGTTGAGGCAATAGCCTCCCTACAAACCATCACTCTTTTTAACAAAATGTAATGGGATGCAAATCGAGTTTTTGCAACCTTTAACAACTCCAACCTTGAGTTTTCATGAAAGATAGCTAAAGCATGGGTATGGTTAATAAAATACTTAACAATTGCCTTGCCTTTTCTTTGAACGTATTCGGTAACCATTGAAGTTCTTTTGCCATGTCTTTGAAAATTAAATTCAAAGTATGTACGCAACAAGGAGACCATAAAATATGTTTGTGTACCTTCTCGATCTCTCGTCCGGCCGCCTTACATTTAGCGCATTATCCGTGACAACTTGAAACACATTACTTGGTCCAACCGTGTCAATAGCTCCATAAAGAAATTTAGAAATCTCAACTCCAGATTTCTCAACTCCAGAAAAATCTCCCGCGCACATGAACATGGCACCACGAGAATTCACCACTAAAACATTGATAAGTGGCCTATGCTTCACGTTCGACCACCCATCCGAGACAATTGACACTTGGGTTAGATCCTTCTCAACATCCTTAACACATTCGTCGAGCAATACCGTTCTTGCCTTTTCACTAGAAGGGGGTTTGTATCCTTCCGGTGCCGATTCAGAGTCTAAAAAATTAAAATCACGACCTAAGTTAACTAAATTGTATTGGGCCTAAATAGCATGGGCTTATTTAACAAAACATTAAATAAGACTCGAAATCGCGAGCATAATGCAGGCGATGGGCAATGTTGCAGGAATGGTGACGCCTCACGCCAATAGCGACAAATGGCGGTCACTAGTGGCAGATCCAGAAATATCGGGGGTGCTTTAACACCCGATTATGTCTCATCAATTAATATAATATCGTCGGCAAACATCATGTACCACGGTATAGCTTCTTGAATTCACTTTGTAAGTTCATCCATGAGTATAGCAAATAAGAAAGGACTCAGGGTGGATCCTTAATGCACTCTAATATTAATAGGGAACTCTGCAGTCCTCCCTATGCAAGTACTCACATTTGTAGTACAATTTTCATACATATACATGATGATGCTTATATACTAATCATCATCATTTTCACTTACCCCAGTACCGCAAAGGCTCCCACCTACGGTGGGGTAAGGGGGGTTGGATGTACGCAGTCTTACCCCTGTACTAAAGCACAGAAAGACTGTTTCCGGATGACCCATTGTGAAAATCGCGTCCAAAATTGCATGGACTGACTGATGCTCCATAACAAAGAAGCGCAGACAGTTTAGTGAGCCATTTTGCTTTATTCCATCATAATCTCAATCCAAAAAATAATGAATCTTTGGCTACAATCATATGCCTTGATTCAGACACTTCTTGATATGTATTTTTTAGTTAAGGCGACTTCTCAAGGTACCCAATCATATGCCTTTTTTAAGTCAATGAACATCAAATGCAGATCCTTTTAAGTGTCTCTATACTTCTGCATAAGTTGCTTAAGAAGGTGAATGACCTCAGTTGTTGAACAACCAGGCATAAACCGAATTGATTCTCCGAAATCTTCCTACTTCCTCGGAACCCTAGCTCAACCGAATTGAACGACCAGGCTAAATCTCTCGATAATTGGCACATTCTTGTACATCACGCCTATTATGTCATACAATAATGTAGACATAATTTTTTCCGTTAAAACTTATCCTTTGGTCGTCGGCATACATCGAACATAAAGAAATCCTGATTCACGCTTTCATTTCCATCACTCTGTTTTGATTATATAGATACATGTCCATCCAATTCACCGTATTTCTGAATTATGGACCTCAGCTAACGAAACATATCAGAAATTGAGACCTCCTTATCATCAGCAATAACCTCACGGTTACCATTGTTTTACCCCATTAAACTTGCACTCCATAAAACTTATAAATTTACTACGAAATAAAAATCAAACATTATTATACCCACTTCTCTCTATGGCCCTCACATGTGGATTCTTGGCTTCATAGTCCTCTTGGAACAAAACACTCTACAGCCTTGGTACTGAAATTATTATCTAACACACCATTCACATTCCTCTAACGTTGTATACTCACAAATGGAATTTGTCATGGAAAAATCGACAAAATGTCCAAAAAATTATACTTTTCCTTTAAAAACTAGGTAAGACATGTATGTATAAAATCATTACAAATGTATCATTATTAATGTATATCACCACCACCTAATTAGGAAAAATTTGCAAATGCAACAGAACTAAATCTACATACAAAATCATTATTAAAAGAATAGAGCGTTGCCAATTCCATCAACTTATTAGCTCTACATACCATAACATCCCTACCCTTTGCCTGTATGCTAACCATCTACAACTAAGGATGAGCATAAAACAAAATTAAAAATATTATACTACCTCCGTCCCCCTAATATTGGGACCGAAGGAAGTAGTGTGATTTTTAAGAAAAGCTGAATTATGTGGTTGATAATGAGTTGATAAAGTGGGAATAAAATAAGAATGAATTAGAGCCACACCAATGTTACCAAATATGGTATGGGACAATAATAGGAGGACATCAAAAAATGGAGAAATGGGACAATTATGGGGGGGGGGATTAGTAAGAACCAAATCTATAGTGATATGATTTATTTGTGTTTGCAAAAAATAGATGTCGAGCAAACTCTTACCTTTGCCTAACTTTAAACATCCCGGTTCCCATCTGCATTGGTATACCCATGATGATGCATTCACATACTCCTTCAATTTTGTCCTCTCGCCCGTTTATAGAAGCATTGAAAAGGTGTTCAGAAGTCTTCTCAAAAGAGGCTAATGTCAATACACTATCTTTCATTTTCTGAATGCCAAATCTAGTATATCCTAGTATTTCACCCTGAAACATTAGAAGTTAAAAGTCAGTTGCACGAAATCTTGTTATGTAAAACTAGATCAAGAGTTCAAGACAAAGCAAGATATGAATTTCTGATATCCCTACAACCTTAAATGTCATCAGATCAGCTAGAAGCATCATGTGACGTAGGTCTATAGTCATTCCGTGGCTCTGCATAGTTCCATTGATCTCTTCAATTATACAACCTCTTGCAGCTTCAATTCCTAGAACTTGATTCACTTCCATGATGTGATTACTTCTAGTTTTTTGTCCATCAACTCCGACTGTGCCCAGAACAGTTTGAAGACCAGTCCTACAAAACATGGATAACTATATACTAGGCTTTCGAAGGAGAAAAACTTAAGTAGCCAATGACCTATATCTTTTGGTATATGAGCTATGAATATTACACACATTTACAGCTATTATACAGAACTGATACATGCACACATTATTAGCTTTTAGCCTCTTCACTACAAGGTTTTTATGACACTTCATGTAAAAATTGTTAAGCACATGCAGTCATCTCCTAAATTTAATCATATTTGTGTACTGACAGAGTGACAACGAAGGGGCTATGATATGAGTCTGACAAATTCTGTTTAAACTAGGCTAAAAATGAGGCACAATATCGGCAGAACTAGGTTCTGTAGTTTCTCTTATTAGAATATTCTCTTATTAGAATACAGAAAACCAATGAGTAGTTTCAGATAGGTTCAAGTAGCTTCCTTATTTAAATATTGAAATCCTAAACTTTTTCAAATACAATTTCACATTCAAGGAGGGCAAAGTGTAAAATAGAAACAAACACAAACAAGCACGACCATATGAAGGATCTTTGCTAAGGTTACCAAAGACACATAGCGAGATCATGTATATCAGAAAACACAACAATTCTTCAGGATGTGAGTAGGCATTAGATGAGGGTATATAATTCTATTAGCAGTACCCTTCAGCCAGCACCTCATACTTTCCTTCCTCATTTTTGTTGATTACAGCACGTTCAACTGTGCTGATACCCTGGTTAAGGAAAATATGAAAAACTGTTGTAAATCACATAGTTGATTAAAATAAACAAGCTCACAGTTGGTTGATACAACATAGAATTTAATAAAACTTTGATCATGTCATTGCATCACCTTAACAACTACTGAAGGAAGCTTATTTTTGAGACGGTGAAGTTCATAATGAAGTTTACTTTGACTACTGTCAGGGGTGACTTGCACCTTTCTGGAATCCAAAACCTTGATATGCTGAAAGAATGAACATTCACTTTTTATACACATAAGTTTTGTGTTGTCATTATAAATTTATGATATGACGAACAGAAATTTATCAAAGAATAACCTACCTCCTCCTTCAACTTAAGTTTTGAAGTCTGTATAATTGATTCCTTGACAATATAGGCATCAATAGAAAGAAAAGAAGCTTGGATTACTTCCATATCAAGCACTATAATTATGGATGCTAATCTGGAAGACATTACTGTCTTAATGCTCTTGGATACCTACAGTGGAAAAAGAATTACCACATCAACTTGGCAAAAACTAGCATAAGTTAGATGGCTGGAACTTTAACAAGCAGTTGACAAGTTCGAGAGATAAATCCCATTTCTCTACAAGAACTTAAATTTTAAAAAATGATTCAGGAGCCTTAAGGCACACTAGTCCATGAGGAGACAAGGTTAAAGGCAATGTGTAGATAGTGAGAAGATACTAGAGAGCTTAACAAAACGCCCCTAATAAACTTAGAACGAGTAGAATAAACATTAGAAAACAACAAAGTAACTTAAACTCTTAAAGACCAAAAGAAAGACCCGTGAAATTTAAAACCTACTAAAATGTTACAGTTAAAGTTTACTCCAACACAATCTGCCCAGGACATGCTGGAGTTCAGAGCTGTGACTGATTTCTTCAGCACATCTTCTTTCCAACATTTTTCGAACAACATTATCCCCTTCTTCTCTAATTGTTTGAACAAAGGCTCCAAGCCTCAAGCAGCGTTTAAAAAAATTGAAGTTCAAAACATTTCTGACCTCTTTATTTTTCAAAATTTAAAAACAGTTTCAACAGCTAGAAACAAAACTCAAACAATTCCAACAAGCTCGGCAATCTGGTTTATGACACTTTGCTGTGACTTGTTTTTCATATTTGATGGAGGCTTATGCCTCGCCACAATGGAAAACGCATCATCAAGGCTTAAAAGTGCTTCTTTAAATCTTGCTTGAAGTCACAGCTAAGTCACAGCTCTCTGATACTTATGCAAAATACATTGTAAAAGAAACTGAGCAAAGCAAATGACATGGCATTAATAAAAATGAAACCAAGTGTAAGTGATGCATTTTCAATACGACAATTTATCATTCCAGGTATGGAATACGATGACTACCTGACCTAGAAGTGTTTTCTCAACACGGCCTTTTACCATTCTTGCAACCTCTGGTTTATCATCACATGTAAGTTTGGCATTAATTATAGGAGTGCTAATTTTTTTGGCGGCATTGATAATTTCTTTTATGCGAGGAACTCCAAGTGTAACATCTGTGACAGGGGGTTAAAGAAAACATCTAAATAAAACACAATCATGACGGCTAAAATAGCAATCAGTTGATCAAGAACCCGTGTTAAGTACAGTAGCCAAAACCAATAACACAAAATCATACTCATGCTAGCAACTCCAGCAAAGTGGAAAGTTTTTAGTGTCATCTGTGTCCCTGGTTCTCCAATACTCTGAGCTCCTATGGCACCAATTGAAGTTCCCTCTTCTATTTTCTTATCATGATAACGAGTGATGCAAGTGTCAAGAAAAACCTGGAGCATTGAAAACATATCAAGTTACTTCAGAACGAATGGCACATTGCATCATAGCAATGCGTGAAACATTACACTTATAAGAGTTGTACAATATAAGAAGGAAAGGTAACAAACAGCACCGATATGTCCAAAATTAGAATCTTATCACTAAAGACATAGAGGAGAGAGTATAATTAATGTCAAGGTAGCTTTACATGAAGAACTTGCTTTGAGTACTTTAAGGATAAATAAAATAAGCTTAATATTCCATTTGTCTCATTTTGCTAGAATTACAAAGCTTTTAGTTATCATTTCATCATGAGGCATCATGCCTATGCAAGATCCTTCCTCCGCAAACTTGCATTTTGTTTTGACTTTCTTTTCTACTTCTTCTTAAGGATAATCTTAAGGATAAACATAGAAATAAGGGTCTGTTTACTTCTTCTTTCAAATTTTTAATTTTCTGATTTCCATTGTCTTCTCTGTTTTTTAAATTTGGAAACCATGTTTGCCTAACATTTCAAGCATCACACATTTGATGTAGGGTAATAAAAATGACTAATATGTGACAGTGGGCGGAGGTGCCAGAGCCAGTGATTGGTGGTGGATGGTGGTGGTGGACATGAAAGAGTGGAGGTGGTCCCTGGTAGCAGCTGTTGCAGTGTTATTGAGGATGATGGTGGTTAGTGGAACATTGGTGGCAATCCTTAGCGGCTGTGTTATCACGGCGTCGTCTAAGCACCGATAAGGCATCCCGGCGATTGACGAGAACTGCAATGCTCAGTCAACTCGCCTGAAGCCTCGTAGGCGTTCTGCAGCAACGACTATAGCGACGCCAGATCAAGTATATTTCGATGACCCGTGTAATATTTGAGATTAGCTTTAAAATGTTTAATAACACTACTCGTACCAACAAGGTGCATCTCTTTTTAAGGGAGCCTATCTACTAAGAACTTCAAGCTAAGCGTGCTCGAACGAGAGTACTCTTAATATAGCTGGCCCCTGAAAAGTTTCTCAAGACACGCACGAGAAGGAAAAGACTCGTGTTGGTTTGTGATGAGAGTACTGGGTCTCGAGAGCATTGTGTATTAAGTATTAACGACCTTGAACCCTGTGGGGCCAAGGTGTTAGAAATGGTATGAGAGCAACCTTGCAATAATGTGCTGATCTGCTTGATATTAGAAACTCAGAAAGGCACTTTGCAGACGCAGATTCAGGGGCTTGATTGAGATTTGTTTATGAACGCAACTTTGCGTTCCTAAGTGAGGGTGATTGTAATACTTTAGATTAGCTTAAAAAAGAATTAATAGTACTACTCGTACCAACAAGGTGCATCTCATATTAAGGGTGTTTGCACAAGAGTAGTCTTGTAATGACAGTAGCGGGCCTGAAGTATATTCAAGAGTAACGACCTTGGACTTTGTGGGATTGGGGTGTTACAACTCAAGCCAGAAATATGCGACATTTAATCCTTAAAGCCGTCATAGGTTGCCCCACCGGTCTTTGATGCAGGTCTTAGCTTCACCGTTACTGCTCTCGTGAGGCCTGGCATCATTTCTTTTTATTTATCGCTTAGCCCAACCCCTATTCTGTTATTTTTGTCACTAAGCACGAAGCATTCCTCTTTGTATCTTATATTTTTAGTATATGCCAATTAGTTATATCCATCTGGGCTACAAAGTTCCATGTTTAATTTCTTAATGTCTTAACATCTTGGTGAATATTATTATTACATAAATAATTCGCAGTCTAAATGTTCTATTGTTCTAGACACTTATATCTGAGATGAATGTTAAACACTTATATTATTTTTATACTTCAATATACTCTATAACGGCGCGATTTGTCACAATGTCACCTAGTTGCCGCCTAGGCGATAATGTGGTTGGCTGGCGCCGCAACTCGCTTAGCCGCCGTGACAACCATGCTTGGTGGTGGCGTCAGACCTTGGCAGTCACGATAGTTGTCTGTGACATTGATGGTAACTAACGCTGGAAACAGTCGGTGATAGAGATTGTGCTAGTATTGGAAGAGATGGTGTGAACTCCGAATAGTGTGGGGGATGGATCGGGTAAACAATGGTGGTTGGTTGCCGTTAGTGGACCATGTTGATCACTCATAGTTTGAGTATGTTTGACACAACTAACAAAAAAGATACTTTTAATGACTGAAAAAAACTCAAAAGAAAAAAGTTATGGTTGTTTGATAAAATCTGATTGTTTTAGTTATGTTTGATATAACAAACTGTTGTGACTAAGTAGTACAAAAAGAATTTCTCTTAGCTTCACAAAAAATTGAGATTTTTTAAATAACTCTTGAATATCTTTGTAATGTATATTTATAGTCTTAAACCCTCCAATTGATATACAGAAAATCATTCACTTCTTTATCTGAAATTCTTCAACCCAGAGTTTTTAACTGTACACATACTAATATACTATCATTTTTTTGTTTCCCAGAACCTTAGCCTTGAACTCCCAATTTCATAACTTTACAGCAACCTGGGTATCCAGCAACCCCTCTCTTCTCACCTCTAATTCATGAACGGACACCTACAATCAACCAGCATGCCAGCGCATCACATTTTTGCGCTGGATAAAATTTCAACCAACATAGTTGTCATGACGCATGGCGACATCCATGGCGTCAAGGCATTTTTCCATGGCGATGGCACAATTATGGTGTCAGCACATGCAAACAAAAAAAACTAAAGATACTAATTTTATCACCCAACCACCAAAACATGACAAAAGAAGTTGAACACCAACATTCTAACCAAAACATGTGAAGTTAAAATAGTTTAAAGTAGTTCCAAAAAAATAATATTCAAAGAAGTTTCCTGTCTCTCAAAGTTGGAAAAAGATATGTACAAGATGTTTCAGACTTTCAGTACCTTAAACCATTTTACCTATTTTAACTTTTGAATAGATATGTGATGTAAAGGTTGAGCTCTTCTACTGTTGCTTCAATTCACGTTTAACACTCAAAAATCCTTTTGCTCCTTTTATAATAACAATTTATATGGGATAAAGACTTGCAGTGTGTTTAACACAGCTGGATATTTCTTATTCTTCTTTAATGAAGTTATAGTTTTCTATTTGAAGAGGTAACAAATACAGATTGTTTACTAGTTTTATAAAAACGTGAATCATATATTCATATACAGTTTTGTATTAAATAAAGTTTTTCTTCATTAATATTAAAGAGGAATGCTGAAGTTTTCTGAATATTATTTCCATGAATTCATTTACAAGAAGTACAGAAGATATTTATACAGATAGGAATCCTGAGAGAGTCTATTCAGTACCCTAGGTGACTGTCTAAATACTAAACATAAATGATTGAGAACTGAAAAGACAACCGCTATTAAATACAACCTGAAGCACTAAAGACACAAAATTACATTATTATAATAAGGAAAATAAATCTTAGATTAATGACGTCTCTTCGTTTTATCAACACCCCCCCTCAAGCTAGGTTTGTAGATATCCGTCATGCCTAGCTTGACAATAAGACCCTGAAAGTCTGAAACCTAGGACTGTGAAGAGGTTTGGTAAACACATATGCAACTTGATCTTATGAGGGAGTGTAGCTTAGTTCGATCAAACCTCCTTCAACCTTTTCTTTGATAAAGTGCCTATCAATCTCAATATGCTTGGTTCGATCATGTTGGACTGGATTATGAGCTATGTTGATTTGTTATCACACCTCAATTCCATTGGTCCTTTCCACTTGATTCGTAAATCTAAGAGAATAATTCTGATCCATAGAAGTTCACATAAGCCATGGGCAAGAGCTCTTAGCTCAGATCCAGCAGATGATCGTGCCACAACATTCTGTTTTTTGCTTCTCCATGTCACGAGGTTTCCTACTAGGAAAACACAAAGACCAGTAGTTGACCGGCGGTCAACGAGGGAGCCACCATAATCTGCATCAGTGAAGGCTTGGACTGATAATTGCCCACCCTTCCTGAATATTATCCCTTGCCCTGGACTTCCTTTTAGGTAGTGAAGAACCCTATAGGCTGCTTCTAGATGTGGTTTCCTTGGATCATGCATGAACTGACTCAAAACACTAACTGCATAGGCAATGTCAGGTCTAGTATGAGAGAGATAGATAAGTTTGCCACACAAACGCTGATACATTGATGAATCAACCTTGGGTTCATCGGTAGCAAGTCCAAGCTTATGATTAGGATCCATAGGTGCATTAACCGGTCGACAAGCACTCTTACCAGTCTCATTTAACAAATCTGTAATGTACTTTTGCTGGCTGATAAAGATGCCTTCAGATGAGCGAGCAACTTCAATTCCAAGAAAGTATTTTAGAGGGCCAAGAGACTTCATCTCGAATTTGGATTTCAGCTGCCCCTCAAGACGTTTTTCAACTGGATCATTACCCGTCACAATGATGTCATCCACATATACTAAAAGAATAGTGACTCCATTTGGGCGAGAGTGTTTGTAAAAAAGAGTATGATCCCCTTGGCTTTGACTATACCCAACAACAAGAACAACCTGTGTGAAGCGGTCAAACCAAGCACGAGGGGATTGCTTGAGACCATAGAGGGCTTTTTTTAAATGGCATACATGTGTAGAGGTACTTGTTGATGTTTTATTAAAGCCTGGGGAATATACATGTAGATCTCATCATGCAAGTCACCGTGGAGAAAAGCATTCTTGACATCAAATTGCAATAAAGGCCAATCAAAGTGAGATGCCAAGGATAGTAGGATACGGACAGTATTGAGCTTAGCTACAAGAGCAAAGGTCTCTTGATAGTCAATCCCATACGTCTGAGTGTATCCTTTCGCCACAAGACGAGCTTTGTACCGCTCAAGAGATCCATCAGCCTTGTATTTGACAGTAAAGATCCACCTGCAACCAACAACATGCCTCCCAGGAGGTTTAGTCACAATATCCCAAGTATGGTTCTTTTCAAGAGCTCTAATTTCCTCTTGCATAGCATCCCTCCATTCTTTCTTTCCTAATGCCTCAGAAACAGAGTTGGGTATGGGAATTTCATCAAGTCTCTGAACAAACAAGGCATGTGAAGGAGAGAAGTTATCAATGGTAACAAAATTAGCAAGAGGGTATAGAGGTGTTTTGGTACATTGACGTACACCCTTGCGTAAAGCAATTGGCGGAGATGGTGGTGGAGGAGAAGAGACATTACCTGGGTCAGCCAATTGGTCATGCGTCAACAATGGAGTGAACCTGTTTTTCCTTGAGTACACTTTTGTCACTGGTAGAGGAGAAGATGGGTCATGAGTGGTGGATTTAGTAGGTGTAGGAATGGGATGGTCTGGTGGTGGATTTGATTGAGGTTCAGGTGATGTTGAAGACTGTTGGGAAGTAGGTGAGGTTGCTGACACATCTAAGGAAGGTGATGGATGATCATGTGGTCGTGGTGGTGGTGATGGGATGTCTGGTGATAAAGGCTTAGGAGGGTAGGAGATTGTATGTGGTGGAGAAGATGTAATAGAATAGGTGGGCAGAGGTGAAGGATGTGGAGTATCTTGGGATACAGGGAGAGAAGTAGGAGTGTAAAAAGGCGTGTCTTCGTGAAAGGTCACATCTGCACTGGTGTATGTCTTTCTGGTTGTAGGATTATAGCACTTATATCCTTTCTGAGTTGGAGAATAACCAAGAAAGATACACTTAATAGATCGTGGGTCCAATTTTCCCCTATGAGGTGTAGGAATATGAACAAATGCAGTACACCCAAACACCCTTAGATCAAGATCAGAAGAAATTCTGGTTTGAGGAAAGAAGTGACGGAGAGATTCGAGGGGTGACTTATTTTGGAGTACCCGACTGGGAATTTTATTGATGAGATGACATGCTGTGAGTGTGGCTTCCCCCCAATAGTGTTTAGGCATATTTGATTGAAACAATAAAGCTCGACTGACTTCTATGAGATGGCGATTTTTTCTTTCTGCTTAGCCATTCTGTTGTGGTGTGTACGGACAAGAGGACTCCTGAACAATGCCTTTTGAGAGGAAATAAGAGGAAACTGTTTGATTGAAGTATTCAAGAGCATTATCAGTGCGGAAGCGTTTTATTGTGACGGAGAACTGATTATGAATCATATTGCAAAAGATAGGAATGATGAAACTCACCTCACCCTTGTTTTTTAGCAGAAAACCCCACATAAAACGTGTACAATCATCAATAAATGTAACATACCACCGGGCACCAGATATATTAGCAATTGGAGCAGGGCCCCAAACATCACTATGTATAATATCAAAAGGAGAACAACTGATTGTATTACTTCTAGAAAAAGATACATGAGACTGTTTAGCAAGTTCACAGACATCACATTGAAATGTAGAAACATCAATACTACTAAAAAGACTAGGAAGCATGGTTTTTAGGACATAAAAAGAGGGATGACCAAGGCGCTTGTGGTGAAGCCAAATAGTGTTGGTATTGGCTGTGATTATGGTAAGAGCTTTTTGTGGAGGTTTGGAGACAAATAGTGCATCAAGGTAGTACAGGCCATCTCATTGTTTAGCAACTCCAATCGTCCTCCCCGTGTGTAGATCCTGTAATAAACAGTGGGAAGGGGAAAAAATGGCAGCACAATTATGATCAACTGTGAGTTTGTAAATAGAAGCAAGGTTTATAGCCAGGTTTGGGACATGTAGGGTGTTTTTCAGATTTAATTTTTCAGAAAAAAAAACCGTACCAAGTCCCGCAACCTTTGTAGGTGTCCCATCAGCAGTAGTAATGTGTGTGGATGTAAAACATGGATGATAATTAGAGAGTAAAGAGGGTATGGCAGTCATATGAGATGTGGCACCTGAGTCTAATATCCATTGGGATTGTGAACTCTGTTCCGAAGCATTAAGACAAAAAATAGTAGAGGTTTCACCTTGCAGTGCCAAAGAGCTATGACCAGAACCATTTGAGTTATTAAGAGATTGTAACATCATACGAAGTTGTTGTAATTCCTCCTGGGAAATGGGCGAAAGATTAGTAGAGCTCTAAACAATAGTGGGAGTGACTGAGTTGGCACGTCCAGCACTAGCACTAGTTCCACGTCTGTCCTGGCTTTTTCTTTCTTTCTGTAGATGAGGATAAAGTTTCCAACATGTATCAACATTATGGTTGGACCGCTCGCAATGATCACACCATCTTCCTCCCTTACTACCCTTAGTTTCCTTAACATCTGAAGGAGTAGATTTGGCAGCAAGAGCTGTATTGTCAATCAGATTTTTATTCATCATTATATTGCGTCTACTCTCTTCATGTTTGATAGTGGCAATGGCAGAAGATATGGAAGGCAGAGGAGTAATGCCAAAAATTTGACCCCGAGTTTGATCATATTCGAGATTTAAACCAGACAAGAAGCAATATAGACGTTGCTGATTTATATAGTTCTTGTGAAGAGCTACATCTGCAGCATTCGACCACTTCATCGTTTGATACTGGTCAAGTTCAGACCATCGTCGTTGGAGGTTAGTTGCATAATCTGTGACAGATTGTGAATCTTGCTTAAGATTCATTGTTTTGAGCCACCATTTGTATGGTCACCGCCATGATGACTTTTCATGGCAATGTGGGTTTTCTCGCCATATCGCCATGTGCATGGCGCACGTGCCATTCCTCGCCATCGACAACTATCTCGTCCAGAAACCACTTTCCGTATTGCCCAGGCATCCGCTACCTCTTGGTGCTGCTTATTTCCAGATTTACTTAGTTTCATTCAGACTTTGCTTCCCTCTCCCATTCCAGAACGAAACGTATAGGCACACCACGAGAAAAAGATGTGCAGCTATTTTCTTCAGGCAGGGGCAGGCAAGATCCAGGTGGAGTAATTGTCATATGGCTGAGGTAGGCAGCAATAGTAACGACCGCGTTTTTGGAAGGAAGGTAACAACTGAGTACAGGAAACTACCTCAATAAAGTTGCAACTCTTATCAGATACACAGCTCTTCCGTGGATGTTCAAAATAATGAGAACAATAAATTTTTGAAAAAGACTCATTTACATTTTGACACAAACACATCAGCAGTGTTGACCAATAGGAGGGCCAATCTGACACTTTTCTCTTTTTAAAATTTCAGAGAATAAACTATGTGATTCCAATTATCTTGATTGGAGTAAAACTATCAAATTTTATCTACAGAGTATTGAATACACTCCTTTGATTGATGAACCGTCAAAAGAGGAGATAGATAAAGCTTCTAATGACATTGGGCTCCATGATAATTAGAGATTATTTATCCACATTCAAAATTCAGTGGAAAATGAGGTAATGGGGCATGTTAATTATAGTGAGACAATAATTCGATTATAGAGCTGCAATGAAAAATAAGCCTCCAACGGCTTATTTTAAGGATTTCAGGAAATCATATGAAAAGCTCAATACATTTACGCTGTTTGGTCCAGATATCAAAGTGCAGCATAAACAACGTGAACAAATGGTTTTTGTGTACGTTTAAGGCTCGTAAGGCATTTTACAGAGCATATTCTTGTTTTGAGTTTTTGAGTCTTACACTCGCCTCTGCGGAACAAACTACCTCAATATCTGAACAAACCTCCTCAATATCTCAATACATATATGTGCTCGATTTGCTAGCTGAGATAGGGAAATTGGGAGCAAAGCCGAGCAACACTCTCATGGTTCTCAATGTAAAACTGACTTAGTAAGGCATGCCATTTGAAGATTCCATAAGGTATAGGACATCGGTTTGAAAGTTGAAAATATCTCGTAGTTATCTGTCCAAATATTGCTCACTCAATGAGTGTAGTGAGCCCATATATAGTGTTTCTGACTGTTGATCATGGGCTTGTTATAGAGCATATATTATGTTACCTAAAGGGAGCAACAGGGTATAATATTGTTTATCAAAACCAATATCACATGAGAATATAATACTCTGCAAATTTGATTGGGTCAGATTTAGAGATGGAAGAAGATCCGCATTAGGTTATTGTGTCTTTATTGGTAGTAACTTAGTATCCTGAAAGAGTAAAGCGAAAAATTTGATTTCTCATTAATTGTTCCAGTGCTGAATCAGAATATCAAGCTATGACAGAGTCTCCATCTACGATGATATGAATAAATCATTTATTCAAGGAAATTGGATTGAGGACACCAATTCCAACTATTGTGGTGCAATGTTAGATAGACTGTTAGAGTCGGTTATAAGTTTGTTCTAATTGTTGTGGCTTTGGTTTAGTTAGTTGAGCTGTCAGCTTATAAATACCCTGTACTCACTTTCAATATTGATTAACCAAAGTTTATCATATCTCAATATTCTTCCATCTGCTTAGTTTCTATTATGGTATCAGAGCTTCACTCGATCCATTAATGGCGATCACGACGGAAACCACCTCATCCAATTCTTCTACCTCAACTGGAGCTTCTATATCTCCAGTCACCTTCACGCATCCTCTTCCTGTAAAACTTGATTCTAACAACTTTCTTTTCTGGAAACATCACGTCGAATCAGTTATACGAGCACACAAACTACTTCGGTTTCTTGTCAAACCTGTTATTCCAGATCGTTTTGCCAGTCGCGATGATGAAACAAATGGAATCAAGAATGATGTGTACATCACCTGGGAACAAGAAGACCAGATGTTGTTTTCGTGGCTCCTTGCGTCATTATCTGAGCCGTTTCACGCTCGCGTCATTCATTGTAAACATTCGCACCAACTTTGGACTGAAATCAACAGACATTTTCAATCACACATCTTAGCAAAAGCAAGACAACTGAAGTCGGAATTATACAACACAACAAAAGGTGACAGATCAATCTCAGATTATCTTCTTCGTATTCAAACTATCGCAGATAACCTCAGTGCTATTAGAGAGCCTATTTCCTCCAAGGATCACATCAATGTAATCCTTAAAGGTCTTCCTGAAGAATACGAATCTCTTGCATCATCCATTTCTTCGCGAAGTGTTCTAGATCCTCCAACTCTATCTGAAGTTGAATCCCTACTGTCTGCCAAAGAAATGCGACTGCAAAAACTTCAAGATTCTTCGCAACAAACTCTATTCTCTGCTAATGTTGCTCGCCTGAAAATATCTCCTCAAGTTACTCATCAAGCTTCTCAAACTTCTTCAGATAATGCTTCTGTTCAGGTAGCTCAGTTTAATAATCCTGACAATCATTCCTATAGAGGTAGAGGTCGTGGACACTTTGGAAGAGGTCGTGGTCGCTCTGGTGGAAGAAATTCTATAGTTTGCCAAGTCTGCGGGAAAACTGGTCATCATGCATTGATCTGTTACCATCGCTATAATCCAGCCTACAATGCTCCTCATACTCCTCCTCCCTCTAACCAATGGAACCAGCACTCTCAGTACTCACAGTACTCAAATCCTTCATTCACTTCACCTTCACAAAGGCCACCTTCACACAACTTAAATCCTACTGCCTCAAACTTTCCTAGATCCAGCCCTACTAATCCACATTCACCATATTCCAACTTACATCCACAAAACCAAATCACCTGGAATCAACAACCATACAATCCCTCACCAAGTGCTGCTTGGGCCTGTGCTACTCCTTCTGTCCTTGGACCCCCACCACAAGCTCAAACTTGGTTCCCTGATTCTGGTGCTACACATCATGTTACTGCTGATCCCCTCAACCTTCAACACAGTGAGACTCTTGCTACTACTGACAAGCTCTTTATGGGCAATGGTCAAGGTGTGGATATTAAGTCTATAGATTTTTCTACTTTTCCTTCACCTTATCAATCATCTCTATATCTGTCTCTTATCATATTCTTCATGTTCCTTCTATTACTAAAAATCTTCTTAGTGTCAGTCAGTTTGCCAAAGACAATAATGTCTTTTTTGAATTTCATCCTTATGATTGCTTTGTGAAATCTCAGGTTTCTAAACAGGTTCTTTTACATGGTTCCCTTGGAGAAGATGGTCTTTACAAGTTTGAGTCAATTCCAGCTCTTGGTCTTCATCAGTCTGTTTCACCAGTTCAGTCCACTATTGTTTCACCAATGTCTAGTTCTGTTTTGTCTTCTTGTAATAATCTCAAATCTTGTAATGTTTCTCAAGCATGTAATCTGTGGCATTTAAGGTTAGGCCATCCTCATTTTGAGGCCTTGAAAACGGTTCTCCAGCAATGTAATATTCCTTATATAAATAAAAACACTGTTGAGTTTTGTTCAGCATGTTGTCTTTGATGGTTATACATACTATATATCATTTATAGATGCATACACCAGATACACATGGATATACTTTCTCAAAAGAAAATCTGATGCACTTCAAGCCTTTACCCACTTTTATCAATACACTCTTAATCAATTCTCTGTTTCTATCAAATCTATTCAATCTGATTGGGGGGATGAATTTAGAGCCTTTACACACATGCTTTCTGAAAAAGGAATCAATCACAGAATTATTTGCCCTCACACACACCATCAAAATGGTGTTGTTGAGCGCAAACACCGCACCATTGTTGAAAAAGGTCTATCTCTTCTTGCTCATTCCTCTCTACCTCTTAAATTCTGGGATGCTGCATTTGCCACCTCTGTCCAACTCATCAACAGAACACCCTCTAAATCTATTTCCAATTTCAGCCCCTATTTCAAACTATATGGCTCTATCCCTGATTACTCCTTTCTAAAAGTGTTTGGTTGCTCCTGTTTTCCTTTCATCCGTCCATATAACAAACATAAATTGGATTTCCATTCTGAAGAATGTGTGTTTCTAGGCTACTCCTCAAATCATAAAGGCTATAAATGCCTATCATCCTCTGGAAAGATATATCTCTCTCGAGATGTTATCTTCAATGAATCCAAATTCCCTTAGAATACACTTTTCACTGATCCTAAGCAATCAACTGTTCCAACTTCCATTTCTGCACCCCTAACCATTATTCCTCAACATCATCAACTTCCTTTAACCACCTCATCATCTTCCTCTCCAACTCGATTCTCTTCTTCAGCCTCATCTAATCCATCACAACCTGTTTTTCATAATCCTGATATATCTCAATCTGTCTCTCTACATCATGAGAACCATGACTCTTTTTCACAGCCTTCTTCTCCAGATGTACCCTCACTGCATAATGAGTCCTCTTCATCTTCTCCTTCTACAGTTCCTCTAGTTCCTCTGACCAACATTCATCCTATGAGAACTAGAGCCAAGTCTGGCATACTTAAACCTAGACTTAATCCCACACTACTATTAGCTCATACTGAGCCCAAGTCAGTTAAGCAAGCTCTCTCTTCACCTCAATGGTTTGAGGCCATGAAAACTGAATATGATGCCTTGTTAGCCAACAACACTTGGACCCTTGTTCCCTTACCCCCAAACAAGCAAGCTATTGGGTGTAAGTGGGTCTACAGAGTCAAGGAAATGCAGATGGCTCTCTGAATAAGTATAAGGCCAGACTGGTGGCCAAAGGGTTTCATCAAAGATTTGGCTTTGATTTTGGAAAAACCTTCTCTCCAGTGGTTAAGCCCATTACCTTCAGAATTCTTCTCACCATTGTTGTATCTAATCACTGGCCTATTCAGCAACTTGATGTCAATAATGCCTTCTTAAATGGAGTTCTTGATGAAGAGGTATACATGGTGCAGCCTCCGGGTTTTCAAGTCAAAGACACTTCCTTGGTCTGTAAGCTTCATAAGTCTCTCTAAGGCCTGAAACAAGCCCCAAGATCTTGGTTTCTTAAACTCACCACAGTTCTTTATAATATTGGGTTCAAGCAAAGCAAATGTGATCCTTCTTTGCTGTATTTTCTATCAGCTGGTATTCAAATCTATATATTGATATATGTTGATGATATCCTAGTTATTGGAAATAACTCTACTGCCATTGCTCAGATCATACAGAAGCTTGATTCATCCTTTTCTCTTAAAAATCTTGGAGATTTAGACTTCTTCTTGGGAATAGAAGCTAATAGACTACCTGATGGAAGTTTACATCTCTCTCAGGGCAAGTACATAAGAGATCTCTTAAGTCAAACTGGCATGCTTCAGTCTAAAGGAGTCAAAACTCCTATGATCAGCACTTGTAAACTCACCAATGAAGGGTGTGACTATCTACCAAATCCCTCATATTATAGATCTATAGTTGGTGTTCTACAATATGCTACACTAACTAGACCTGAAATTTGCTTTGCTGTTAACAAAGTTTGTCAATTTATGGGGACACCACTACAAGAACACTTGGCAGGCAGTAAAACACATCCTACGCTATCTTTCTGGCACAATTACTCATGGAATCATCATTAAACCTCTTCCCTTGTCAGTCATGCCTTTTCCTATTTCAGCTTTTTGTGATGCAGATTGGGCATCAGACAGAAAGTCAACATCTGGGTCTTGCATCTTCCTTGGATCAAACATTATCTCTTGGTGGTCTAGAAAACAAGTTCGTGTGGCAAGATCATCAACAAAAGCAGAGAACAGGAGCCTTGCAGACACTACAACTGAGCTTTTATGGATTCAATTCCTACTGAAAGATCTTCAAGTTCCATTCACTATTCCTAGAGTGTACTGTGATAATCTGAGTACTGTTCAGCTTGCTCACAATCCAGTTTTACACTCCAGAATTAAGCATTTGGAAATTGATCTCTTTTTTGTAAGAGAAAAGGTGCATCTGAAGCAGCTTGAAGTCTTTCACATCCCAGCTCATCATCAACTGGCTGATATATTGACGAAGCCTCTATCTTCATCCAGATTTCTAGAACTCAAGAACAAACTTAGTGTGATTGATTTTACTGCTCAATCACCCTAACTTTGAGGGGGGAATGTTAGATAGACTGTTAGAGTCGGTTATAAGTTTGTTCTAATTGTTGTGGCTTTGGTTTAGTTAGTTGAGCTGTCAGCTTATAAATACCCTGTACTCACTTTCAATATTGATTAACCAAAGTTTATCATATCTCAATATTCTTCCATCTGCTTAGTTTCTATTATGCAATAACAGGGCGGTTGTAGACATTACCACTAATCCAGTGTTTCACGAGAGAGCATATCATATTGAGGTAGATTGGAATTTTATTCGAGAGAAGATACATAAAGGGCTAATTTCTATCAGATATGTGTACGCCAGAGAAAACTTGGAGATTAATTCACTAAAGTAGTAAAGTCTAAAGCATTGAATGGAATTCGAGTTGCTTATTTATGTAATAGGTTGGGCATAATAAATATACATGCTCCACCTTGAAGGGGTATATGAATAATACGGGGTGATAGAATAGTTTAGGAATATGCTTTGGAATATTTTAGGAATATATTCTAGGATATTATTATCTTACAATATTATAGAATATTCTATCTTTCTAATGTATATTTATGGGATCTTAACCCCTCCAAATACTTTTCTGGATTACTCTCACACAAAAAGAGTGTACAAATTTTGTTCTCCGGAGATGGATGAAGTTTTGTATCAGCTAGTGTTACTTTGAGTACAAATCCTTTTTGAGGAGTCTGTCACTCATTTGTGCTGTTTGACTTCTGCATTTGTAATTTTCTCCAATAAACTAGTGCTGTTACGTCTCCTGCACCTTAATTGCGATTATCATATTCCATACTGCGGATTTTAGCAGATTCGATATCAATACTATAACCTCTGTATCATTGTATAGATCCTTCAATTCGTATCAATATGGTACCATAAGTAGATATAGTATAGAACTATAGACCTTTCAATTTGTATCAATACAGTACCATAAGTAGATATATCCATTATGCCAAGTACATGGTATATTGGTAAAAGGGATACCTGTAGTTGCTTTCTAGTAACACCTGATATATTCAACGTGATACTCTCCAGAGCTTCGCAACAATCCTCCCCTGCATGATTATCCTCGTAAAGATTTAGATCTTCCAGTGTTTTCTCTAAGCTTCTTACACATTTTTCTTCTAGAAAATCTTCTAATGATTTACAGAAGGCCTTTGAGCACCCCCCTTCTGGTGTCATATCATATTCTGAAAGCCTTTTATGCACCACCTGTTTGACTTCTGATGATGACATACTCTTTTCCTCTCCAGGAGGACATGTTGCCTGTTAATAAAAAACGAATAAATATTTCTCTCAACCGAGCAAATTTATATACACACATAAATATATACATTATATGCAGATGCAACCGCACACACACACACATGCAGACACATATACATATATATACTATGTGTGTGTGGATGTGTATAAGACATCAGATATCATATTAAAAAAATGAAGCTTCTACCTTGACTTTCATAAGTAGTCTATTAAAGTTCAGAGGATGCCCTTTTTTCTCTTCCATCTGTGCAGGGTCCATGCCATCATCACCATACACAAACTGCACGATGCATGAACTTGCATTTCGGACAGTTCTGTCATACATAACAGAAAGGTCCTCCAGAGCTTTCATGAGCCTACGAGACATATACCCTGTGTCGGCAGTTTTAACCTGTATAATTTTTTAAAATAAGATAAATGATTTGTTTTACTGCAGCAAGCAGGCAACATAGAGCTGTCAAAATATCATATGGAAAGAGAGAGAAATTGCCGACAATTCATATTAACAATAGTATTAAAATAGACAACTAAAATGTAATTGAGCACATTACCGCAGTGTCTACAAGGCCTTCTCTTCCACCCATAGTGTGGAAAAAAAACTCTGTAGGCGTTAAGCCGTCATAAAACGAACTGGCAACGAATCCTTTAGCCTGAATTTAATAAGTCAGCACGCATCAAGTATCATATCCACATCGTTTAGATATTATAATTAAATATGTAATTGATGAGACTCTGCAGTCTATCGCTTGTCTCAATATCAGTTATCAGTACATTCATCTTCATATTTCACATAGTAAGGATGAGAAGCTGACTGAACAAATTTACATCAACAAATTTAGGAGGTATTTGCGTGACCAATTTAGTAAGTAAAACCCAGTTGTAGGTTGGGATCTGTTAAACTTAAGGCCAAGCAAAAAAGAAGTCAAACGAGCAATACAGTCTTATGAATGAAGAAAAGGATGACGCAAGGCCAATTACATGATACAAAATCCATAAAAAGCAGATCTCTAAACTAAACATATTGACAAGAAATAACAATACATGGATGTCAAATAAAACCGGCAACAGATAACCTAAGAAGTACGGAAATGCGAAAAAAGAAACGTGAACAGAAAACGTGAGAAACTTAATTTCTAAAACAAAATAGGATACGAAACATGTGGGAAACGCATAAACATTTAAAAACATAAGGACATATTTATAAATATTTTTTCATATATATACATGAGTTTTTTCATTTATATATACATGCACAAAAAATTTCTCATGTAAATTGTTTAATAACCCCATAATAATTACTCCCTCCGTCCCGCTAGAAGGTTCCCGTAACGGTTTACGATGCTTGACTGACGATAAACCAACTTAATCCCTGTTCACACTCTGATTATTTTTAGTAAATAAAATTTACATATTCAGAAACTACATTAAAAACGGCTACAAAGCCTGATAAAAAAAATGTTAATGTGATAAAAAATTGATATATAAAGCAAAAGATTAAAAATGATTTAAGCTAACCATATGAATAGTGGACGGGAACCTTCTAATGGGACGGAGGTAGTACATTTTACATGTTCAAATTTAAAAATCGTCACATATTAGTACATAATTAAACATAAAACTAAATAGACTTCTAGCTGCGCATTGCGTTATGAAATGTCACAACGTTGCTAGGAAGAAATACCAAAACAATTCACTAAAAATTAAAAAAGACACAACTTCCCATCGAAGAATCTCATAAAAAGAAAAAAATGGAAACTCAAGGTTTCTGAAATGGTAATTATTAAGGGAAACGGACCCGGAACTGAAATTTGAAATTAAGTGTTTCCAACACGCTTTTGAATTTTCAAAACAGGGTAGAAGCGTGAGCCACGGGGAGTTTTTGTGCTTCATAGCAGACAACAGTTATGTCACCCATACATGCAAAAATGATTCTGGATAACTGTTATTTCACCAACCATGTCCTCTCACGAGCCATCATGCAAAATGATTTTTTGTCAAACTAGATTCAAGACAGGATAGTGGTGTTGGTTATGTGAGCAGGAGACCAACTGATGTACGTGTTGATGAACTTAGAGGCGGAAGTGGAGGTAGGGAGGAAAGGGAGGAGGCGAGCTAGACATGCATGGATCAGAGTGTTAAAAATGATATGGTACTTCTTGGGTTAGATGAGAGTATGACCTTAGAGAGAGTGAAGTAGAGGAAAAGTAAATGTGTGGAGGAATGATCTGATTTTAATGTTTGCTACATTTTCCTTTTTAGGGTGTATTTAAAATTTTCTATATTTTCACTTTTTGGTAAGTTTTTCCTTTAAAAATACTCAATTACCCTTACTTTTTCTACTTTTTATCTTTTCTTTCATACTTTTCTACTCTCTCTCCTACTTTTTCTACACTATTCATTACCCTACTATTTCCTCCTTAAATAATGTGCCAAAGTCTAATGTAGCAATACTTAAAATATGGAGGGAGTACTTTTAACTCTGATGTCATATGTGATTCATGTTAGTCGGCCTCAAACTCTTTTGGGATTAAGGTAGTGAAGCTGTTGGATGTTGTTGTAATCTAGTTTCTGGACTCAAAACTAAGTAAAAGATTTTGGATAAGAGTCGGAGAATAAAACTCTTGTTAATAGATAATGTTTCTTATATGAGATTATGTGCTCATATTAACACAGATTGCTCAAAACCTATCTACCATCTCCTTGATATGATGTTCTAGGTGAACCAATGTGCCAGTCCTAGGTTTTGAAATTCTACATTTTAGAAAAACGATGATCTAGAAATGAAAGAGAAACTCACCGCAGGAAATTTTGATTTTATAGGAAAATGGGGAAGACTCCGATCTATGAAACCATCAGGAGCACGGCGACCCCCAACAGATTGCTGTCCAACACATGCGATCATCTGACTAATATTGATTACTGATCCTTTTGAACCACAATGTGACATAATTAAAGGACTATTCCTCCAGGGTAGTGCACTAGTGCACACCTGCATACAAATGTTAAAAAGTTCATACATGTTTCCATATAAAACATAAGCGAACAGCAAGTAACAAACATGGTGTTGTGGACACCTTTCTAGGATGTACGTATCAGCGGCGTCATAAAAATAATCAGGGCTTAAACGAGGCGTAGGAAAAATAATCAGAACTATTATGTAGCCTATACAAGGGTCTTTAGTATATGAAATAAATATGTCTTGGGAAGAATTAATTTGTGTGTCTTGACAAGGTCGGACACCGGATTAATTCTAGCTAAAGCATAGTTGTTTATTCCAGGTGTCTGACTTGCACCAATCTAAAATTCTAACCATAGAAAAAAAAATCACACTGCTTAAGCTTCTTTCTTCTTACCAGTTTGTACAATCTCAACCGTGGACGAGATCTTGCACAAGTGTTCTTAACACATAGTCACTACTCTGTAGCTTATAGAACCTTTGCCTTTCAATGGTAGACCTTTTTAAGAAAAAAACCAGTAACAGCCAAACTACCTAATCCCCGAAAACTTCATACTTTAAAATTGAATGTGAAAATTAGAAAAAGGAAAACTTTAAGCTCCCCCCCAAAGAATCTAGTTTTTTCAAAGGATTAGATATTAGTTCAATACATCTCAGCAGAAGGATGTTTTGAGCTTCTTCTGTATACCAAGTTCAAGCTGCTGGCTGCGGGCATACCTCATTTGAGGCTATTCCAGCACTTGTAATTCCATTAAAAACCAATAACTCATACTGGCAAGACCTATATTTAATTAGGGGTAATTTGAGTTTGCACCCCATTTTATTGTCCAACCCCATATGAAAAGACAAAAATGCCCTCGATCAAGAATATGTTGAAGGCCAACAAAATTGTTAATGGAGGGGCATTTTTGTCTTTTCATATGGGTTGGGGTGCAAAAACAAAGATTGTTTAAAAACGGGGTGCAAAGTCCAATTTGCACAATAAAATGGGGTGCAAACTCAAATTATCACATTTATTTATTTACAAATACTCAATAAATGGCTAAAGTTAGTTGTTGATATATCCTTCACTAGTCAAAATCAATTGCCCAATATGTGGAGACAAGTCACAAAAGATATTATTTGTTAATGTCCGATGATACTAAAACACTATTGATCCTTATATGCAAATATGCACCGATATCATGTAATGCATCCAAGGTAATATACCAACACATACTTGTGACTATACTCTTCAAGAGTTTCATGTTTCCTATCAAATTAGATATCAAGGCCTACACATCAAATCATGTATATTCACGAACCTAATCAAGAATAATAATGAATTTGAAGTCCATGCATTCTTACTTGTCCAGTTTTCTCTCGGATACTGTTCAGTTCGCGCGTAATTTCAGTTTCAAGCGTCTGTGCAGCATCACAGCCAGGTAGTAGCTTTAGTTCCCCCTTGTTATATAAAGCTATATATTTTTCACATAGCCCATACCCATTCTCTATTTCCATTCTCTTCTTTGCAGCTAACTCATTTCCTGGTTGAACATCATCAATCCCGATTGAAAATCCATGATTTCCGATCCAACGCGCACTGTCATAAAGCAAAAGAAAGAATTTTGTGGAGGTCAATAAATTTTCAGTTAGCAGAAGATAATTAAAAGTATAATGAAATTCGACTATATTTTAAAATAATATTATACTCTTTGGCTACCCAAACCCCACCTCCATCGATAAACCCAATGGCATATTCACTCCGTCAATTCTTTTCTTGCTTGACACTCAGCTAGAGTCTCTATATCCATTATTTAAACTCCCTTCGTCCCATAAAATATGGCCATATTTACTTTTCTTGGTCAATGATATTTAACATTAGACAATGATAATAACTTTAATGAAATAATTTGTAGCGAAGAACATTTTCACATGATTTTCATTTTTAAATAGTTTTGTTATAAAAGGACACACGCACGCGCACAGAACCTCTGTTTCTTCAAAGATTTTCTGGTGATGGTGCTGTGGCGATGTGACCGATTGTCATAGGCAAGTATCCATCTCCTCCACCTCCTTCTCGTCATCCCCCTCCTCCTTTCCCCCTCCTCCTTGGCTTCTTCCACTCTCTAATTTTATTTTTCCGATCTCCTTTTATTTAATTTTGTTATCTATTGGTTTATTTATGATCACTTTTTAATCCAAAAAATGCTAATGACAGGGACGTTGGTTTCAAAATAATGCCATTTTATGGCAATACTTTCAACAAGATGGCAATATAACCCCTCTAGTGTCATGATTTCCATCCAGAAATGTTACCTTTAAAAGTTTTGGTACTAATTATATCAAGATGGCGATATTACAATTGATTTCTTCTACCTTTTACATTTGAATCGTTTTAAAATTCAAAGTGATGATTTGTGGTCTAAAAATGTCATATTCTTATTTGAAAATGTCATAAATTTCTACAAATAATGACAAAAGAAAGACTGTGGGCTTTTAAATGGACAAATATAAGAGTAGCTTTAATTTTGGACAGAAATGAGATTAAAAAAAATTGAACAGACTAAAATACCCCTCTCAGAAATATCCCCCTCCCCTTCCTCCCAGATAGGTTCATCGACCAAGCATTTAGTCACCTTCAACCTTAAGTCGTCTCCTCTTCTCTCGCAGCCGCACCACCATCCCGCCACCCTTCTTTTTCTTCACTTTCTGTCTAGTTGCGTTGATGGCAGTGATACCCCAGCAAAGAGGCTAGGATTTCGTTTAGGTTGCGGCGGCTAGATTCCTTCTGGTGGCTAGGTTTTTGGGATGGGGTCGGTTAGGGTTGGGCAGCGGTGGGGCCGGGGGCTGGTTGGGTTGGTCGGAGCTGAGATTGGGCTGGTCGCAACTGGATCTGGGGGCGGAATGTGGTGGTGGGATGCAGAGGTTGCAGGGGGGGTGGGGTGGGGTGCCGGGGTGGTGTTGCAATGATTGTGCAAGGGATGGGGGCTGGGGAGCAAGGAAGGGGGGTGGGAGAGGGTTTGGCAGGGGCAGCCGGGGACAGCAGTGGTTGGCGGTGTCAGGGGGTTTGGGGGCTATGTGCTAGGGTATTACAGAGAGGGGACTAGGTTTGGGTTGGAGTAACAGTAACTGGCAAGTCGGGCAACTGTGAATGGTCGAATCAAGTGATAGGAACCGAGCATATCAGCATTAGTATAATAATAATAAAAATAATAATAGTACTAGTAGAATTTTATTAAATAATTGTGATAGTATAAAAAATAAGGCTTCTGGGCCTGGTAAGTCATGAGTTGGGTTGGCCCTTTTGTTTTAGTATAAGAAGGGGAGGGAGGAAAAGGGAAAGGCAGGCAGATTTTGGATTTTGGAAATTGGGATCTGGGAGAGTTGAGGCCTCTCGAAGCGCCTCGTCTGTATCTTCTTCTTTGTTACTACACTTTACATCTGTGAACAAGTATTGTTATATTTCATATACTTGATATTAAAATGATATACAATAAGCTATATTTATAGCTATATTTAGAGTACTAGGGTTTCCTATACAAGATATACAAATGGGCTAAGCCCAATACTACTAGGGTTTCCACACTCCCCCTCAAGCTGGAGCATATAAATCATATGTACCAAGCTTGTTACAAATATATTCCACTCTAGGACTTCTAAGAGACTTAGTTAAAATATCCGCAGGTTGTTCAGTTGTGTTGACATATTTTGTGATGATATGTCCACTCACGATCTTCTCTCGGATAAAATGACAATCAACTTCAATATGTTTTGTCCTCTCATGATATACCGGATTTGATGCGATGTGCATTGCAACTTGATTATCACACATGAGTTGAACCGGTTTTGTGTTTCCATATTTTAACTCTTGGAGGAGATGCTTCAACCATAAGATTTCACATGTAGCAAGGGCCATTGCACGATATTCTGCTTCAAAACTAGATCTGGCAACCACATCATGTTTCTTACTTTTCCATGAAATTAAGTTTCCACCAATCAAGATACAATATCCCGAAGTGGAACGTCTATCCATCGGACATCTGGCCAGTCTGCATCACAGTATCCCACAATATCATGGTGGCCTCGATCTTCAAACAACAATCCTTGTCCCGGAGTTTTCTTGATGTATCTCAAAACTCGGATAGCTGCATCCCAATGTCCAGTACATGGCTTATCAAGAAACTGACTAAGAACACTTACCGCAAATGAAATATCTGGTCTCGTGATGGTAAGATAATTCAATTTGCCGATGAGTCTTCTATATTTTTCCTTGTTGGGCAAAAGATCTCCCTGTTCTGATAAGAGTCTAACGTTCGGATCCATTGGTGTATCCACTGGCCTGCAATCTAGCAAACCTGTTTCCTCAAGAATATCCAAGGCATATTTTCTTTGTGAGAGAGCAATTCCATTTTGAGATTGTGCGACCTCAATGCCAAGGAAGTATCTCAACTTTCCCAAGTCTTTTGTTTGAAATTTGCTAAAGAGATGTTGCTTGAGGAGCGCAACTCCTTGATCATTGTTACCTGTAATGACAATGTCATCAACATACACAACAACATAAATACATTTGTTGCCAGCAGAATGTCGATAGAATATAGAATGATCGACATCACTGCGAATCATGCCAAAGCTGCAGACAACGGCACTAAACCTCCCAAACCATGCACGTGGAGATTGCTTCAAGCCATATAATGAACGACGTAATCTGCACACCATACCAGACTCCCCCTGAGCAACAAATCCAGGTGGTTGCTCCATTAAACCTCCTCGTGCAGATCTCCATGAAGGAATGCATTTTTAATATCCAATTGGAACAATGGCCAGTGGCTCATTGCTGCCATGGATAAAACCAAACGAACTGATGCAATATTTGCTACAGGAGAAAAAGTGTCAGTGTAATCCAAACCATATATCTGAGTATACCCTTTCGCCACAAGGCGTGCTTTAAAACGATCAATCTTCCCATCAGGCCCAACTTTAACCGTGTAAATCCACCGACACCCAACCACTGATTTGCCAGTGGGAAGTGGGACTAGATCCCATGTGCCACTAGAATGAAGTGCCTCCATCTCAGCTAACATGGCTTTACGCCACTCCAGGTTGTCCAGGGCCTCACGTGTGGTTTTAGGAATGCATATATGAGACAAGTGTGAAATGAAAGCATAGTAAGGTGTAGAGGCGGTGATAACTCAAAAAGTTATACTATCCTCCGTATCTCATTAATTGCAACATTGGAATATATACACTATTCATGTACTTTACTTTGACTACATTTTATTTATTAATGTATGTGAATTATTTTTTTTGAAAAATGTTGTTAAATTCGTCTAATTACTAAGTTTTATAATCTAATTTTTATTTTATTTTTACTAATACAGAATTAAATATAATGACGGTCAAAATTATGTGTTGGCAAACGTGAAATGTTGACTGTTGCAACTAAAAAGAGACAGAGGAAGTATATGGGATGTGGGTTCAAAGTAGAACGCGTACCTTTTCGGAGGGCAATGGGCAAATTATCCTGAGTGTTTTCGAGTGGGGGGTAGCTGATGGTGAAGATACGGGATCCATCGTAGGGGAATCAATCGGCGTGGCCACAGTAGGCACAATGGGAGGAGGTCGAGGTCGTCGATGGTATACTTGTAATGGGCGGTCTATCATAGGAGAGCAATTTGGGTGCCCATCTGATGCGGGGTGAATGGGAGTCTCCAGATGGATGGGTCGGAGATATGAGGTGAGGTCCAAACATGATGGGGTATCAACTGAAGATAATGGATAATAAAAGGACGACTCTATGAAAGTGACATCGGCTGAAATAAAATGTTTCTTAAGTAATGGAGAATAACAACGATAACCCTTTTGGAGACGCGAATATCCAAGAAAGATACACTTTATTGACCTAGCTGACATTTTAGCTAATCCAGAGGTCGTATCATGGACAAAACACACAAACACATGAGGTGGTAATGGAAATAAATCACGGTCGGGAAACAAAATAGAATAGGGAATTTCATTATTAAGAACTGAGGAAGGCATTCTATTTATTAAGTGACACGCAGTGAGCACAGCATCTGCCCAATACTGAGGTGGTGTATGGGAATGTAATAATAGGGTACGAGCAGTATCAACCAAGTGTCGGTTCTTGCGTTCAGCAACCCCATTCTGTTGAGGCGTGTGAACACAAGAAGATTGGTGAAGCATACCTCGTGATGTCATGAATTGATTAAAGGATGCCCCAAAAAATTCTTTAGCATTGTCACTGCGTAAAATTTTGATAGAATGACCAAATTGAGTTTTTCAGCACAAAAAGTTTGAAAAATATGAAATAATTGAAAACGCTCTTTCATTAAAAACAACCATGTGTAACGGGAAAAATCATCCACAAAAAATAACAAAATAACGGAAACCTAAAGTAGAAGTGACTCGATACGGACCCCATACATCTGTATGAACTAAATCAAATGGTGATGTAGCCCGTTTATTGACTCGTCTGGGAAAGGATTTACGAGGTTGTTTTCAAAGGTGACATGACTCACAATCTAAAGATGAAAGATTTGAGAAACCTGGAACCATACGTTGAAGCTTTGAGAGACTAGGATGACCCAGACGGTTATGTAAGGTAATAGCAGGTTCAACTGAAACACAAACGGTTGGATCAAGAGGATGGAGATGATACAGACCTTGAGATTCATGGCCGACGCCAATCATTTTCCCCGTACAACGGTCCTGCACAATCACAGAATCAGCAGAAAAAGTTACGGAACAATTATGAGCACGTGTAATTTTATTGACAGAGACAAGGTTAAAAGGGGTGTTTGGGACATATAAGACTGAGTCTAATGGTAAGGATGAAAGTGGAAGTGCTTGCCCAATACCCGAAGCCGAAGTTTGAAGGCCATTAGCAAGAGTAATCAAAGGAAGATGTCGGAGATTGGTAATATGGGATAAAAGATGGGGATTACCAGAAATATGGTCTGAGGCACCTGAGTCAATGATCCATGAGCCTGTTGTGTTTGAAACACAAGCGGTAGACATCTCGTGTGTGGAAAAATGCATATTAGCCAACTTAAATTGCTGAAATGCTGCATATTCTTCCAACACCTGAGGGAGGAGGTCTCCCATGTAATTTCTAACACTTGTCTTTAGTATGACCAATGTTATGACAAAAATCACATTTAGGACGATTTTGCCTCGAGCATCCTTTGTTGTTTCCACCTTCAGTTCTCATAAAAGACATTTTTTTTCTTTTTTTACTGTTTTTTTACTGTTATTTTTTTTACTGTTTTTTTAATGTAAAGATAAAAGTAAATCTGAGTAATTTAAAAATTACTGCTGCAAGGAAATACTAACGCAGAGAGGATCTGTGAATAAAAGAAAGGACCAGTAGCAAACCAGAGAGCAATGAGGCAGCGGAAGAAACTGTCTGGTGGAATAACAGCTAAAGCAGCGGCGAGCGGCGCGGCCAGAGCAGCGGCGAGCGGTCAGAGAGACGGAGACGTCCGATCTAGGCGGCGCGTGGGTTCGGCGGCGGCGCGTGAGATCGGCAGCGGCGGCGCGTGAGTTGTCCGATGAGTGGCTGGTTTATGCTGTTTTGGTCGCCAGGAGTCACATATCTTCGGTGCGTCGTCTGTGTGAGCTCAAGATGAGTAGATTGAAAAAGATCTGCAAAAAAGGTGATGGCACCTGGCAGTCGGCAGCGGCGCGTGGCAGTGCGTGGAGAGTGCAGTGAAGGTGTAGTTTCAGACGTGAGGTTGCGATGGTGTACTGAGGATGTCTGTAGGTGTGGTTTGATATATCACTACAGGAAATTGCTCAAACACCAAAGGCTTCTACTGTTCACGGCGGACTTTCTCGCCGCAAATTAGGAACACAAGACATATATGGCTCTGATACCATGTGAACGAGTATTGTTATGTTTCATATACTTGATATTAAAATGATATACAAGAAGCTATATTTATAGCTATATTTAAAGTACTAGGGTTTCCTATACAAGATATACAAATGGGCTAAGCCCAATACTAATAGGGTTTCCACAACATCAATAATAGTAATCGATTTACTGTTACAAAATTAGAGTTCCTATCATCGCGTAACTCTAACTGGTCGAATAACAGGTCGGGTCAAGTAACTGTAAATGGGTTATACCCTTCTCAGTTAGAGTTACCCAGTCCAATCAGTTACAGTTACGTGACCCAACTAGTTACAGTTACTTGTCCCAACCATTTAAAGTCACATAGGTCTCTTTTTTGGAAATATTTAAAGTTAATCTATTTTTTGTCCATGAGTTTTTATTTAGTATTATTGGTGTCCAAACCCCAAATTTGTATATGAAGTTTCCATATGTGCTTATGCCAAGATGGCATTTCAATTGGAAATGGCATTTTATTTGGCTGTCTTTCCTAAGACCGGCACCAATCATGTCAGAGGAGGGCAGGAGGCGGTGTCGAAGGACAATGTTCGTGTCATATGTGGCGCCGGCGCCGGCGCCGGAGAAGGCGGTGATGACGTTGGATAAGGCAGCGGCGACTTTGGGTGTGACAGCCACATGCTTGATGCGAGATCTGGCAGTGACGCCAGATGAGGTGGTGGGCAGCAGTGCTGGAGAAGACTGCAGCGACGGCTGGGTGAGAGAAGGCCATAGTCGCTACACTACATCGTGTATCGTGGTCTGTGTAGTTGTACTATGTCTGTAGCTTTTATAAATATCATTTTGTTTTATACCACACATTATTAATAAAGGAGTTAGAATTTTCATTAAGGGTATTTTTGTCAAACCCATATATTTTAACTCCTATGAAACGTTAAAGTCCTATTTTTGCACTTTTGTAATGTTTTACTCCTAATTAGGTAATTCTCTCATTAAAAAAGCACAAATTTTGATGTAAAAAAGTTCAGTTTTTGTCCAATAAAGATACAAGTACATTTTTTGTACATTCTTTAGCTAGACTCTTATGCGGCTTACATTCATTAGAAGATTAAAAGTATATAATACAAACTCTGATTTTTAAACTACTCCAACCTGATAAGGTGTAGTAAGTGCTACATTTGATTTGTGTGGCTTGAGCTATACTATTACGCATGCGAAAAACGTCGATTCGCGTACAAGAAGTAAAATGTCTTAGTTGGTGAAACAAATGTTGAAGCAAGTTCACTAGACTACAAATGATGGAATCACACAAACTTAGTATAAAAATTACACAAATTTAGTATAAAAAGGCATGATGGCATGAATCACTATACAAATGACAAAAAGAATAATGGAGATTCAAAGTACATGCCTCAACTTGGCGAGCCTGTTCATACACGTAGCAGCACCATGTGTGTTGTAGTCTCTCAGCAGCACAGAATAAAGACCATCCTTGTTTCCGTTTCCTTTGCCCATTACATAAATACAAGTTTACCGTCAGGTTCTGTTTTCCCAACTTAATAAAAATTATAAGAAAAATAATGAATCAAATGATAGTCTTCTTAATACAACATACAGCCATACAGGGTAATAGGGTATATAACATTAAATTATACTTCCTTTGTCCCTTATAACTTTGTGAAAGTTGACTAGCACGTAGAATAATAAAGCAAAAACTGTGCGGGTGAGATTTATGCAAAGGACAAAGAATTGACAAGAACCATAAATACTTTATTCAAATGGGAAAGTGGCAAAGTTAGTGGGTCAACCAAAATGGAAAGTTCACAAAGTTATAGGGGGCGGAGGGAGTATAGACTATGACCCATAATCTAATAACTGTACATACTTTGAGAATCACTTTTTGAAATGCCAAATATTACGAAGATGGTACAGTTAAATTGAGACACTGAATTCAGAGACTAAACTGAGACACTGAATTCAGAGACTAAATTGAGACACTGAATTGACCCAATCGGAAACAAAATTGAAGCACTGTAGCAACAGGAACGATTAAGGGACTCGACTCCTGCTCACATGCTCAATGCCTCAATTCACCCCTGAACTCATATAATGTTCAATCCTCACCCTGAACTAGCTAAAAAGTTTCAAGTTCTATTTTTACGGATAAACTTCATATTACCCGCCACATCACACAATAGTTTATCAACCATGCATCTGACGTGGAAGCTAAATGGTCAAATTCCCCTAAATATATGAGAGTTGTTCTATTTCCATTACAAAAATATAAATACAAAATATTTATATTTTGTGGTAGATTCAAAATATGAACTATAAGATATTTATATATCTTTGGGAAAACAATAAGATAGGCCCTCGTACTCTAACCAAAGTATCGATTAAGCCCTCGCACTTTAAAATCACCTAATCGAAACCCCGAACTTTAAAAAAATGATCAATTGGGCTTTTTACCCCATAGAAATTCGGTATCCAGTTAGTGGCATGTGGCTGTCCATGTGGTATTTTTTTCTTTTTCTATTTGTTTTTCTTCTCTTCTCTTTCTTTTTTATTTTTCTCTTTCCTTCCTTCTTCGATTTCTTCTATCGCACATATGCATGCCCGTTCAAATAGGGGATCCGGAGATTCAAGGTTTGCCTTCAGGCCCTTCACCGCCATGACTGCCTCCACCTCGACTGCGCCCGCCAACGCCTGAAACTGCGACGGCCTAGTCGACGTTTTGATTATATCTTCAGATTTTTTATCTTTCGTTTTTCATATCATAAATTTTATGTATTAACTATTTTATTTCTAATAATTATTTTTTTTATTTCTAAACTATTTAAGTACTTCAGCTTTAGAGTTCATAAACTATATTCTCACATTTTAGCATTTGAGAAGATACAAAATACTCCCTCTTGTCCCAAATAAAGTTCACACTTTCCTTTTTGGGAAGGTCCAAAATAAAATTACACTTCTATTTTAGATAATAGATAAGTTTTAAACATCAAATGTCCATTAAACCCTTCTTACATTTACCCTTTTATAGCGGAGCGTAGCGGCCAACCCCGAAAATGCTATAGCAGTATTGTGCATAGCGGGATGACTGCTATTTAGACAATATGTATGCATACATTTACATGTCACGCACATATCAATTCCAAGAAATGATAAATCATAAATATAATACTCAAAACGTAATGGAATCTATACTTATTAAATTACCACTAAAGAGGCATTAGAATCTTTAACAAAAGAAACGAATAATTTAACTATCTTACACCTACAACAACAACAACATCCAAGCCTTATTCCAAAAAGATTTTGAGGTCGGCTAACATGAATAGATACATGATATCAGAGCCAAAACGAGAATAAATATAAGAACAATAAAAAGATAAAGTAAGATAAATTGGGTAAGCGCAGCAGGCGAGGCGCGTATGACTCTTGGCGCCTGTAAGGCTGCCATGCGTAGGTACCTCACTGAGGTGCATCTGTTTTGCATAAAGCGTTGAAGCGAAATAAAGCAATCAATTACACCACTTGAGGTGGGACAACCTATTTTTTATATGTTTGATGCTATTTTAAATAATAAGACCATATTTTTAGAAGCCGTTTGGCAATACTGAAATTAGATGAACGGATGATTCTGCTCACATTTTTGAAGGTCTGGCTAAAGTGGCTGATTCTACTGAATTATGAAAATATATATTCCTTTCGTCCTATTTCGGTTGTCCTACTTTTCTTTTTGAGATGTCCCAACATGAATGTCCTATTTCCTTTTTTGGCAAGAAATATGTGGTCCTTATCATTTCACTTTATTCTACTCAAATCTCAAACATAACTTTTACTTTTCAACCACTTTATTAATAATCGTGCCAAATTAAAACAGGACGACCAATATGGGTCACCAAACGGGCTCTTAATAATTGTTAGGAATAGTGTATGAATACTACACATATACTTCTTTGTATTGTGATGTAACTACATTCTGTTAGGCTTCGGTTATGTTTGCTTATAGTCAGTTAGACTGCATCTTGTATCAATACTCTGTAATATCTCTTTCTCAGTAAGTTGTTTTCATTTCTATCTTCCACCTTGCTTCTATTCTAATATGGTATCAGAGCTTTGCTCGATCTAACCATGACGAACTCTACATCCAATTCTACATCCTCGCAAACATCTTCTCACTCTGCCTCGCAAACTTCTCCTGTGATTTTTCATCATCCTCTACCTGTTAAACTTGATTCCAACAATTTCCTGTTTCGGCGTCATCACGTCAAATCTGTAATACGAGCTCACAAACTTATCAGATTAATTGAGAATCCTCAGATACCAGAACGATTCGCAGTTGATGAGAATGGAGCTAAGACGATCAACGAAGCTTACAATGTTTCGGAGCAACAAGATCAGATGATTTTCTCATGGCTCTTAGCTTCGCTTTCTGAATCACTTCATGCTCGCGTCATCAATTGCAAGCACTCGCACAAGCTGTGGAAAGAAATTCAGAAATTTTTTCGATCAAGTATCATCGCAAGGGCTCGTCAACTGAAATCGGAACTCTATAACACTGGAAAAGGCGATCGCTCAATTTCTGACTACCTGCTTCGTATACAAACCAATGTTGATAATCTAATGTCTGTTGGTGAACCTATATCAACCAAGGATCACATTACTGTGATCCTTGAAGGTCTTCCTGGGGATTATGAATCGCTTATATCATCTATCACCTCTTGAAGCATTTTAGATCTTGTTACTGTCTCTGAACTTGAAGGTCTTTCGTTAGCTAAGGAATTGCGACCGAAGAAACTTCATGAGTCCTCACAACAAACAATGTTTGCTGCTAATGTTGCTCGACTTGAATCTTCTTCTCATAACAATGAAACTGAAACTCAGGACGCTTCAGAAAATGCTTCAGCTCAAGTTGCTCAGTTTGATACTTCTACTCAATTTGATACCTCTAATGAAAATTCCTCCTACAAAGGTAGAGGTCGAGAAGGTTTCAATAGGGGCAGAGGTGGTCGTTCTGGAGGTAGAAGCTCAGTTACTTGTCAAGTTTGTGGCAAAAATGGTCACAGTACACTCGTTTGTTACCACGGATACAATCCAGCTTATACAGTCTCTAATCCTTCAACTATGCCACAGCAGATTTCTCATCCTATACAACAACCTTCATTTTCACATTCTTACTCAAATCAGTTCCACCAACCTCAACATTTTCCTTTTCCCATATCACATCCCTATCCAAATCCATACCAACCATCTCCTCCAGCCACACCAAGATATTCAACCAATCAAGCACCTTATCCTTATCCACCCTCAACTAATGATCCATCACAATTCAACGCATATCCTACTGTGCCAACTGCAGCCTGGGCTTGTGCAAACTCTTCTATATTAGGATCACCCCCAAATTCTCAGAACCGGTTCCCAGACTCTGGAGCTACACACCATGTCACAATTGATCCTCTCAACCTCCAACACAGTGAGCCAATTGCTACCACTGATAAGCTGTTTATGGGAAATGGTCAAGGTTTGGAAATTAAGTTTATTGGTTTTTCATCCTTACCCTCTCCTTATCAATCATCTCTTGCTTTATCACTCAATAACATCTTACATGTTCCTGCTATAACCAAAAATCTACAAAGTGTCAGTCAATTTGCCAAGCATAACAATGCATTTTTTGAATTTCATCCTCATGAATGTTTTGTTAAATCCCAGGTTTCTAAGCAGATTCTGCTATAAGGAATACTTGGTGAAGATGGTCTTTACAAGTTTCAATCCTTTACAGCTCTTGGGTCTCACAACTCTACTTCAAATGTGTCCAAGTTCCATTTCCATAAATCTGTGTTTCCTAGTTCTCTTATATCTACTTGTAATAACTCTCAGTCAAATTCCAGTGGTAATATTTGTCATTTAAGACTAGGGCATCCTCATTTTGAGGCCCTTAAGTCTGTACTGAATCTTTGTAATCTTCCATATATCAATAAAAATGCTATTGACTTTTGCTTTGCATGTTGTTTGGGTAAAGCTCATAGACTCCCCTCTTACCCATCTACAACTGTTTTTCATTCTCCTTTTGAACCGGTATATACCGACTTATGGGGGCCAACTCCTATTCCGTCCTTTGATGGTTACACTTATTACATATCCTTTATTGATGCATTCACCAAGTATATCTGGATCTACTTTCTCAAAAAGAAATCTAATGCTTTCTTAGCATTTCAGAACTTCCATCAATACATCCCAACTCCGTTTAACATCTCCATTAAGTCAATCCAATCTGATTGGGGAGCAGAATTCATATCATTTACAAAGTTTGTTACTGAAAAAGGTATTAATCATAGAGTTATCTGTCATACACGCCATCAAAATGGTGTTGTTGAGAGGAAACATTGCACCATTGTTGAGAAAGGTCTATGCCTCTCAGCACACTCTTCTTTGCCTTTCAAATTCTGGGACACTGCTTTTGCCACAACTGTACATCTTATCAACAAACTTCCCTCCAAATCTATTGAAAATCTCAGTACACATTACAAACTGTATGGTACTGTTCCTGAATATACCTTTCTCAAAGTTTTTGGTTGCTCTTGCTATCCTTTCATTAGACCTTACAACAAACATAAAATGGACTATCATTCCAAGGAATGTGTTTTGCTGGGATACTCCTCTCATCACAAGGGCTACAAATGTCTCTCTCCCTGTGGCAAAATTTATCTTTCCAGGGATGTTATCTTTGATGAAACAAAGTTTCCTTACCCTACTCTTTTTCCATCCACATCCAATTCATCTCCTAGTGTCCCAATTTCACTATCAGCTCCTATCACAATTCAATCTTCTTCTTATGCTATCCCAATCTCACTCTGACAATGGTGCTAGTACCAGTTCAAACAACTCCAATTCTTCTTCCAATCCTTCTTCCGTTCCTACATCTTCATCCACTACACCTCAATCTAACACTGATCACCAAGTTGCTCATCAACTATCCTCCCAATCTGAGTCCACTCCTATTCCTTTTAATGATACAACTGTCATATCTCACACCACATCATCTGAATCCAACTCTCCTCCACCTCCAAGTCCTCCTCATAATAATCATCCCATGCAAACCAGATCCAAATCTGGGATTGTAAAACTTAGACTTAATCCAACCTTACTGTTAGCCCATATAGAGCCCAAATCAGTGAAGCAAGCTCTCTCTTCTCCACCCTGGCTTGCAGAAATGCAATCTGAATATAATGCCCTGATCGCTAACAATACTTGGTCTTTAGTGTCTCTTCCTCCAGGAAAGCAGGTAATTGGTTGCAAATGGGTATTCAGAGTCAAAGAAAATCCTGACGGTTCTGTGAATAAGTTCAAAGCAAGTTAGTAGTTACCAAAGGATTTCATCAAAGGTTTGGTTTTGACTTTGGAGAAACATTTTCTCCAGTAGTCAAACCTGTCACTATCAGAACATTGCTGACAGAAAAGATATCCTATTTTTATTCCTCGGAGGTGCACTTGGCCTTTATTCAGTTCTCACATTGGTTGTCTCTCATCAATGGTCTATACAACAACTTGATGTCAACAATGCTTTCCTAAATGGGGACCTTGAGGAAGAGGTATACATGTCTGAACCCCCTGGTTTTCAATCTAAGGACACATCACTTGTTTGCAGGCTCCATAAATCCTTATATGGCCTAAAACAAGCTCCAAGAGCTTGGTTTCACAAGCTCACTTCAGTTTTGTACAATGCTGGGTTCAAACAAAGCAAGTGTGATCCTTCTCTTCTTATATACCTAAAGTCTGGAATCCAAATCTACATCCTAATCTATGTTGATGATATTCTGGTTATTGGCAATAACTCTACTGTTATCCAACAAATCATCCAAACCTTACATTCTTCCTTCTCTCTCAAACATCTGGGGAACATAGACTTCTTTTTGGGCATCCAAGTCAGGAAACTACCCAATGGTTATCTGCATCTTTCACAAACAAAGTACATCAGAGACCTTCTTCATAAAGTTGGAATGTCTGATTCCAAGGGTGTGAAAACACCAATGGTGAGTACTTGCAAGCTAAGTGAAGGGAATGATCAGCTTCCTGATCCCTCTCAATACAGATCTGTTGTTGGAATTTTGCAATATGCTACTCTAACTAGACCTGAACTTAGCTATGTTGTGAATAAAGTCTGTCAGTTCATGGCTAACCCCTCACAAGAACATTGGAAAGCTGTGAAACATATTCTGAGATACCTTTATGGAACTATCACTCATAGACTAATTATCAAACCTCTTCCCTTGTCAAAAACACCTCTACCTATCACAGCTTTCTGTGATGCTGACTGGGCATGCATGTTTCTAGGCCCTAATATCATTTCCTGGTGGTCTAGAAAACAATTGAGGGTAGCCAGATCTTCAGCAGAATATAGAAGCCTAGCAGATACTACATCAGAAATTTTACGGGTTCAATTTCTACTCAAAGAACTTCAAGCTCCTTTCATTACTCCAAGAATCTACTGTGTCAGTACAATTCAACTAGCTCATAATCATGTTCTACACTCTCGCATAAAACACATGGAAATTGATCTTTTTTTTTGTACGAGAGAAAGTCCATCTCAAACCACTTGAAGTTTTTCAAATTCCAGCCTCCCAGCAAATTGCAGATGTGTTGACCAAGCCTCTACTTTTCTTGAGTTTAGAAACAAACTCAGTGTGATTGAATTTCCAACTCAATCACCCTCAGTTTGAGGGGGGAATGTTAGGAATACTGTATGAATACTACACGTATATTTCTTTGTATTGTGATGTAACTACATTCTGTTAGGCTTTGGTTATGTTTGCTTATAGTCAGTTAGACTGCATCTTGTATAAATACTCTGTAATATCTCTTTCTCAGTAAGATGTTTTCATTTCCATCTTCCACCTTGCTTCTATTCTAATAATAATAAGAGAAAGCCCATATAAGTTAAATCCTAAGTTAAACCCTTCTAAGTTAAATCCTACATTAAACCCTTCTAAGTTAAACTCTACGTTAAACCCTTCTAAGTCACAAACGTCAAACCATTCTAAGTCACAGTAAGTGTTCTATCACGACTTCAGCTCTCTTATACATTGCTCGACTCACACTACCTGCTCAGCTTTGAAAGCAGCACTCAACGGTCAAACATATTAAGCCTTCTTTTTCTTTCTCAAAGGGGCACTGTAGTCTTGTGGATGAGGAAAGCGATGGAGAAATTACACAGGATGTTTGAGAATATGAATCAGATAATGGATAAAAACTAACTCCTCTTTTGACGAACAGTCCTTGAGAGTTCAAACAAGGACAATTCGGCCAGATTCTAATTATTTTTTATTTTCAATTTTATTAATTAAACTACGAATTCTGAATTTGGTTTTTTGGTTTTTGTGAACTGCTACCTTGTTGAATCATGGCTTTGTTTTTTAGAAACATGACTTTTTAATGCATTTGGTTGAATATGATGTTATATACATCATATTTGATAATTGTAGAATAATATATGTAATATATTTTAAACAAAACGCATGACTTGAGTCAGGCAGCGCTTTTTTTTGCGCCTTGCGCCTTAGGCGCTGGAGAGTCCTAGCACTTTGAGTGCACCTCGGCACTTTGAATGAAGGCAGATTACACCGATGCCACTCAACCAATATATTAACCATTAAATAGAATTATGAAAGAGTATTAAAAATCTCATCATAAGAGATGTGATTATGATAAAATGTGCTCTCATAAGAGCCCATTGCTCGAAAAAACAGAACTTAACCTCTTTAAGTCTTTATATCTTCTATATAGAAACAGTCATACACACATAAGGAGAGGTACACGATAAAAACATAAATAAATGAATAAATAAGAATGGAGAAAAACTAGAAATAATCACCTAATGTGGCCTTCCCAAGTTGCCCGCTTATCAGCTCACTGTTCCGAAAGTAAACAAAACCATCATTTGGACACATTGTTTCTTGATCCTTTTTATGGTAAGTTTTCTCCTTTAGAGTAAGGTTTAAGTAAACCCTCATTTTTCTATCTGGACGCACAAGCACACTAAATAACTGTTTTCCGCTCCAAAGCTCAATTGGCTGCAAAAGCGGGTTTAGTTAGATATTGCGTTAGAGAGATCAAACTAAATGTGCCAGTTAAGTAAAACTGTGAAAGATGTGCTAGTCACATCTTGGACAGATTGGTATGTAAAAAGATGTCAATCATTGGACCAACCAGTCAAACTAGTACTGTAACAAGTACGCTGATGATAATCTATGGTTTCAATAGGTATAACTATTGTACTTTTATCATTGTGCTGACTTTCTATACATACATTTTGCTGAGTTTTTACATGATAGAGCTGGCATATAAAAAGATACCAAACATTAGACTAACCGGTCAAACAAGTACTGTAAGAGTATGCTGAGGACAATATATGGTTTCAGTATATGCTGAAAAAACTAGGTATGCACATACATACACACAGATATGATTGTACTTCTTGAATTAAAAAGTGAACTAGAATTTCTTTTTCAAAAACTGTTGAATAGTGATTCACATTTCCACACAACAATTTAACAAAAGGGAAGGGTTGTGGTTGGGGCTAAGTGGCTAACAAAGTTAACAAAAGTGACCTAGCTAGGAGGATAAACAAATGGTGAGAAAGGAAAAGTATTAAAGTCTATGAGAGAAGCCTTGTTCCTTGTATGTTTTATGCATTTCAGGTTGCAATGGATTTATTTATTCAGTGACGTTTGGTTGTTGTGCAACTGCGCTTCCCTTTTCCGCCTTTTTCGTGATGTTTGGTTGGCTTCTTTTGCATTTATTTCATTTTCATTCCCAATTCTCATGAATAAACCAAATCCCTGTAATACATTCTTCATCCAAACATTTTTATTGTTTTCTACTCATATAGCCTTATTTTAAAACAATATTGGTAAAAATTACGAAAACATAAATATCATGATAATACATTTCCATGATTTTCTTATCTATATTTGAAACATATGCACCTTGGAAATGAGAAATAAAAAAGAAAGGCAGGGAAATGTATATAAATTTGAAAACATGTTGAAACAAGAAATATGAAGTTCTTGGGATAACCTTAATTATTGCTGGAGTTGGCAAATCAATGTGATCCATCCCATCACCCATGTATGAACAAATAAGTGAAAAAGAAGCACGGTCATAAAAAGTATCCTTCCTTGTAATGAGGAAGGAAGATGTTAGAAAATCCTGGGTAGAGGCCACCAAGATTTCACCACTCTTTGGAGTGCATAAATTGTTTTGGACCTGCATCACAGCCAGCAGAAATACATCAACATGTTTTTGGCGGAGCATATGGAGAAGGGACAGAGAGGCCATATTCGACATGTTTGACTTGGTCAAATTCACACATATGAGAACTAGCTCATCAAATTAGAGACACATTAATAGCTTATAACCAATACTCCAAGTTTTTTATGAGGAACAATAGATATAGTGATATATTATCTAGGAACTTATTTGTTTAGGGCCCGAAAGATATTTCAACAGACAACTATGACCTTCAAAAAAAAGATATCTATTCAATCTTGAAATTAATTTCTAAATCCCAAAAAATTATTTTAACCTTCTTTTATTGTGGGATAGTAAAAACTCCCATGGAATCCAGTAAAGTTTGCTCATCATCATCATTACCCCAGTGCTGCAAAGGCTCCCACCTACGGTGGGGTAAGGGGGGGTCAGATGTACGCAGCCTTACCCCTGTACTAAAGCAGGGAGACACTGTTTCCGGATAACCCATGGTGAAAATCGCGTCGAAAATTGCACGAATTGACTGTTGCTTCATAACAAAGAAGCGCAAATACTTTACTAGTTTAGTGAGCGATCTTGCTATGAAAAAACATGACTTGCACATGGAATAAGACGGTAAAAAAGTGTAGTTGAGAATTTGTGTAGAAGATAAAAATAATATTAACCACTAATTTGTTATTTAAAGAAATAATGACTTCAAGTGGACAAAATATGACATGTTATACACAGTGGCTGTAATAGTAACTTGAAGTGACTGATTATATTCAATTTTAAACTGTAATGACTGTGACGTAATAACCGCAATAACATTAGTCACAATTTTGTCCATAAATAAATGGTAAATTATCTGTGTGTATGTATGTGCATACCTAGTTTTTTTCAAAAACCCTACTTTTTAAAGAAATGGCAAATTATTTAGGGGGAAGTAAAGAGTAAAGTTTAGTACTTTAGTATACCCATTATTACATTTTTACAGAATGATGTGGTAGAGTTAACTGGACTTCCTTCTGAGACTATATTCATGGTGTGACATTTTGAGTCTTCAAATGACATATCGCAATTTTCAAGTCTTTTATTGATAACTTCTTTACTTTCAAGTCTCAAACAGATTGGTCAACAACTCAACATATAATTTGGTTCCAACTCCCACAACATAAAAGCCCTATCTAAGGTTTACTGATTGCAGGGTGTTGTCTGGAAAAAATCTTCCGGGAAATGTGTGGAGCGGTGTATAATATAATAGTGTTTTGACGCAAAAACAATGTAAAAGACCCAAGACATTGCCTCCTTCAAAAGCGGAAATATTTTTCTACAATAGTTTTAACAATCATGGAATATATATTCCTACACGAAAATGTCTCCAGTACGGAACACTTGAAAACTAAAGTATAAATCAATTTATCAATGAATGAAAAACTCAATAAATCAATTGTATAACCTTCAAACAGTTTCATTTTTTACAATAATACAACAACAACATTACCCCCGTGCCGCAAAGACTCCCACCTACGGTGGGATAAGGGGGGTGATAGGTAGCGGGAAGAGCATGGGGCGGGACCGAGCTTGGGCCCACTTCCGTGGGCCGGTTACGGGCTGTCTTTTAGTTTATTTATTATTATTAAGTTAATGTTATGTTTTGGTTTGGGCCTTTTATTAGTAGAGTACTTAGTAGAGTTAGTATGGGCCTAATTAGGATTTAATTAATTTGGGCTTAATTAGGGTTTTTTGTAGAAGGCTATTTATACCCCTCGCCGGGGTTCATTCTTATCATCTTGGAATAAAACTGGTTTTAGCCTTTTGACTCTGGGCAACGGTATTTTTATCGTTGATTATCTGGGCAACGGTTTACCCCGTTGATTTTATTTTTCTGTTACACAATAATTGGTCCGACCTGCCGGATCCCGTCCCGCTGGAATGACGAGATCAAACACGGATCGTATAACGGAGGTAGAAGCTGAGCAAGCCCTAATGAATGAGAAGCTCGACGCGCACGAACAGAAGCTGGATGCGCAGGCGATCCAGCTGACAGAGATTGGAGCTTCACTCGCTGCACTCGCAAGGGCCATGACACCGCCGGAAAAAGAGCCAGCGTCAGTCAGCGACGCCGCATCAGCACACATGGTCGGCAGTGGGTCGCACAGCATAACGACCACCTTGCTGCCCTCGTTTGATGGCAAAGATCCCATCAGATGGGTGGCCAGCTGAGCAACAGTTTGAAATTCATCAAACCCTACCTGGAAGCAAAGTGGCGGCAGCTACGGTAGCCATGGAAGGGGCTGCCCTGTACTGGTTGACCTGGTTGAAGGCACGGAAACCGGACCTGGCTTGGGAGGAATTCACAGACATAGTCACATGGTTCGCGGTACGGTTCGATACGGGAATGAGGAACGGGAACGCAGTTCGCTAGATCTAGTGTATCCGATTCGGAGGGGGTAGGCTCATTTCGGTACACGTTCGGTACGATGTACCATGTGTACGGTACGTTGTACCTAATATTATGGTACTATAATAAAAATATAAAACTTAATTATAGAATAATACAGATTTCAACATTGAACAAAAACAGATTTCATAACATGATTTTTCATAACATTAAACAAAAGCAAAAACATTAATATTCAAGAAACACTTCAAGCAAAACAGAAACACATACTACAAAACTCAAAAGTGCAAAAACAGACTAAACCATATCTATTCTTATTATTTGTAATAGCCGGGGTCCTATCAATACTCCCCCCAAGGAAACAAGCTTGTCCTCAAGCTTGAAGTCTGGAAATTGTATCTTCAACACTTGAGCATCTTCCCAAGACCTTTCAAATTCTGGCAGATCTTCCCAGTGTATCAAAACTTCAACTCTGCCATTTGTTCCCTCTCTGGTATCCACCACCTTCTCTGGTTTCACCAACAATTCCCAGTTTTCACTCAAGCATTTAGGCAATGGTTGACAGCTAGTGTTGGAAGATAGAGCCCTTTTAATAAAGAAATATGGAATACTGGATGGATCAGGCAATCATCTGGCAACTTCAGTTTAAAAGCTACATCATTCACCTTCTCAATGACCTCAAAAGGTCCATAAAACCTTGGACTCAATTTCTGATTGATCCTCTTAGCCAAACTCTGCAACTTATAAGGCTGAATCTTCAGGAAAACTTTCTCACCCACCTCCAATTTCATTTCCCTCCTGTGTTTGTCTGCTTGCTGCTTCATCTTGTTCTGGGCAATAGCTAGATTTTCTTTGAGTTCAGCTAACATTCCATTCCTCTCAGCTGTCAGTCTTGCCACTTCCTCATTAGCAGTCCCAACCACATCCCCTTTTATAATTGGTTGAGGTTCTTGCCCATATAAGGCCTGGTAAGGTGTTTTGTTTTAAGGAAATATGGTAGTTAGTATTGTACCAATATTCTGCCCAAGGTAACCACTTGTTCCATTCCTTAGGTTTCTTCCCTGTGATACATCTCAAATATGTTTCTAAACACCTATTCACAACCTCCGTTTGGCCATCAGATTGAGGGTGGTAAGCAGTACTGTATCTCAACTGTGTGCCAGCCAGTTTGAATAACTCAGACCAAAAAGAACTCAAGAAAATGCTATCTCTATCACTCACTATGGATTTTGGAAACCCATGGAGTCTCACTATTTCTTTGATAAAGATTTCAGCAACTCCTTTAGCATTAAATGGATGGGACAAAGCTATAAAATGTGCAAATTTGGTTAGTCTGTCAACCACAACCAGTATAGTGTCTTTCCCCTGAGCTTTTGGCAACCCACCAATGAAATCCATGCTTATATCTGTCCAAATGCAATCTGGAATAGGTAGAGGTTGTAACAACCCTGCAGGTTTCAAAGCTTGATACTTGTTTCTTTGACAAACATCACAATTCTGCACATATAACTGAATCTGTTTCCTCATACCCACCCAATAGAACAGTGTTGAAATCCTCTTCATAGTTCTGAAATTCCCAGAATGTCCTCCTGTTGCAGAATCATGATATTCCTTAAGAATCCTTGTCACTCTAGGAGAATTTTGGGGTATCATCAGCCTTCCCTTGTAGTATAACAACCCTTTCTTCATTCTGAAGTCCACCATCTGATCCGGATGACTTAAAATCTTCTGAATAATATCAGCACATTTTGGATCTTCCTGCAGTTCATCTTCTAACCCTTCCCATTCCTGACAATTCACAATTGATAAGGCTGACAATTTAGGTTTCCTTGACAAAGCATCTGCAGCTTTATTCTCACATCCAGGTTTATATTTAATGATAAAATTGTATCCCATAAGCTTAGCAATCCACTTTTGTTGATCCTTTCCCATGATTCTTTGCTCAGTCAAGTATTTGAGACTTCTTTGATCAGTGTGAACCTCAAATTTCCTACCCAATAAGTAGGGCCTCCATTTCTGAATTGCAAACACAATTGCCATCAACTCCTTTTCATAAACAGATTTACTCAAATGCTTAGGTGCCAGTTCCTTGCTTAAAAATGCAATGGGACCCCCATCTTGCATAAGTACTGCCCCTAGCCCCCTCCCAGATGACATAGCATTCTTCAATTCTACAAAAGCTTTTGTAGCCATATCACTCCATTTAAACCCATCCTTCTTCAACAATTGTGTCAATGGAGCAGCAATGTGACTATAGCCCTTGACAAACCTTCTGTAGTATCCAGTAAGACCCAAGAAACCCCTCAACTCCTTCAAATCTTTTGGTACACCCCATTCTACCATGGCTTTAGTTTTAATAGGATCAGCTGCCACCCCTTCTGCAGAAATAATATGACCCAAATAACTCAGTTGCTCCTGACCAAAGGAACACTTCTTTTGATTGGCTACTAAATCATTCTTCTTTAAAACCTCCAGAACTAATTTGAGGTGTTCTTTATGATCCTCCTTAGTTTTGCTGTAAACCAGTATATCATCAAAGAATACCAATGCAAATTTCCTGAGGAAAGGTCTCAAAACCTCATTCATTAGAGCCTGAAAAGTGGAAGGAGCATTAGTCAACCCAAATGGCATGACTAGGTACTCATAATGACCTTCATGAGTTCTGAAAGCAGTCTTACAGGTGTCACTCTCCTTCATTCTGATTTGGTGGTAACCTGACTTCAGATCTAGCTTGGAAAAAACCACTGCACCCCCCAATTCATCTAGCAACTCTTCTATAACTGGTATGGGAAACTTGTCTGGTATAGTGATCTTATTCAAGGCTCTATAATCACCACAAAATCGCCAACCACCATTTTTTTTTCTAGCCAATAAGATAGGACTGTTGTAGGGACTGTTACTGTGCTTAATGATACCTGTTTTCAACATTTCACCAATTACCTTCTCTATCTCATTTTTCTGATCAAATGTGTACCTGTAGGGCCTCAGATTTGGTATGTTAGCTCCTTCTTGGATGTTTATGGCATGATCACAGTTTCTAGCGGGAGGAAACTTCAACTGATCATTAAACACCTCTGGAAATGTGGCAATGATATCCTCCCAAACCATGTTTTCTTTAGTATTCTGTTCCAAACCATACAATTGCCCCCCATAATACAGACAATATCCCTCTCCTTCTGTCTGCAGAATCTGAAGCATAGTCTTCATTGGAACCTCCCAATTATTCAATGCAGCTTCCCCTTGGATACAATTTATCCTATCTTCTTGTTTCCATTTGATCACTTGCTTCTGAAAATTCACTTCCATGTCTCCCAACTCAGTCAACCATGCCATCCCCAAAACAATATTTGTGCCACCCAATTCCAGTATATAGTATGATTGATGTATGTCATTCCCCTGCACTTCCATCTTCATTCCATCACATCTCCCCTTGTTATGGATGAGATCCCCATTACCAATCTGCACCCTCACTCCTTGTAAAGGCATAAAAGGTACTTCCCATCTGTCAATGAACCCCTGCGCTATGAAGTTGTGTGTTGCCCCACTGTCAATCAGAATATTGACAGGTTGTTTCCCATCACCCCAGCTCAACACACCTTGCACCTTGAATGTTTTCATGGATGGAATACCCTCCTTACTTAAAACAGACAGTTGCATTGTTTTAAGTTGTTTGTGAGTATCATCTTCTTCTCCCCCTTCCATTACTTCTCCTTCAGATTCCTCTTCTCCTTCAGACTGCTCCACTAGAATCATTTTATAGTTCTTCATTTTACAGACATGACCCTTGCCTCAGTCCTCTCCACACTTGAAACACAATCCCCTCCTACTTCTTTCCTGGAGCTCACTCCTGGATAACCTGGGACCTGATGTACTCGTATTAGGTGCCTTCATGTCACTATGGCTTCTGTAATCTGAGTTACTCTTGGGTAGGTTAGAGTTACTGTTTGCCATACTTTTCCATCTGCTCCCTTCACCCCAATTTGCTTGATAATTTGGGCCATTATTCTTACTTAGCCCCTTTTTCTTTCCTTCCTCTCTGTTCTTCATCAACATTGCTTCATTATTTTTGTTCTCAATAAGAGAAGCTTGGCCCATGAGTTCAGCTAGGGTTCGTGTAGTATACAACTTCAGCTCAGCCCTGATATCTCTTCTCAGTCCCTTAAGAAAAACGCCTTTCAGAACCTCCTCGGTTAAGTGTCCCCGGGACGCTATGGCTGTTTCAAACTTGTCTCTGTACTCCTTCATCGTTCCTCTCTGTTTTAAGCTGAACAACGGTCCTAATGGATCCTGTACCAGCTCTGGTTGAAAACGTGTAGTCAAATCCTTCGTAAATGTCTCCCAATTCAAATGGCGAGTCTGACCTTCCCACCATTGGAACCAACTAAGTGCTTGGTCCTCCATTGCCAGAACTGCCAGGTCAATTTTGTCACGCTCATCAGTCTGATTCAGCCTGAAATATCGATCCATCCTCATTAACCAACCAAAGGCATCCTCTCCGTTGAAAATCGGTAAATCGATTTTCCTTCCAGCTTTATTATGATTCCGATGTTGATTTTGGCGCTCGCGATCCGGATGCGAACCAGAATGATCGGAATTGGTTTCAGAACCTTCCGAACTGTCATCACGCTTCGTCTGTTTCCTCTGTGATGATCGACTCGAATAGTTCGATTGGTGTGAACGACTTCGCGATCTCTCCGAGTTTCTGCTCTGCATCTCCGCTAGATTAGCTTGCATTGTGGCCAACGCGGTAGTGAAATTTGACTGCATCTCTCTCAAATTTCTCTCCATGCTAGCTTGCATCTCCCTCTGGCTCCTTTAAATTTCCGTCAATCTGCTTTCCATCTTTGCGCGCGTCACGGTCATCCAGCGATCAAACACGCTCTGATACCAATGATAGTAACCAGTAGCAATCCACAATATACAATACAAGCTTATAACAGTCCACAAACTTCATTAATGGCGGTAAACAGTAGAACAGTCCCAAAGCTAGAGATAAGACTCTAACTTCCCAGTCCCAAGCCAAGCATCTAACAGACTGCCTAACTGCTGACCAGTTTATTCTATTTATAGTCCCCTCCCCTTATTACAAGTAGTTAGTAGTTCATAACAACTACCCGCCTGCCAACAACTAAACTACTTCTTCTTTCTAGAATAGACTAAACCATATCTATTCTTATTATTTGTAATAGTCGGGGTCCTATCAGTGGGCCGGTTACGGGATGTCTTTATAGTTTATTTATTATTATTAAGTTAATGTTATGTTTTAGTTTGGGCCTTTTATTAATAGAGTACTTAGTAGAGTTAGTATGGGCCTAATTAGGATTTAATTAATTTGGCTTGATTAGGGTTTCTTGTAGAAGGCTATTTATACCCCTCACCAGGGTTCATTCTTATTATCTTGGACTAAAACTGGTTTTAGCCATTTGGCTCTCGGCAACGGTATTTTTATAGTTGATTATCTGGGCAACGGTTTACCACGTTGATTTTATTTTTCTGTTACACAACAGGGGGTCAGATTTTTCCATCATTTGCAATGGAGCCAAAGATTCACTATTTTTTGGCTTGAGAATATGATGGAATAAAGCAAAATGGCTCACTAAACTGTCTGCGCTTCTTTATTGTGAAGTAACAGTCGGTCCATGTATTTTTCGACGCGATTTTCACTATGGGTCATTCGGAAACAGTCTCTTTGTGCTTTAGTACAGGGGTAAGATTGCGTCCATCTGACCTTCCTACCCCACCGTAGGTAGGAGCCTTTGCAGCACTGGGGTAATGATGATGACGACAACAGGGGAGTCAGATGTACGCAGCATTACCCTTGTACTAAAACATGGAGACTGTTTCCGGATGACCCATGATGAAAATTGCATGGACTGACTGCTGCTTCAAGACAAAGAAACGCAGACAGTTTAGTGAGTCATTTTGCTTTATTCCATCATTTTCCCAAACCAAAAAATAGTGAGTCTTTATTTCATTCTTTATAGTAATATAGTAATATAAAATAAGTTAACAAATGCTTGTAGAGAGCAAAAGCAGAGAGCAATGTATAGAAAAAATACAACAGCCACATAAAATTGTATAGAACTTCTGATAAACTAAGTAATATACCCCCATTAACATGAGTGCCTCAGTGCGAGCCTCTACTGTTTGCGGGACATGGATATTCATCTCATCGCCATCAAAATCAGCATTGTAGGGATTGCAAACAGATTCATTAAATCTCAATGTGCGCCATGGCATTATCCTTGCCTGCAGCCCAGGATACTGTTAATATAAACACAACTTGGAACATTTAAAACATGAATTGTGTAATCATAGTCACCCGATGGCACATAATAGACATCCTATGAAGACTTGGCTGTCTGTTGAATAGAACAGCATCTCCATCTTCCAAATGGCGGACAACTGTGTAACCATACTTCAAGTTATCAGCATGATGCTTTCTACCGTACTTTAACGAGCTACAGATAAAGAGTCACAAGCACAAAAATCATACATACACTCTATTATATTATTACATAAGGTCCGTCTGTCCCAAATTAAAAGTTCCAGTTCAGTTAAAATGTTTGACTGGCGTTTAAGTTAAATATCGACTAATTTAAATTACTATTGACGATTAAGAGTTAACATATTTAAATCTACACTAAAAGTCTATTGAACCACAAACACCGATTTTTTAATATGATAAAATTTCATAGACAAAATCAGAGAATAGAAGAATCAGGTAGACTACATGAATATTGAATAGTACAGCAAAGAAACTTTTAAAATGGGATAGTGAAGGTTATAGCTAGGGCTGTAAATGAACCGAGCTTCTATCGAACTATTCGAGTTCGAGCTCGACTTCGAACCAAACTAGCTGAGCTTAACAAGCTTTTGAACTCAAACCCGAGCTGAGTTTTCAGTTCGAACAATTAATCGAGCCAAGCTCAAACATAGTAGTATTCGGCTCGGTTCGAGCTCAAGCCTATAGAGCACCCTGAAATTATAAATATAGTTTATATATTTGTCATTATGAATTTAAATACGATTATTGATGAACTGAATACTTGTCAAATAATTCGAGCACGAGCTTACTAATGAGCATCATCTAAAATTTTAAATTCGAGCATATTTATTGAACTTATCGAGCGCTCGATTTAAACATCAAACACCTATCAAATTAACATGAGCCTCATTTGTAAAGCGCGCCGAGCTTCGAGCTCGAACCCGAACACCACTATTTTCAAGTCGAGCCGAACTCAAGCTCTGGGTGTTCGGGCTGAGCTCGACTCGTTAACAGCCCTAGTAATATTGTAATAGCTTTTTAAGGATGAGATGAAGTTGGAAGTTATTTTGCTACTTACATCTCTGTACCATCAGGATACTTGATGTACATTGCACCAGGGTATTTGTTTGGCCCATTACGACAACATTGCCGTAACTTTTCTATGTTGTGTTGTGAGACAATCTCAGGAAATGTTAAGATTTGAGCCATGAAGATGGGAATAGCAAGCTGCAAATTGTATTGTAATAATCAATTTCTTGCGGTTAAAGGAAGTGCTAAAACCAATCACAGTAGAACATAATACCTCGGTTATTTTAAGATTTGGATCAGGCGAAATAACAGTACGGCCGGTATATTCAACACGCTTCCCGGAGAGATTTCCACGAAAACGGCCATGCTTTCCTTTCAGGCGCTGAATAAATCCACTTAGTGGCTTCTGAGTTAGCATTTGTGGTGGCACTCCACGTACCTCACTGTTTATGTACTGTGCAACTTCCATTTGCAAATCAACCCAGCTAGCCTAACACAATTTTAAGCATTACACAGGGCCCAATGAGAAAACAACTCTATAGCAAGAAGCATGAAAAGTTCAGTACTGTTATAAACCAAGATGGAGTATAATCCTGCTAGAATTGTCATGTTCTCGCATATGTTTGAAGAGAACGAAGTATTTGTCAACAACTAATTGGTCTTAGAGAAGATATAATGTAACAATGTAAAATAGTAACAATGTAACATGTGTATGCGCCAAATACAGCCAAGGAATGATTGCAAGCGAAATACAAAAATAATTTGATAAAAATAGAGGTATTAAATAATAGAGCATCCACAAACATGAAATAGCAAACCCACCAAGCTAAATGGCATAAACTTACTTTACTAATCACTACATTTCGCAGAGTACTTATCATCTTTTAATCCATCATCAGTTCACTACCAGCCTGCAACCTATGGTAAAGTGGAACGAAATCTTCAAAAATATAGTAATCCCTCTGAGTCTCTGACTCAGTTTATACGCCCTAGAAACTATTAAGTGGTCAACCCAACTCTCATTCATTATCTTACTTTGTACTTTGAATTTTCAACATGTTCAAATTTGGTTTTTTGAAAATAGAAGTTTTTAATTATGCAAATTTTAATTACTAATACTAAATCACTACAGGAAAACAAACGTTAATTTCAACTAATCCTTGTAATACAAAATAGCCCTTATAATTTGAGTTAGATGGAGTATCAAGTCATCAACTGAATGTATAAAGTTAATTAATACTACAAAGTTCATATAAAAAGCAGTAGGGGTGGGCAAAACAGTTCGGGCATAATTTCAGTTATCCAAACTGCCCAAACCGAAATCTCAGAGTTTGATTTGGTTTCCGTTATCCAAACTAACCCGTTTGGTAGTTATATTGAGAACCCGAAAGGTTCAGTTTCAGTCGGTTATAAACCAACATGCCGTTCTAACTGAACGGTTTGGAAGGTTAATGAAAAAAAATGTCATGTGCACAGAGCCGCAGACCTAAGTTCTGGTTTATGAAACATAATCGGTAAGCATTGTTCTGGCATACCTCGATCGCATAGAAATCCTTATGCACTCCTCTATTTCATCCACTCTGCTCTAATTCTATGGGATACATCTTCATCTAATTCACCATCCTTCTAACTTATGGAGCCCAAGTAACGGAACATATCACACACTAGTACCTCCTTGCCATCAAGAGTAATCCCATTGTTACAACTACTTCCACCTCCCACAAACTTGCACTCCTTATACTCAATCTTGCTTCGGCTCAGTCTGAAACCCTCGGTCTTCAATGCTTGTCGCCATACTTTCAACTTTGCTTTAACACCTGATTATGTCTCATCGATCAATACAATATCATCAGCAAACATCATGCACCATCGTTTATCATCTTGAATTGACTTCGTTAGTTCATCCATGACTATATCCAAACTGCACAAACCGAAATCTCAGAGTTTGATTTGGTTTCAGTTATCCAAACTAACCCGTTTGGTAGTTATATTGAGAACCCGAAAGGTTCAGTTTCAGTCGGTTATAAACCAACATGCCGTTCTAACTGAACGGTTTGGAAGGTTAATGAAAAAAAATGTCATGTGCATAGAGCCGCAGACCTAAGTTCTCGTTTATGAAACATAATCGGTAAGCATTGTTCTGGCATACCTCGATCGCATAGAAATCCTTATGCACTCTTCTATTTCATCCACTCTGCTCTAATTCTATGGGATACATCTTCATCTAATTCACCATCCTTCTAACTTATGGAGCCCAAGTAACGGAACATATCACACACTAGTACCTCCTTACCATCAAGAGTAATCTCATTGTTACTACTACTTCCACCTCCCACAAACTTGCACTCCTTATACTCAATCTTGCTTCGGCTCAGTCTGAAACCCTCAGTCTTCAATGCTTGTCGCCATACTTTCAACTTTGCTTTAACACCTGATTATGTCTCATCGATCAATACAATATCGTCAGCAAACATCATGCACCATCGTCTATCATCTTGAATTGACTTCGTTAGTTCATCCATGACTATAGCAAATAAGAAAGAGCTCAAAGCCGATTCTTTGTGCACTCTGATAGTAATAGGGAACTATGTGGTTTTACTTACTATCCATGATGATACTCATATACTTACATGATATGCCTTTTCTAATTAAGGCCCGTCAAAGGACTTTTTGAGGTACCTTATCATATGCCTTTTCTAAGTCAATGAACCAAAGGCAGATCCTTCTTAGTGTCTCTATATTTCTCCACAACTTGTCTAAGAAGGTGAATGGCATCGATTGTTGAGCGTCCAGGCATAAAACCAAACTGATTCTCCGAAATTATCACACTTTTTCGAAGTTTTTGCTCAATCACTCCCTTCGAAAGTTACATGGTGTGACTCATAAACTTAATCCCTACATAAATGGCACATTCTTGTACATCACCCTTATTTTTAAATAAGGGATTGGAAGTACTCTTCCGCCAAATCATGTTGAAGAAACGTGTTAACCACTCAATGTCTTTCTCTCCCAAACTTCTCCAAGCCTCGATTGGTATGTCATCTGAGTCCACTACTTTCTTCCACCCCATCTTTCTCAGAGCCTCTATAACTTCAGTAGTTTGGATCCTTCTCACAAAGTCTGGATTTACCATTGGTATAGTAAGATCATCAATACCTTGCACTTTATTCCCGTTGAACAAGGTATCAAAGTATGACCTCCACATCTCTTTTATTTTCTCGTCCTCGATTAGTACCATTTGATCATGAAGGCGAGCAAGTCTGTAAATATCTATTTTTTCTTTTCTTAATGTCCAATTTTACATACAATTCCTTAGGGGTGGGCATTTCGGTTTTTGGTTCGGTTTTCTTCGGTTTCAGTTCGGTTTCGGTTTAATCGGTTTGATAGAAAATGTACCAAATACAAACCGATTAAGTTTCGGTTTGGTTTCGGTTTGGTATGGTTCGGTTCGGAGTTCGGTTTACCAAAGTATTAAGGTTTGGATTGAAAAAAAAACTCAAAATAATGAACTAAGAAGTGATAGTAGTGAACCAAATATAATGTTAGATATAAATTTGCGAACAGTAACAAAACACATATGAACCAAAAATATATAAGCATGACACATTTGTGAGCAGCAACAACAACGAGAATGAATCAAATTATATATAAAGCCGAAACAAAAACAAAACTGATGCTTGTAAGTAATGAACCAAATATATAGTAGTAGTAGATAATAAATTATACGGAGTAGTTAAATACTATCTACTTAAACCACTATAATTGTTATGGTTGTGAATGTAACTCTTGTAGTAAACTCTAGTCCTGGACACTAAAATTAAAGAATTAAAGCTTCAAAAAGATTAACATCAATCAAATTAATGAGAGAAATCTTATATTTTGATTTGGTTTGTTTTGGTGCAAGTTGGTTTTGATTTGTTATTTTAAAAAAATAAGAAATTATTTCATTTTTAGATTAGTTCGGTTTTATTCGGTTTTATTCGGTTTTATGATTTCGGTTCGATTTGGTTCGGTTTAATACGGGTTGGGAGGAATACTACCAAACTCAAACCAAATTACAAATGGTTCGGTTTCGATTCGGTTTAATTCGGTTTGGTACGATTCGGTCAAACCGAACCGTTATGCCCACCCCTACAATTCCTTATTCACTTTCTTGCTTCTTTTACAGCTTTCTTTGCTTTTCTTTTAGCCTCATTGTACTCGTCTATGTTCTTATCGCTCCAACTTTTGCCCAACTTTTTGAAGCATTCTCTTTTGGTCCTTATTGCTTGTGACATCTCATCACCACCAAGATGTGTCCTTTTTTGGTGGCAGACATCCTTTAGATTTTCTGAGTATCTCCTTTGTCATATTGTTAATGATCGACTCCATTGATAACCACACATCATCCACATGTGTGTCATTATCGAAACACCATACATCCTCCTCGAACATTTTGTGTGCAAAACTTTGTTGGAGATTGCCTTCGCGTCTCCACCACTTTATCTTTGGCTCCATTTGTACTTTAACTCACCTTCTCTCCTTACCTTAAAAATCAAGCACAAGCATCATATGTTGAGTGACAACACTCTCAACTGGGATAACCTTACAATCAGTGTAGCTTATTCTCCAAGTCATCCATACTAAAATGTAAGGTCCCTGGGATGAGTAATAGCTTTGTATATTTATGTTCTTCCAATGCAAGAAAAACTTAAACGCAATCAAGAAATTTCAATGGGTCACGCGTTGTTTGAGAACAATTAGCCGATATGGATTAATGAAAGATTCTTCTTTCTAAGCTTCTTTGTGTATGCATCTATGAAGCACGAAACCTCTCTGCGTCTCACATTTCCTTGTTTGGGATACTTAGAAGCATTTCAAAAATTTGGAAACTTCAAATTCCCGTTCAGGGGTCGCTTCCGTAATTAAGAAGAATTGGGAAGCTCGTCTTCCTAAATAATTAGCGTTTCAAAAACCTTAGGTATCCAATTTTCTTCTTTTTTAAGAGATTTGTGATGGAAAATGTATCTTCTTCAAATATTGTCTTCTTTAAAAACATATAGTAAATTTATGTGGTATATTTTTACAACAACGTTGTGACATTTTGTTATGCAATGCATTGCAAGAAATTTATTGCACTTTATGTTTAATAATGTTTTTATTATTGGGTTATTAAACAAGTTATATGAAAAATCATGTGCATATATATAAATGACAAAACTTGTGTACATATTTGAAAAATATTAATAAATATATCTTTATATTTATTAATGTTTATGGGTTTCCCCGACGTTTTGTATCCTACTCCCTCCGTCCCGAAAAAGTTTGCCAAATTGACTTTTCTTGGTCAATAACAATCAACTTTGACCAATGATATATTTTAATACAAAATTATTTAGATTATAAAAATTATATCAAAATATTCCTTATTGAAAATATTTTCATAAAAGTATAAAATTTATAAATTATATACAAATATAATAACTAAAATCATTCCTCAAAGTTTGCCATCATTGACCAAGAAAAGTCAATTTGGCCAACCTTTTCGGGGCGGAGGTAGTATATTTTTAGAAATTGTGTTTCTTGTGCTTCACGTTTCACATTTCTGTGCTACATAGGTATGCAGACTCACATTTTTGTTGTTTCAATTTCCATTATCGGAACTCTTACTATTTTGTCAAGATTGTTAATTCGATCCCAAGGGCTTAAACACTCCCAAGATAAGGCCTATACGGGCTTGCAGGAGGAGTCTAAGGATCCTTTTCAAGGCCAGGTTCTTTGAGCGGATTGGGAATGATTGGTCCAAGCGGGACCTAAACCAGCTTAAACATAGTGCCAACTACATTTTCTGGCGATTCTCCGAGTCTAATTTTATATTGCTTAGATTGGATATTGATTCTTTTGCAAAAATCTTTCACCGTGGATATAAAAGGATCCATCCATAGGCGTGACCAGATATCGTTTGTCCAAAGGATCGGCTTTGAGCTCTTTCTCTGTGAGTAGATATGTGGTCCATCTATAGATTCGAGTATAGATTCTCTATGCTTTTCTCATCAATTCCAATGAAGCCAAACACTCATTATTTTTTGGCTTGGGAATATCATGGAATAAAGTGAAATGGCTCACCAAACTATCTGCTCTTTTTGCAATGAAAAAATAATCAATTCATGGGTCATCCGGAAACAATCTCTTAGGTGCATCGACCCCCCTTTACCTCACCGTAGGTGGGAGCATCTGCGGCACTGGGGCAAAGTGTTGTTCTATAGATTCTCTTGCTCATGTAAGTGGCCGCCATAGATATAAAAGGATCCATCCATAGGCGTGACCAGATATCGTTTGTCCAAAAACCAACTAGTTTTGAAATATTTTTCGTGTCGTAACACAAAAAGAAAGAAGGCGCGAAAAGTGCATAGTTTCTCCTCCAAAAATAACTTCTCGATGGGAGAACGCATTAGATACTTACCTGCTTTGATCTTCATTCTCTATTTGTTAGACGATCTTAGAGTCTTGCGAGCTCTTCTATCAAAGCTTTTAAACCTTCCCGCAAAGGGCAAAAGCAACAACTTTGCCGTAACGACTCATTCTTTCAACCTTCCCGAAAAGGGCAAAAACAGCAACTCTGCGACTCATTCCCATAGAATGCCCTTTCTTGACGACATTTAAGACACAAGTATCTTGTTTTGAGCAACTCAAGATGGAGCTACATATGCTTTAAAGTATACAATGATCAAATCTTAAAGTAGCTTGTGGAGTCCAATAAGTCCCATAATCGCCTCACATTCACTTTATGTGACACAAGCAATATGACATAATCATATAATCAAGTGCTACACTCTAATCTTTACACTAGAGTAGATCAACCTTTAAACACCACTTTGTTTCCTTCACCATCATAGATATCTCAGAGATTCAATGGTTCTAAATTTCTAATATACTCCCTCCGTCCCATAAAAGTATAAAACTTGGCCAAATTTCCTTTTTTGGCCGTCCCAAAAAACTTCGTCATTTCCATTTAAAGCAAGGAATATGTGACTAAAGTTATTTCTCTATCCTTTGCACAAATTTTAACCACACAGTTTTTACTTTATTAATCTACATGCAAGTCAACTTTGACAAAGTTGTGGGACGGAGGGAGTATCTATAATGGGCAGTGTTGTTAAATATCAGTCCTTGTGGCAATATGGAAGAATGGAATGGCGTATTTTTTAGGACGGGATTCGGTTTAGGTCCTGAACCGGTGGAAGTTTTTGATAAATTTTTAAGCATGTTCCTAATGAAGTCTAGTTTATCCACACAAAAAATCAGCTCAAAATTCGATCGGGAAGGCAGTCAAATAATTTTTTGAAAATGACTGCGTTTTCTATGTATAATTTGGCGCAGTCAACTTCAAAAAATTATTTGACTGCCTTCTCGGTCGAATTTAGAGCTGAAAGTTTTTGTGGATAAACTAGACTTTATGACGAACATGCTCAAAAAAATTCATCAAAAAAATCCACCGGGAGTTGCCCCAAATGGCGGTGTTCGGACGGCGGCTTCTGTCCGAATTGCTGGACAGGAGCGTTCATTCTATTTGTTCTAAAAAAATAGAACAAGGATATATTCATTCTCACACTCATACTACAAGGTTATACTTGTACCTTTTCCCATAAACAAACAATCTCGCATGGGATTCGAACTAATCACGCCTAGAGAACCCAATGCACTAGACGGGCAACTTACCAATGCTCCCGGTACGTTTATAATGCACTCGAACAAGTATTATTCCTTTCGTCCCATTGGACTTTGCAACCTTTCCTTTTTTGGTTATCCCGAAAAACTTTGTCACTTTCCTATTAAAGCAACTAATTTGTGGTCCTGCACATTTCTCTCCTATAGTCCTATGCACGAATCTCAACCACACAGTTTTTACTTTTCTTATTCCTCACTTACTTTGCACTTGGCAAAGTCCACCGGGACGGAGGGAATATATCTTTTCTAAACGTCAATAACAAGTATTATATCTTTTAATTCTTTTCTAAACGTCATTAACAATTACTATTAATAATAATAAATCGGTTCGGTTCGGTTAGGTCCAAACCGATATTATGATGTATATTGTTAGGAATACTATATGCACGCCACTTGTAATAGTCTAGTATTAAAGTCTAGCTGTTATAGTTAGTTTGGTTGTACTGTTGTGTCTGTTATAAGTCGGCTAGAGCTTCAGCTCTATAAATACTTCTGTACTGTTATTCTGAGTGTTAATGAAATCACAATTCATCTTCTTCTACATTCTGTTAATTTTCTAATGTGGTATCAGAGCTTCAGCTCGATCTACCATGACGAATTCAAGCTCGACCTCTTCCTCCTCTCAAGCGACGGAAACTTTACGTTTCCAGCAGTTTTTACACATCCTATTCCAATCAAACTTGATTCGAACAACTATCTTCTCTGGAAGCATCATATTGAATCAGTTATCCGAGCGCACAAATTATTCAAGTTTGTGGAAAATCCGAAGATTCCTGATCAGTTTGTTGATGGCGACGATGAAGAAAGCAAGACGATCAATGATGAGAATTCCTCCTGGTTCATCCTTTTTTCATGCAAGGCTAGTACAGATGGTGAGAATGCGTACACTGTTTGGGAACAACAGGACCAAATGCTTTTTTCATGGCTGCTTTCCTCTCTGTCCGAGTCACTGCATGCTCGAGTCATCCATTGTCAACACTCACATGAGCTGTGGAGTACAATTCGGAAATTCTTCCAGTCATCCATTGTTGCGAGGGCCAGACAGCTCAAATCTGAGCTCTATAACACTGGAAAAGGCGATCGATCAATTTCAAAATACCTTCTTCAGATTCAAACGATTGTTGATAATCTTATCTCAGTTGGAGAACCGATATCCAATAAAGACCACATCAATGTAATTCTGGAAGGTCTTGCAGAGGAGTATGAGTCTCTTGTATCATCGGTAACGTCTCGAAGCATTCTAGATCCGATAACCATTTCTGAACTTGAACCTCTACTGTTGCTCAAGGAAATGCGACCGAAAAAGCTTCGTGAAGCCACCTCACAAAATATCTTTTCTGCAAATATTGCTCGTATTGATGCTTCGCCTCCAAATACCAGTTCTGATGCTCGTGTTGAAGCTCCTACAGCATCGGAAACCTCATCTGTCAACATTGCTCAGTTCAATAACCCTAATCACACAAATTCCTTCGGAGGAAGAGGACATGGTGGCTCCAACAGAGGTCGAGGTGGTCGTTTTGGAGGTCATAGCTCTATTATCTGTCAGGTCTGTGGAAAATAAAGCCATCATGCCTTAATCTGCTATCATCGCTATAATCCTGCATTCTCCAATACAAATCATAATCCTGCCTATGCTAATCCTACCATTGGACACTCTAACCATTGGAACTCCCAGTCACCAAATCCATATTATCAAGCTCAGATTCCATATCAACCTTCCTACACTCCTAAACCGCACAACTACCAACATTACAATTCTCCAGCACCTTCTACTAATCACTTCAACCAGCAATCTTCCACTCCAACTCCAGAAACATTTACTTGGGAATCACATTCTTCCAGACCTTCTGCAGCTTTTGCCAGTGCTAATTCTTCAATTCTGGGACCAGCTCCATCTAACCAACCATGGTTCCCAGATTCAGGTGCCACACATCATGTAACTGCTGATCCACTGAATTTCCAGCATAGTGAAGCCCTTGCTACAACTGACAAGCTCTTTATGGGGAATGGTCAAGGTTTGGATATACAGTCTATTGGTTTTTCTTCCTTTCCTTCACCCTTTCTTACTTCTCAATATCTTCAACTCAATAATATTCTTCATGTTCCCACAATAACCAAAAATCTGTTGAGTGTTAGTCAATTTGCTAGAGACAATAATGTCTATTTTGAATTCTATCCTCATGATTGCTATGTCAAACTTCAGGTTTCTAAACAAATCCTTTTACATGGAGTCCTTGGTGTTGATGGTCTGTACAAGTTCCGGTCCATACCTCCTCTTGGTTCATATCAATCTCCTGCTGCTAGTCTGCCTGTCTCTGTAGGGTCTACAACAAATAAAATTGTTCATCCTGTTTCTTTTGTTTCAACTTGTAATAAGTCTCAAATATGTACTGCACCAGTTTCTTGTAATTTGTGTCATTTAAGACTAGGGCATCCACACTTTGAAGCCCTCAAATTTGTACTCTGATACTATAATGTGTCCACAATTAATAAAAATGATATCTCTTTCTGCTCTTCTTGTTGTCTTGGAAAGGCACACAGATTACCTACACATTCTTCTAACACTGTTTGTCATTCACCATTTGAACTAATCTTTACTGATTTGTGGGGACCAGCACCAGTTTTGTCCTTTGATTGATATTCATACTACATATCTTTTATAGATGCCTTTACAAGATATACTTGGATCTATTTTTTGAAAAAGAAATCAGATGCTCTCACAGCCTTTCAAAACTTCTATAAGTATGTTATGACTCAATTTTCCACCCCTATTAAATCCATTCAATCTGACTGGGGAGGGGAATTTAGATCCTTTACCAGTTTTCTCACTGAAAAAGACATCACTCATAGGTTAAGCTGTCCACACACACACATCACCAAAATGGTGTTGTGGAAAGAAAACACAGGAATATTGTGGAGAAAGGCCTATCCATTTTAGCTCATTCTTCCTTACCTTTCAAATTCTGGGACACAGCTTTTGCAACCTCTGTTCACCTTCTCAACAGAACACCATCCAAATCAATTGCTAATTCCAGTCCTTATTTCAAACTTTATGGATCTATTCCAGACTATTCCATTCTTAAAGTCTTTTGTTGTTCATGTTATCCTTTTATTCGACCTTACAACAACCATAAAATGGACTTTCACTCTGAAGAGTGTGTTTTTATAGGTTACTCCCCTCAACACAAAGGCTATAAATGCCTCTCATCTTCTGGAAAAGTGTATATCTCCAAAGATGTCATATTTCATGAAACTAAATTTCCCTACTCACTTCTCTTTCCTTCATCATCATCTAATTCCACTACCCCACAGTCTTCACTTTCTGCTCCTCTAACTGTCCTTCATCCTCAACAAAATCAGTCTTCTTCTTTTGAATCTTCTATTTCCCATTCCAATGAATCTCCATCAATTGCCTCTGAACTACACAGTTCATTTCACTCATCCCCTCTCAGTTCTCATGGTCTCCAAGGTCAGCCTCTCAATTCTCCTCATTTGTCTCCAAGTCAGTCTCCTTCTGTATCCTCTTCATCTTCTAGTTCACCTTCTCCTCCTCCAACTAACACTCATCCTATGCAAACCAGGGCAAAGACAGGAATTATAAAACCTAGACTAAATCCTACCTTAACTATTGAGCCTAAGTCAGTTAAGCAAGCTTTTTCCTCTCCTCAGTGGTTTTCAGCTATGTAGACTGAATATGATGCTTTAATGGCAAATAAAACATGGTCCTTAGTTCCTCTGCCTCCTGATAAGCAAGCTGTTGGATGCAAATGGATTTTCAGAGTTAAAGAAAACTCTTATGGCTCTTTAAACAAATTCAAAGCCAGATTAGTTGCTAAAGGGTTTCATCAAAGGTTTGGATTTGACTTTGGAGAGACATTTTCACCTGTTGTTAAGCCTGTCACTATAGAATTCTACTTACCTTGGTTGTTTCTCATAACTGGTCTATTCAACAACTTGATGTAAATAATGCCTTTCTAAATGGCAATCTTGAGGAAGAGGTCTATATGATTCACCCCCAGGTTTTGAATCCAAGGATACTTCTCTTGTTTGTAAACTACATAAGTCCTTGTATGGCCTCAAACAGGCTCCAAGGGCCTGGTTCCAAAAACTGACTTCTGTTCTCTATGCTGCTGGATTCAAACAGAGTAAATGTGACCCATCTCTCCTAATTTTTCTGTCATCCAACATTCATATCTACATTTTAATCTATGTAGATGACATCTTGGTTATTGGGAATAATTCTACTGCCATTCAACAGCTTATTCACAAACTGCATTCCTCATTCTCTCTCAAACATCTGGGTGACATTGATTTCTTTCTAGGAATTGAAGTCAGAAAGCTAAGCAATGGTAGTCTACATCTTTCTCAAACAAAATATGTTAGAGATCTTCTGCATAAAGCTGGAATGCTTGATTCCAAAGGAGTAAAAACTCCTATGACAAGCAGCTGCAAACTCACCAACTCAGGGAGTGACAATTTACCTGACCCCTATACTTACAGATCTATAGTTGGGGTTTTACAGTATGCTACTCTCACACGACCAGAGATTAGCTATGCAGTAAATAAAGTTTGTCAATTCATGGCCACACCTCTACAGGATCATTGGAAAGCAGTAAAACACATCCTCAAATATCTCTCTGGCACTGTACATCATGGCATCATTATTCAACCTCTTCCTCTGAAAACCATACCTCTACCAATCTCTGCATTCTGTGATGCTGATTGAGCAGCTGATCTTGTTGATAGAAAATCTACTTCTGGATCCTGTATCTTTCTTGGTCCAAATATCATCTCTTGGTGGTCCAAGAAGCAATTAAGGGTGGCCAGATCATCAGCAGAAGCTGAGTACAGAAGTTTAGCAGACACAACAGCTGAAATCCTATGGGTTCAATTTCTACTTAAGGAGCTTCACATTCCTTTTGCTATTCCTAGAGTTTATTGTGATAATCTCAGCACAGTACATTCTCGCATGAAACACATGGAAATTGATCTGTTCTTTGTGAGGGAAAAAGTTCAATCCAAACAACTTGAAGTATTCCATATTCCAGCCCCTTATCAAGTTGCTGATGTTCTCACAAAACCATTACCTGCTTCATCCTTCCTTGAATTCAGAACCAAACTTAGTGTGATTGATCTTCCCGATCAATCACCCTAATTTTGAGGGGGGAATGTTAGGAATACTATATGCACGCCACCTGTAATAGTCTAGTATTATAGTCTAGCTGTTATAGTTAGTTTGGTTGTACTGTTGTGTCTGTTATAAGTCGGTTAGAGCTTCAGCTCTATAAATACTTCTGTACTGTTATTCTGAGAGTTAATGAAATCACAATTCATCTTCTTCTACATTCTGTTAATTTTCTAATATATATAAACCGATTTAGGACCATTTTTTCGGGTCCCGGTTTTCGGGCCCCAAAATTTATCCTTTCAGTCTGGTTCGGGTTTTTTTAATGTGGTTTGGTTTTCAGTTTTTCGTTCGAAATGCCAACCCTAGTATTTTTTGCCAGCTATCATATGAAATGTGTTGGGAATTGAAGTTTATGAGGACAATATATTATAGATATTTTTCCATTTTCCATCAATAATCATGATTAAGAGAGAAACTCATCAAACTAATGTCATACCAGACTTTTGCTAGGATGGCTTGCATCAGATATTTCTTGTTGAAGACTTGCATTTGCTTGGATAATGCGTCTCAGCCTCTCTGTGATGTCATTCTCATTACTGCAACATAGACACATGATCTCACTGAGCTATCTTATTTTCACTTAATGAAATTGATTTTAGCATTCTTGTATAGTAGTGTATGTTGACGTAATAGTATGTTCATCATCATGATTCATGAGCAACACCATTATCCGAACTAGGTCAGGTCAGTGAGAAAATTTGAAGTGTCAATTAATTTTGTTAACACAATAAACTCATGCAAAAAAAACAGTGGCATATTTTTACACCAGGTACACTCCAACCTTCTTACAATGGAATAATGAGACGAAATCCAAAATCTCCATCATCCTAAATTATTTCCGCTTACATGAATATAATGAGATGGCAATGAGGCAAGATAGTTAATAAAGTATTATTCGATACAAAACAAAAAACAAGAGTCGTGAATGTTGCAAGTTCATCTTTCACCATTTTAAGAATCTGATAATTTAGTGTATGGAATGGGAAAAGGGTGTAGAATGTGAAAAGAATAACGACTAGAGAACAAAAGAGAAAAAGAGAAGAGATCAATCCGCCAAGACGAACATCCGTCCTCCACTTTACTCTCTCCAGAGTCATACCCTCATTCAACCCAAGAAGAAACATATCATTCTTGAATCTTGACTTCTCTAATCCACGTTTGTTTGGGTCTTCCTGTCTCTCCTTCCCGACTCTTTTCCACACCTCCCAACTCATCCAACAGTTCCATCACTCGGTCTTCTGCGCACATGACCAAACCACCGCAATCAAGACGCACACACACCTTATCTTCATTCTTCAATATGTGTTACTCACATCTTTTGTCTGATTGTCTCATTCCTCAAGCGGTATTTTCTAATATGTCCACACATCCAACGCAACATATGCATCTCTGTCACACATCTTTTGAATGTGACATTGTTTCATTGCCCAACACTCTAATCCATACACTAATACAAGCTCAACTAGTGTTCGATAAAATTTACCTTTCAGTAGTTCACACTAGTCAGCATACTTCAAAGAATGTGCATGATAAAAACTTTAAATCCTTATTAGTAGATAACACACACACACACACATATATATATATATATATCTTTGAGCTAAACCAACCTGTCTACTCCACCATCCACAAAGACGGAAGGGCGAATTGCCATTGGTGGCACAGGGATGCATGTAACAAGAAATTTTTCTGGCCTGTCAGGGAGATAAAGCAACTCGCAGTCCTACACACGATGGGGAAATAAAAGGAACTAGAATTAGAAAGCAAGAAAGACTAGATACAGAATATGATGTAATGTTGGACAGAATTTACATCCTTTTTTGTGTTGAGTTCATATTTGTATTCAACTTCATATATTTGCTTGATTGTACTCTTGACTAGCTTTTTGCTACCCAGTATGCAAGAGCATTGTTGATAACTTATATCATATCTTATTGCATATGAAGGAGAAGTGTTCGTTAGACAATTCTACTAAAATATACTGTTTGAACAGGTGTTATGCATTAAGATGACTATTCACTCTTGTATGAACATCTTGAGGGTGTACGCACTCCTATTTCCCTAAATTTTTACCTCTTAAATTTTAATACTTTCTCTCACTTACTATTTTACCTAAAGCATCGATAGTTTCTTTGTGTAGTTCATACACCAAACTGAAAATTTCAGTCTTAGTAGCTGGGAAGTAGAAAGAAAAAGTAACCAGTATAATTTTTTCATGTAACAAGGATAATAGCAACCATACAACACGAGAATATTAAAGAACGATAGGCTAGCTGTAGCATGGCAACCCAAAATAAATTTCAAGGAAAAAATCTAGGATTTAAGACTATAAAGATAAACTGACTACAGAATAAACATAAAACTTTGAAAATACAAATCGTACACATCAAAGAATTACCTCATCTGTCATTCTCATGAAGAGGGAGTAAACTGTCTTTGTATCAAGTTCTGGGGGTACATTAATTGATCCCTTGACATCCTTCTTGCCAGCAAGAGCATTATGGCACTCATCTGACAACTGGCTTCCGTATTCATGAGTGATCTTCATAGATGCCTTTTTTACATTTCCTAGAATATATGCAATGGATGATCAATCATATTGACTAAAATCGGCACATATACAATGTTCGAAAACTAAATTATGCTTCTCTATAAGGTTACCTAGACTTTCTTCCAATCCATTTAAATCATCAAATATGTAGTATCATACACCATGTCACTACTCATAGGAAAAGAAAGGCTATCAAATGGTGCCAACAATCATTTGAAATTACCCACTTTGCAGTATTACGTATTTTATATTCCAAAATAGGCACAAAACATATATTCATACAAGGACATAATGTGTATTTGGTAGCTCAAAAATCGTGTTTAGCCAGTTAGTACATTGCTGTCACGCATGAACTAATTTCAATCCTGATTTCGTGAAACGGTTGCAATCAGGTCCCTTGATAGTTTAATTTTACAAGTGGTGTTTAGGTTCTTGATTGGGCACATAAGCATATGGTATAAACTCAAAGGAGAAATAAGAACGAATATACCAGTATGCACATCTACAAATAAACATCATATAGTCACAACAATGCAACCATTTGTAGACTTAGGGGTCATATTTACTAACATGCCATGGGTGATAAGGATGTACTAAAACGACTAGAAGAGAACAACTATGGGACGAAAAAACATGTTTTCCTTATATCAATTTTCACTTTCATTAGATGAGCATCCAGCATTTAATGTCCAAACATCTTACTGAAGTAAAAGCAAAGAAAAGACAAATGTAAGGCTCATAGAACAAAAGCATGGACCAAGTTTGGTGGGGGTCCTGTACTCCTGTTAGTGTGCTGGTGTGCATATTGTGGAAGTAGCACTACCAACATGGCCACATAGTCACAGTCTCAAAGATACATAAAAGCATAAAAAATGAACCATTGATGCATCCACATCTGGAACATAACATGGTCTTGCTACTGTTTGTCATGGCGTTGCATTTCTTCTTAACTTTATTTAGCACCTCATTTTTCTTCAAATGATCAAACTTTGTACTTCTCATCTTTCTTAGTAAGTCTCGGCGATCATCTTCTCGGAGAAGAATGCGAGAACAACCCTGAAAAATAAAAGGGGAAAATGTTTAAGAAAATACTTCCAAAATTTTGCATACAATTTTCTCATGCAGCAGAGAGACCACCATGGTGTTCATGCTGAAGTTTGAGATTCCTAATAAAGACATGTAAAAGCCATGAAAAACAACCTCTGATCTTCATACATTTGGCATGCTTTGAGCAATGTTCTAATATTTGCCAACTCTTAATAAATTTCAAACTCCTCAAAATCGCCATATTCCTATAAAATTTATTACTATTTCGACCAAATGAAATTCATGGAGCACCATTACCCTCATCAAGCTACACTACTAGATATTATATGTGTTAGGATACCCTTGATTTTGATGATGCTCCTGTATAGGACAGAAAGACACCTCTTGTATGTTCACAGTCACACACACAAACAGAAAAGTGAAGTAGCATCTAATAACAAAAAGAAGATGAAAAGAAAAGGTACTCACATGATTAAATACATCAAAAAGAAAAGAAAAGAAAGTACCTCAAAGGATGAAAAAGATCAAACATAAGAGTACTTAAAAAGAGTCAACTGAATTTGGTTTTTAAGACTTAGCATTTTACGGATACTTTAAAATAGAAGAGTCGTTTTTATCAAAACAGGAGAGTGTTTATTTGCAGACTAGCATTAAACCGAAATCAAAGGAGTGATTTATCAATTCATCTTATTCAAGCAGCAGAAGAGTCACTTGAAAGATCAAAAACGAACAAAGAGAAGCCTAAGTATTCACTCACAATGAAAGGAATACTTAAAGGATGACAAACAACAAAGACTAGATCCCTAGCACAATCAAAAGAGTGAAAGAATGGTCAAGGGTTATGCCATAGCCGGAATAAGCTTCAGAAGAGTTAAACAGAGGTGTCTGAGTCAATAGTGTCTGAGTCAACAGAGGCGTCTGGGCAGTCAGAGGCGTCTCACCTCTAGACAAACAGAGGCGTCTGATCAACAGAGACGCCTGGGCATCAGAAGAATGCAATAAACAGAGACATCTGATACTAAAGACACAAAGGAGTCCTTCACATCAGAAGAGTATCAAAACATACAAAGTACACGGCAGCAAATCAGAAGAATGCCCTCAAACAAACATACCCTCAGACTCACTAAACCACAAAACCACAGGGAATTGGACTTAGAAGGGTTTTAATATTGTTACATTTTATTTTAAAACCCCTACCTTACTCCTTTAAAACTGATAAAAACAAAAAATATCCCAAAATATCTTGTTCAGACTGTCCATATTTCAGTAGCGCCGTTATAGCGTCCGCAACAACCGCTATTGAAGCTGCTAGTACCGCAACAGCCAACCACTCCGCTACACAGAGTCTTCTAGCGCCGGGCTGCGACTTCGCTCCATCGCTATGGCGCCGCTATTGGACGTTATTGACATCATTGATTGCCATTAGCTATTTATATATCACAACATGTGGAATACTTTTAAGTGTATAAAAAAATACAAAATAAATGAAGATAGAAAAAAATGTACACACTGGGAGTGTACAAGAGAGAATTTCAGCACTCATGCATCCAGTATTCACTCAAACAAGAGTAACCCCCAGTTAAGACGGGCATGGTTCAGATTTTGTTAAGTACAAACAGTGTAATCAATCTTTTTAGCTCCCCTTCAACCACATTTACACCATAAACATAGTGAAAAATCAGCAGTTAACAACTCTTCTTAAACAAAATTTTATTTGAGACACTTAGAGTAGTCTCAGCACTCCCAACTAAATTTCTGCCTAACTCCTTATTCTTCCTTTCCCTTCTATTTAAACTACCCGTACAAATTTTATTATTTTTATTATTAAAACTAATCTGCCCGGTTCCTATCATATTCCCCCCCTTAGACATCCACCTTGTCCTCAAGGGTGGGTGATAGGAAACAATCCTGGAATTCAGCTTCATCTTGGTGCCTGTTCCTTCCCAGTATCTCCCTGATTGCTGATGCATGAGCTTCATTACTTGACCTTTCATCTTCACTTCTTTCACCCTTGGAATTCCACTCCATCTTATTAAATCCCTCATCTCAGTTTGGAAGAATATCCTGATATCAGGATCAAAGGAAACTTCACTAATAGCTTCGATGTCATCCATTGGTACATCCTTCAACAACAGTGCCAGAAGATCTGGTGAATCAGCACTAAACCTTCAAGCTGCTGTTGTGGTTTACTCAGCACTTGCCCAACATAAGGTAAAATTTGAGAAATCAAAAGCTGGATGCAACCAGGAACTGTTTGTATTGCCTCTAAAAATTCTAGAGCATCATTGCTGGCAAAATGGTCTGCCCTCGAAGCAGCCTGTAGGGTCTCAAGCACCAGATGCGTAGTTTCATCAGATGTATGCTCAAGTAGGTTGGTGATTGATGAAACTGAGTCGTTGATGTGTGGCCAAATTACTCCAGAGTCTGCATCAATTAAAAGCTGTGAAAGTGCCCGACCAGTACCTCCTCTTGCAGGAGAAGGCACATCCCTGACACTGGCCTCCACAGCCACATACCCAGTCTGCTCATTAACTCCCCAGCTGAACAGAGGAAAACTGAGGAAAACTTGGCAACAGATGAAAACCTACAAGCATCAAGAAAGGGAAACTCATCAACCCTGCACCGTCTTCTACAAGAATTTTTTTCCAAGGTATTTCCTGCAGTATCATCAATTTTTCCAGGACCCTTCGTTTCAAGTAACTGTTCTGACACCAAAGCCAAAGCAAGAAGGTTAGCTTCCAGTACTCTCTGCCCACCCGGGAATCCAGCATAGTAGTCACGGCGCACGGCGACCGGCATGGCGCAGGGGTGATTTCGCGCGGCGATGGCGATGGCGCAAAAATGGCGCACCAGTAAAACACAACATCAAAAAAAAATTAAGCATAACATATACACAATATATGTGTATGACTTAACCCCCAATTAAAGACTTAAATTTTTAAATAACCAAAAAATAGCACCAAAAATAATCCAAATCAAATTAAATTACTTATATGGTCCAACCGTCCAGTCAACTGGCCCACAGAAAATGAGAGGAAGTGAAACAAAGAAATAGAGAAGGCATTTAACTTTACCAAAATAAAGAACGGGTTTCAGAGAAAAGCTTTTGCCAGACTTCAATCTAAAATAGCGTAGAACTAAAACCGCGAAGCAAGCAGTCTGCGTGCGATTAGAGTCTGCGACCTGTTTCAGCAACAATCGATGGCGACGCGATCAGCTACAACGACTGCGAAGGAGACCAGCTACAGCGACTACGACCATCGAACCAAAGTCGTGCCCCAGACGCATGCGATAGAGCCATTATTTGGCGCAAAATGGCGACAGCGAGGCGATAGCGCACATTTGGCAACGCAACCTGTAACCTGTGCGCCATAGCCAAAAATAGTGGTGATGACCCCCTAAATCGCCAAAGGCGAGAAATGGTGATCGCCATTTGCATCATTGACTACTATAGAATCCAGCAGTCTTCTCTTGCTGTGATTCATCAAACCTTTTTCCTGAAGACTCGATTATAGCCTGTATTCTCTGTGTCACACAGAGTTTATCACCTCTTCCCGTAATAGTGCACCAGAAGCTCGACAACTATAAGCATTATTCTCCTCATCCGCATGGAATTGATTGGCATCTATCAACCCTGTGTGGACCTGCTGCTCTGTTATCCGCAGAAAAACAATGTCACAGTACGCCAACTCCTCCAGGTTCTGCAAATTTACCTTTAGAAACCTCTTTCTGTCAAGAGTGCAAAAAGTCCCTTGATGAATGATTATTCATCAGATTCTGAGTTAAATCGTTATAAGATCTTCCAGCATGCTGGTTAAGAATCATCAAGTACTCAGAGTTAGTATTTTCTTTTCTGCGTCAACTTTCCTTAAAGATTTCAGCCACTTCCAACGCAACACGTTGATCAACCAACGGAATAATGCTAATCTTGTCCCTGTATCCTTTTGAAGACATTGATTCATTTCTGTTTGTAACGATCAGGCTGCCAACATCCCTTGCATCAATTTGGGTTGCAAACTTCAAAAACATTAGAGCAGTAGAGTCATTGAAGACTATATCAATTGCTGTGTTTTTAAGCTGAAATCTGCCCCCCTGGACATCCTTTACCTTGGATATCATCCATCTTCTATGCCGCATGATATTGCAGGGGTTCTTTTGAGGTATATTTCCACACACTGTGCTTATACTATCACTAGCTTTTCCCCTTTCAGAATCAAAAGCGGAACTGTCAGGCCACTTAAGTAGGTTCTGCGTTTGATAGCCGTCACCAAAGGATGAATAAGTAGATGTGGCTTCTTCGGTGCTTCCTTCGAATGGGCTTCTAGAGGATGAACCCAGAACAGCTTCCAAATTAGATCAGACTCTTCCTGAACGGATAGCAACCACAACCATACCCCTCACACTATTTCTACAAGCTGATATGTTGGCCATGTGGATCTGTTCTATACAATCAGTACCTATTGCATCCAAATCATTTCTATGGCGTAAACCATTCCTCATGTTAGTTTCAGACAACTCAGCATTAAGCCAAGCATTTTTATTCACATATTCCACAGCAAAAACGGAGGGGTGAATTCCATTCCAATCAATGTACAACCATTCAGATCTATGGTCTGATGGGCACGTAAACGTTTTCCAAACTGCCCATTACAGAAGAATTCCTGGAACCTCTTTGCTTCCCTGTCTTGATCTACCCCCAGCATTATTAGCCCAAGTGAGGAGATAGAAGCCTTAACAATTCTTCTAAGCTGGCAGAGTTACACTTCTATATTTCCAACATCATCGTCAAGTTCAGCTTCCAGTCCAGCGACCACTGACGATTTCTCTTCTGGTCCCTTGTCACCAACTATGAACGTATCTTCAGGGGGGGGGGGGGGGGTTGCCGCTGATTAATGGACTCCAAACGAAGCGGTGAAGCTTGTGAAGTGTGATAATCCGCTGGCGATGAAGCTAGCGCACTGTGAGACGCGGCTTGAGATGCCATATGTGAACTGGTAGAAGCCTCTCGCGATGATGATCAGTAAGGGACGAGTAACGACGGCAAACTGGAACTGTGATGAGCGGCTAGCGTCGAACGTGTTCAGCCCTGGTGCCGTCTAGAAGTTCACGATCGTCTCCTGGTTCTCCGGCGTTCTCCGGCGTTCTCCGGTGGTTTTGATTCATCGCCAGTTAGCGCAGCTCAGCCATCATTCCATCCATCGTTCAGCGCATGTTGCGCATCTCCTCCACTACCGATCGCACCTCTGTGGGGTAGTGCTCCATGTTATGCTTGATATTATCCAACAGCTTCTCCATATGTGATTGTTAAATCTCATTCCCAGCCACAGGAACAAACTACTCTGATACCAATGATAGCCTGATAGGTATTCCAAATCTAGCAGATTATTTTTGTATACTAAACACTGGAATGCTGAGGAAAGTTCTGATTCCTTAAGGGATTACAAATCGACGTAAGAATTAGCACAGTAAGGAAGAAAGAGAAAGATTGATTGAAACACTTAGAGTAGTCTCAGCACTCCCAAGTCCCAGTCCCAAATAAATTTCTGCCTAACTCCTTACTCCTCCCTTCCCTTCTATTTATACTACCCGTACAAATTCTACGGAGTATTATTTTTACTATTAGCACTAATCTGCCCGGTTCCTATCACCAGTTAACTGCATAATGGGAGAACTTTAATATTTGTACATAAATTGGTGAAATTTAAAAAATCCAAGATCAAACAATGAATGTTTACTTTTGAACATGATTTTCAAGAGAACTCCTCCACTGAGACATATACACAATCACAGCAATAGTAACAGTCCAAAACCATGTACCTTGCAAATACACTTCAAAATGATCACAATGATCGGGAAAAATCCAATATTGTAAACTGGTAATGCAAGTTTCAAGAATCCATAGTGACCAGGACAGTTTTCAAACTTTCCACCGCACGTCTCACAAGTCTTTTCCTTGTTTGGAGGCCCCTGAAACCCAAAATATTATGCGATTTACCTACAAATAATAGTACAATACAATAATAGTACAATTCAATTATGAACAGGTTGTTCACACTTCACACACAATGATACGCATTCACATTACTACCTCCGTCCCAAATTGATTTGCAAATTTGATTTTTCTTGGTCAAACAGTTTCATTTTATTTGCTTAATTAGAATGTCAATTTTTAATTATATTCTTATTTGGAGTTCGCAAATCTGAAGAGATTTTAATGTAGTTTCTGAAAATGTAAATTTTAATTATTAAAAATTGAATTAATTATCGATAAGGAGGATTGACTTTATTATTGGTTGACCAAAAAACGTTGACTTTGCAAAACAATTCGGGACAGAGGGAGTAGTATATAAAAACAGTGTTGTCAATGACGGATAGCGGAGCATAGCGGCAAGCCTTGAAAACATATAGCAATATATCAGGTAGCAGTATGACGGTATGACCACTATTCTTACCATTTTACTACACAAAATATAAAATATAAAATTACAAATATAACTATATTTGCAAATTCATACACGGAATGCATAGTTATAAAGTCTATTAATATCTAATTGAGAAAATCATACTTTGTCGCAGGTTAGTAGAGGTTATAGGAGGTCAAGGCCTCACGGGGAAGAGATGGGAGCCAGATGTCTGTCTCAAAGCGAGGGAGGTTGATCATCAAAGACTTGGGAGGCTGGGCAGTGACTCAGTGAGTTAATGTCTATCACAGACCTGGGAGGTAGGAGGTAACTAGGTAGGTAATTGAAGACTTGAGAGGCATATTGCAAGAGAAAAGTGAAGACTTGGCATTAAAACAGAGAAGGGTTTTGAAGGGGATAGATGGATTTCAAAGGGTTTGAGAAGGCTGTTTTTACTCTAAAAATCTAGTTATAACCCCTTCCCTACCCCCAAAAAAACCTAACCCTGCTTATGTGCGTAGAAGGAAATCGGAGTTGTAGTGCCACAGCACATACTACGGATGCCATTTGCCCCAGTACTGCTTCCACATTGCTACAATTACAATCAGACAGGTGCTGCTACACCATTACGTTTTACCGATAACACTGGGATAAAGATCAGCCATATGACCATATCAAATGGAATAAAGAAAAGTTTGACATAGCCTCTCCAAACAATTAACCATAATGAATCAAGAGACTTGTCAACCAAACTCACCCTTCATGTGCCTACCTACATATCTTGTTTTTATTTTGTCCACTAAAATTAAAAAATGTCCGATTACAGAGCTGGCTCTAAATACACTGCTGCCCATCTTAGAAAATCCTCAAACTCACCTTGTATCACCAAAACAGTGAATTGAAAACAATAAGAGTTTTGCAGATCAACAGAAGATAGAAGAATAAGAATCAAAATGGAATTGGAAAAGACGCACCAGTGATACAATTAATTGGACTAGCAACTTAGCATGTAAAATTCAGTTAGAAATTACAATTCCAAATGCCAGAATAATTGACATCATTAGCTACGAAGCTATAGATTTTGATGAGAAAGGTGTGTTCAGCCCTAAAAATTCATAAACCCAAAACATCGCCAAATATAAAAATTACCATGTGGGGATCCAATAGGCCATTGGGATGAGGTTTGTGGAATTGATCATAGTAAACTCCGCGATGGACTTCAACCACTGCTGATTTCATGATTTCAGAACTGGAGAAAGTTGAAAACTTCAAACTTTTTCTGTAGGATCAAAAATAAATTGTGATAAATGTGTGGATTAAAGTCAACTTACAGACATTGACTTTCTAACAAAAAATACAATATCATATTGGAAGAACAAAATGCATACATTTTGCGGGGACCCACATCCTCAATGTAAGGTTGTTTAGTGAACTGGATCTCTTCTTTTCTCCTCATCTTTTTCACCAACTAAAAGTAATCCACTCGTAAGGTAACAATTTGTTTCTGGGAGAGAATTGAGGAAATAAATACCTCTATTTCTCCAATGATAGAAGCTGCACAGTTAAAGAATTGTGATGGTTTAAGAACACTAATAATCAAGGCAACAAGGAATGTTGCCAATGGCGAATAGCAAAAAAGAGTCATTTGGATATGACAAATTGTGTTATAGCAGGACGATACCAGAATAAGCAAAAATGTTGCATATAAATTATACTTATATTTAAATAACACTGTGATGCTGGTTACCATATTAATTAATTAATATAAAATAAAAAGAAATTTCCTATAGCAATCCCGCGTAAAGATCTCCATAGGAAAAAATACACCATATCATAGAAAGAAAATTCCACAAAAAAATATGAATAATAATGTCAGAAGTCAGAACTAAATAACCCCGTCTGTGTGATATCATGCAGCTACTTCTTGAGCCATGTGCTATAAGCTATGATATCATATCACCATCCTACTCTATACAAAAGGAAGAGAAAAGTGGTTCAAGTTTTCCACCCAAATCTAAGACCAAAAAAACATTCTCTATACAAAAGCAGAAAAAGAACAGTAGTTTCAAGGCCATTTTTCAAAGTGAGAACCATTGAGAACAGTGTGCAGCATATTTTTATTGTTTTGTATGACTCCCTATTATATCATTCTTCCTTGCAGTAATAGGGCATAGTATGGGCAGCTGAACTGCTATTATGTCATGGTTAATTATTTGTGTAAACTATATAGTAGCAGAATAAGCCCAAATGCTTAGTAAAAACTGACATTATGTCAATAGATTCGCTTTGTAATTACATATATTAATTTTTTTATTTACTTATAGTCTTATATTAATTTTGTAATTAGGCATTAAGCAGCGCTGGAGCAGTGGGAATAGGGACTTAGGAAATAAGAAACGTGTCTAAGAATTTCAGATTAAGTTTACAACAACTTGAGCTCTAATTTCTAAACTTCTAATTTCTGGATGAAGAGGCGTGGTAACTACTAACCAGAACGAAGGAGTGGAGGGCTGGAGGCGCAAATCCGTGAGGGGTGGAGTGATGGAGGTGCGCCGCCGGTCCGGTGCCGCGATGGAGCCCGGAGCAATTCGCGACTGCCGACTGCAACTCAGCAAGAGCAACTGCTTGACGTGCGTCGCTGCGACGCTGCGAGTCTGCGATAGCCGACAGAGCGAGTGAGGAAGGAGGGAAGGCGGTCGGGCTGAGGACTGGAGGAGGAGGATCGAGACTGACTAGACTGTGGATTGAGGAAGAGCGAGCAGCGGAGAGCAGTACTGGACTGCGGAAACCGCCGTATTGTGTTTCGAAAAGAGATACCCTACCATTATACGGTTATACTCACGTTTAGTTTAGGTAACAACTACTTATTCCCTCGATAAATCTAATTTTCAAAGAGTATACGTATTTGTTCAAGGTAATTCAATTTTTCCCTGCAATCCAACACAATTAATATTTGGGTTTTTTATAAGAATCTTACTAAAATAAGTCATATTTACATAAATATGACTATTCATTACTACAATGTGGTGTTGTGGTAATTTAAGCTCAAAACTTGAACATGAATTACTATGATTTCATTACTATTCTAGTCATTAGTCATATTTTTTAAAATCATCTTTATTTTGATCATATTTATGTAATTATTTCTTAATATATACAGCAGCTTTCTCTTAATTAAAACACTTCTTTATTATTATGTTCTTAAAAGTAATATTGAATTTTTAAAAGTCATACATTCTGTTTTCCAAAAAAAATCATACATTTCGATGTAAAAATAAATAGATTTGGAGTTTCTTTGTCTCTAATTTAGATCTAGTTTTGAAAAAGTAACTGAAAGATATAGAATATTATTTCAATCATGAGATGTTAATTTCAGCATTTAGATCAATTTAACAAAAAAATTAAACCTAAAAATCTCTAACAGATGAAACTTATTCTTTTAAAACTTTACATATGTTATACTGTTGTCACATGAAAGATTGAGAATTTATAAAAAAAATCGGAATGCAAATAAAAAGGTTACGACACAATAAAAATAAATTGAGAATTTTTATTTGTTGGCCCCATGTTTCTTGGGCACCATAGGCAAAAAAAAACTTTTTGAAGTGATTTTGGAAAAAAAATGATCAGTAGTAAAAGTTGATAGTGTTTGAAAAGAAAAAAAAATGATTTTTGAAAAGTAAAAGTTGTTAGTGTTTGGTAAAATATGTGCTTTTTGTGTAATAGAAAAAGTAAAAAACATTTTTCAACCAAAAGTCGAGAAGCGCTTATTTAAGTAGAATTGTCACTTGAAAACACTAATTTTAACTTTTTTAAGTCAAAAGCCGAGAAACGTTTTTTTTTAATCTCTTGCAACCAGACCCTAACTTCCTTTTTCGCGGAGAGAGGTTAGATGTGCAAATAAAAATACTCAAAAACACATATTTTATCAAACGCTCCCTTAATTTCCCCGGTAGTGGGTGCCATGTACCCACTATAGCATCTCCTAAGATTTGGGTTGGAGCAAAATTGGAGTTGAAAACTTTAGGGCCTATTTACTAACAGAGATATTTTCCAGTTTTTCTGAAAATTGGAAAACAGGAAAACAGAAAACAAGAAACGTGTTTACCAAAGAAAATTGCTGGAAAACTGGAGAAAGGAAAATAGATTAACGTGTTTACCAAACCGTTTTTCAAAACGAAAAAATGAGACATGTATCTCTTTTCCTTAATGATTTGGATTTTGGAGAAGTGACTTTTACTTGTTTTCCAAATTTGGAAAACGCATATGCTACAGGCCGCTGCAATGAATTTGCATACTTACACCTAGTGGTGGGTCTGGTCCCGCTCCGATGCGGATTTCATTCTAGTACCTCCATCCTCATACCTTACCCCTACCCTACCCACCCAACCCCAACCCGCATACCCTTTTTCCCTACAATGACCCTACCCCCACCCCCTACCACATGCCCCTACATCGGTCCCACCCCGATCCACCCTACCCTACCCTACCGCAACCCCTTACCACCTCAACCCCACCCTGACCCACCCCACCCTACCCCCACCTCGTATATTACCCCTTACCCCTACCATACCCCTTCCCATAGGCCCCCTACCTCGGCCCCACCCTACCGCCATCTTACCCCCACCCTCGTACCACCATCCTACCCCCACCCTACTGCCATCCTACCCCCACCACCATCCTACCCCCACCTTACCCCCCTACCTCGACCCCACCCTGATCCCGGCCCCATCCCACCGCAATTCTATCCCAACTCCCTACCATACCCCTACCTTACCAAAACCCCAACCCTACTCACTACCCCCACCCTTACCCCTAAACACCACCCTAACCCACCCACTACCCCACCAACCCCGTACCCCTAGATCTTACCACCCCACCCACAACCATACCCCACCCCCACCCACCCCCACCCATACCTTCTTTCCCTATCCTGACCCCTACGAGTAGGTATGGGTGGTATGAAGGGTTTTAGGGGAGTATGGCTAAAGTGTAAGATCGTGGTAAGGGTAGGGGTAGGGTTGGGGTCAATGGTGTGGAATTGGGTGTACGGTGTAAGGTGGGGGTACGAGGTATAGGGGCAGGGTAGGGGTTAGGAGTATGAGTACACGTACGAGGTGATCGACCCCACATATTGAATCATATATTTGTGTTCATGAATGTGTGTGTGTTTATATATGTATAGGGTTATTTTGGACATTTTAATGTTAAATGGTGCTTTAAACTTTTTGAAGTAAACATAATCTTATAACATTGTTTATTTAATGAGTCGCTTATTAACGCGAGTCTTAATAAGCACCATTTAGTAACCCGTGAAGTAAACGTGTCAGTTTTCTGGATGATCACAGAACTGGGTGAAAAAAATGATGAACATGTTTTCAGATTTGAAAATGGAAAACTAGAAAATAGAAACAGAAAATGGAGATAGAAAACTGAAAAATACAAACAGAAAATTGGAGAACGAAAAACAGAAGTAGAAAACAGGAAAATATATCTGTTAGTAAGCAAACCCTTAGATTTGGCTATTCACCTGGTGGGTTGAGGGAAGCGTAACACCATGTTTGCAAATTTTGCACATACAAAATAAGACATATTTGTTGTGAATCGAGAACCGAAAAAATAACCGGAATCGAACCGATATAACTCGATTCGGTTCGATTCCTGTTTATTATGTTAAAGAAATTATTGGTTCGGTTCCTGTTAGATAATATCGGTTCGGTTCCCGGTTTGTTATAAAAATTTTGACTTAGAACCGACAGAACCGTTAACTCATATCTCATTCTTAAATTTTATACTTCGTATCTTAACCTATCTTATAAAGGCCACTTTGTGTATTAAATTCGTAACGCAGTTCTCAAAGATGTAAAACAACTCTGCTACACAATACTGTCGTTGTATTGCTCCGTTGACGCCGTTATGTATTTTTACTCACGGTATTAATGTTTTTCCTCCGTCTCCGACTGTTCTACTGAATGGGCGAAACTCTTCGAACTCTTTGTACGGGCAACTTATTACTCCATTACTCCACAATTAAGATGGCGTTCTAAGAAACTCTTGGAAATTATTCTTCTTCCATGACTCGTTGCTGAAGCTCATACGTCCTTTAACTGTTCATGCGCATCTCCAATGTTATATATAGTTTCGAAAGACAAAATGATGAGGCTTCCATGTACAACACAGAATGTATTGTATGCTCTCCATCAGTTATTGTTATTGGTACCTTGCACCTGTATGTGTGTTTAGTATTTGAAAAAATGTACGATATTTGATAAATATGTTAGTTTTATGTTTGTTATTATTACTTGGTTACCTGGGCTTAGCAATGCTATTTGGATTTCCACATTTTTCACAATGAAAAATCGCATTGACAACTTCCCCAGTACCTTTACAGCAACTATTGCATGCTATGTAGTAAAATGAGTGAGCTTCTTTGATGGCAACTTTTGCAACTATGCACGCATTATTTCCCTGTATTTGCAAGAGTATTATGCATTTGTACATCTGCCATAAGCATGTGTCTAGTATAACTTTATAAAACAAAATTGGAGTACCTGGCCTTGTACATGCATAACATCCAGGAGTGGTACAACATTTTCTGCTGATAAATCAAATAGTTTTGCTGCAGGATCATGGGAAGCTCCACTGAGTATGATTGCCTTAATTTGAACGACGTTAGCATTGACCCTAAAACACAATAGACACACAAGTAACTATGGTTAAATGAAGAACATTGTGTCGACATATCTTCATGTACGAATTTTTTCTTTAAAAAGATATTTGTTTGGATAAATAGGTTTTATGAAATCTGCATTTCTGAACCAAAACATTTGCATCGGTCTCTTACCACTCTTCCAACTCCTTTGTTATTTCAGTTGGAGGATTTATTGTTATTGATGAGTCAAACCTCGTTGCTAGTGCTACCCCTGAATACGATTGTAACATTACAAGTGTTAAAGATTTATTGAAGAATGGATTGTATGAAATAATGTTATTGTAACTTGACATACCAGTAAACCCTGTGACCACTATGTTCTCTGCTTGTAAAACTGGGAATTTATCTTCATTAAGTGCATGCACTATTTGTTCTCCCTGCTCTGTTGAGAACTATTGCCAAAGAATCATGATGATTGGCTTGCACCTGATTCAAATACTCATAGTATAAATATAAATAAATGAATAAATAAATAAATAAATAAATAAGAGTAACATGATTATTTAAAAAATAAGAAATAAATATTTTTGTTCATAATAATATCATATTTGATAGTGATCTCGGGCAGTTTGAAGCTTTTTACTTCTCGTCGATTAGTACAACATCTGCTGCTCTCTTGTCTCCTCTTTATGTATCTATATGTTTCCTTGGTAACTTGTGGATGACAATGGCAGTAACGCCTGTTGTTAAAATGTGTGCATACATTTAGTGTTTGTATGTATGAGCATTTTATGTATTAGGTTTTAGTTGAAAGTATACTTACTTATCCTCTGTTCCGTATTCACGTACTTATGAATGTTTGATAACTTTGTTGGCAGAAGTTGCAGTTGTCTCTCGGTGTTCAGTTCTTCCCCAGGTTTTACTTTTTGAATCTGGGTTGTGTCCTTAAGAGTCCAAAAGAATTTGTATCTGTTGTCTGGGAATACCAAGTTAGACTTTATTGCCTTGACGTCAGCATTTGATATGACATATGTTGAAAAAAGATCTAGCTTTGCATCAACTTTGTCAATATCACGAGTATATGTCATTCCTTGAACCTTATATCCCTACAATATGTCACCAAATTGTCAAGAGAGTGTGTATGTATGGGAATGTCGAAGCAGTATGAGATAAACGACAAAGTTTAGAAGTAATATAATTCCAGTAAAAATTCACCAAATTGTGCATTTTGAATGGGCATTTTAAGAGGATTGTCCAAACTGGGCATTCTAGCTTTCTGAATTGAGAGCTGTAAAAAACGCCGCTTTACAGTTTTTCATGGAGTGTATAGATTTACAACATTATCTTACCGCATTAATAAATTACAAAATCTGAATAAAAGAACCCATGGCCTAAAACTATTTGGGTGAAGTGAGACAATGTTGTTTTCTTATTTTAGAATAAACATATATCTAGAAAGAATGATGTCTGGAGATTAAGAAATTAGTCTTTCAAAATTGAGAAGGATATACTCCATTTATATGATTAAAAGTTAACCATGGTAAAGTTACATGTTTGCAGTATTAGTAGTTGATGATATTTAATTCAGCTCTATCAGGGTGCTTTATACATGTGATGTGTAGTAAAAGGGTATATATGTTTTATTTTTGTAGTAGATGTCATCATTAAAGTTATGGTTAAAGTAGTACCAACACATAAACAATAAGTAAAAGAGAAAAGTTAACATGTTTTAACAAATGTTAAGTAGTTATGTCTTACAGCTTCATCTTGTAGCACTATTGCCTTGTATGTATTTCCAGGTCTATTTCTTGATTCTCGAGTTTGATACTTTGCAACCACTTGGACATTACAACTCCAATGCCTAGTTCTTTCGCTAATGGTTGATATCAAGTAATTGGATGTCATTTTTCACCTGTATCAATTACAACATCAGAAAAATATAGCAAGCCACAAAATGATTTATACTTGAAGGTAATGTCAATGGAAATGATGTATTCTAATTATTTACTGAATAATGTAGTGAAACAAAGACATGAAACGAAAACTTACAACATTTATTCTGGTTGGACAGCATGTATAGAATCCAATATTTCAGGATAGACAATGTTGTTGGTGAAGCATGTTAGTTCATTTAATCCATCATCTGAGTGTATGATTAACTTGACAGATGATGCTTTTCTGGCCCTAGACATTGCTACATATAATTGGCCGTGCGAGAACACCGGTTCTTTCAAATAAATTCCAACTAAATCCAAGGTTTGGCATTGGGATTTATTTATAGTCATGGCAAAACACAATTTTACTGGAAATTGGTGCCGTTTGAATGGTATGGGGCAATTATCATCCTCTGACAGGTGCAATGGTATTTTAGGAAAAAATACATTTTTGCCTTTGTGTTCTCCGGTTGCTATTATGCAACCAAGAACATGATCACCCAATATATCACATACAAGTCTTGTCCCATTACAAAGCCCTTCAGTCGGGTTCAGATTTCTCAATAAGATCAACGGGCAATGTTTCTTTAAGACCAACCTGTGTGGTGGCATCCCGGCTGGAGAGATACAATGTAAGTAGTCTTCACAATCCATAAATTTGTTGGTATCTAAATAACACCTTTCTTCTCCTGTGAACTTATTTATTAACACTGAGTTAATGTCATCTACGAATTCATTTTTTGTTGTGAGTATTCCTCTTTGCATCAAAGAGAATGGTTCGGTCAGAAATGTACTTAGTGTGGGGTACACATAGTTCAACATCGTATCAAGAGCGGTTGCTTGATCTGTACATGGTAACAAAAAACTCTGTGGAATTTTAATTTTACCATCTTGCGTAGTGGGTTCTGTTCCATTGCCTAGGCGCAAATGATAGGGAAAACTGTCAAATAGGTCCTCGAACTTTCATAAAAAAGTCAATTTATATAGGAGACTCTGTTCGGTCGTCGCGATTCGGGGCTGTTCCAAGTGGAATTTTTTGATGAAATGTTTTGAACATCTTATTTATCAAGTCTAGTTTACTCATACCAAATTTCAGCTAAAAATTTAATCGGGAGCGCATTCAAATTAATTCGAGAACGCAAAAATGCGCAGTTATATTCAAGAATTAATTTGAATGGGTTCCCGATTGAATTTTTAGGTGAAATTTGGTATGAGTAAACTAGACTTGGTGAATAAGACGCTCAAAAAATTTCATCAAAAAATTCCATCGATAACTGCCCCAAATCACGACGGCCGGACAGAACCTCCTAAAGAAGGACTTAATTGACTTTTTTAAAAAAGTTTGATGACCTATTTGACAGTTTTCCCCAAAAGATACTCGCAAAATGCAGGATCAGTTTTTGCCCGCATGTTTTCAGTGAGTACCAAAGGTTGAATGTGAGGCCAAATAGTAGGGGATCTCACCAGACTTGCATTTATGAAATCTTCTTTCCTGCCATTTCGTATTACAGGAAGCGTTTGTCTAAAATCCCCACCAAAACAACTACCTTTGAACCGAACAATTGTTTCGAATTCATGAGGTCTTGGAGTGTTTCATCTAGGGTTTCTGCACACCTACGATTGGCCATTGAAGCTTCATCCCACAAGATTAACTTAGACTCTTTTAACAAGAGACCTTCGGCACTTTGTTTACTTATGTTGTAAACTGATTTTTTTCACCAATAATAGGTATTTTGAATCTCCAGTGTGCTATTCGGCCCCCTGGTAAAATAGAAGTTTCTATTCCCGAGCTAGCTGTAGCAAGCGCAATTCCTCCCTTTGATCTTACAGTAGCAAGTAAACATCGGTACAAAAATGTTTTTCCAGTATCCCCTGGTCCATCGAGAAAATAGACTCCTCCAGTCTTGGTGTTAACAGCGTGTGTTATCACAGTGTATGCCCTTTTTTTATCTGTGTTTAGTTTCTCAATGCACAACAAATCATATTCACTCACTTGTATTCCCCTTTCAACTTCAATTTCTCTTAAGATTCTCTCAGAAGTGCTATTTGGAATGAAGTTGCAGTCATTTACCAAGTCAAAGGTTGTTAGACTTTTCCCATTACTTTGAAGTATTTGGTGCAAGGACTGAAGAACTTTAACATGTATTTCTTCAATGCTATATAACCCGTTGTTTATGAAATCCTCACAGAAAAAGTATTTGTATTTGTTCCATATTAATCTTGGATTAGGCAAATTACAAAACAATAACATGGTAGCAACTAAATGTCTCAGAGTCGAAGGCATTTGATAAAGTATAGCTTCTTGGAAACAATTTTCTATGGAGCCGCTCGTTTTCAAAAGGCCTAGTTTTTCTTGCAGCCTCTCTAAATGTCGACGCTACATACCTGTTAACTATACGCAAGTCCTGGTATGATTTTGGGGCACGAACATTGAGTAATAGCAACCTTAGGTAGTAACGTTCCCCTTCGGTTGGATTAACTGAAACCAATCTACCAATGACTTGTTGTTGCTTCCTTAAATGCCATTTCCTTGATGCAGTGGATCACACAAAGTATTCTGGAAACTCAATGTACAATAGATTCAACTTTTTCGCATCAGCATCAGTGGAGTTCATATGGAAAAACTCGGTTAGCATTGTTTGAGTGCGCTGACTACAACTTTCGCCATCCACAAGTGTAGCGAGTTTATCTTTACTACAAAACTGCACGTACTGGTAATTATACAATTGAACTTGTAAATGTATAACAGCGGGTTTAAGTTCTGATAAGTTGAAGGAAAATACTCGCCAAGATGCTTCAGGAGGAGATATCCATCTCAATGTTTGGTACTCATTAATCTCATCATATTCATCAACTGTGTTTGTGTCTGACAAGTGGAACCTCACTCGATCATGGCCCTTATAAATGTATTTGTAAACATACTTAACACATTTTATTTCAGCTGATATTTCCACATTTATATGGCAATCATACTTTTCCATCAACGTCGGATTGTAAGGAACAACCCAACGGTTACTAAGTAGTGTTTTCTTACTAAAACTTTATTGTTGTCATTTCGCCGGAGGTAGATAGGATAAGCATCCTCAGGCAGCGTAGTGACATTGTTGTATGATTGTGGATAGCGATCTTTGCAACATGGGTGATGATCCTTTTGTTTTGCTCGCATGCAAACGTTTTCTGGATTTAAATCACCACAAGGGCCATGCATCATGTGATTTACAACTAATTGAAAAAGTCTTGGGTTTGTTTCTTTGGCAGGAAGCTCAGCTGACACAAATCTATCACACTGCACGACAGTGTTTATTTTGTGTCTGCTGTGTAAAATTACCAGAAAATGGACATGAGGAATTCCACACTTCTGGAATTCTATAACGTAAGTGTAGGCAGCAACTTCCCCGAAAAATTTTTCTTTATAATATCCTTCTTAAGTTCTGCAACTTTTGCCCGAAATATACGTGCAACAAGATCTGGTCTATTCTGTGGTAAATCCACGTAATGAAAGAGTTCTTTAATTTCAGGCCAATTAGGATTACACGTCATTGTTAAGAAAATATCGGGCTTCCCAAAACGCTTAACAAGGGCCATAGCATCCATATATCTTTTACGCATGTCCCGTGGACCACCAATAAATGTAGCTGGCAAAATAATGTGCTTCCCTACTTCATCACCATTTTGTACCCCAGTGTTAAAACTATCCACAAGTCCTTGATATGTCTCCAACCTTGCTTCTCGTTGTTGATGCCTGAAGTAGTCTAATCTTTGGGTTTCAATCTTTATATAAACATCCACTATAACTTGTTGTAGTAATCTACCAGTATGTAACAGTAAAGACTGGTCATTTTTTCTTATTTGAAACTTGTAAGCATAATACTCTCGGACTGAGACGGTAAGTTTTTGTTACCTTGGGTAGACACTGACTCTTCTACATGTAGCATATCATTTGGTGACTTGAAAGAGGAAGGGTTTAGTTGAGATGAAGTGCATTGTGGATTATGAGATGAACCAGTGTATGGAGATATTTTACGAATACCTTCATGCCATCCAGTTTCTCCATGAGGAAACAACAGTGGGTATTGTAATGGATCATAACACCCGTAATAGTATTTCACATTATGTGAGGAACCACTATGCCCATACACTTTAATGCTTATATTCTCCTCAGTACCATCTGTGGTATTCTCTATCCATATGGCTCCTACTTGTGAGGCAGTTGGTAGGTTAAAGACTCGCTGATCTAGGGAAGCGTTATTGTGCAAAAGAATACATAAGTCGTCCTCAACCTGTATATCTTTTAGGCTTTTTAAAAATTAGGCATATGGATTGGCAGCCATCACTTCAACAATAGAGCTTACCACCTCCTTTACTAATCGATCAGTAACATTTATTCTATGCTCTATTTCTTCTTCAGTATCAAAGAAATATAGTTGTAGATTCTTTTGTTGACGGCCTACAGGAAGCAAATCATTTATATGGTGGTAAACTTTCCCTTGAACTCTAAAAGTGTATATTCCTTTGTTATTTTTCAAAAATCTTCTGTCAACATTATAGACACCCATCGATGTAAATGCAAAGGTGTTGTTGTAGGTCCGTACACAGTTTTGAAATGTTTTGGCATTTTCATCAATTCCAGTAAACAATTGCCTCAATATTGGTGGCATAAAACCTGACACGAGGCTAACTTGACCTTTGCTACAACAGAACCCGGGAGACTCATTGAATTCGTTTAGCCCCACAAAATTGGCAGTCTGGAACGGGGGTCAATCTGAAACCATTTTGTGAAGTTGTACCTGAGAGAATTTATTCTTTTTAGATAATAATTATTAACATTGAATCCAAAGATTTAAATGTAATATTGAGGCAAATAAATCCAACCTCCTTTAACAGAACTTTGTTCACTATGAGGCGTTGAGTTCAACGGGGTTGAATTCATACAGAGATGTTATCTATTTCTTTTGGGCCATGCGCGGGATGTTGATGGAGCACTCTCATCCATCAGTATTAACTATGGGTTACCGCGCTCAATCTAAGTCAAGTGCATCGCAAATTAAATAAGCAGTCATTGACTCCTTAACGATACTATCGAAAGGGCGTAAACAAGTATGATATTAATATGCAAATGATCATGCAGAATAGAGTTAACCAACAACCATAAACAATATTCCTTTGTTGTCCTTAACAAAGACTTCTGTGTAATTATTTTTGGTGGTGTACACCAGGCTCTACTATGTGACTCAAACTAATTTATTAATTTTTGGTGTAGTGTGTTAATTTTCTTGTACTAATTCATGGATTTTTTAGGGACTTAATCTTTATCTTGATCGGGGAATTCGGAAATGGCTAGCTAATGAAGCCATGGCGTAGCGTAGACTCCCCATAGAGAACCATGGGTTGGATGAAGCGTTGGGGGAAAGAGTATTTATTTTATTTAAAATGGTCACTTTTTTGTCCAGGCAAAAAGTGGTCATATTTTTTGTCCCTTCAAACTCTACAACTAATATTTTTTGCCATTATTTCAATATTTTTAAGTGAATATACATTTGTAGTTAATATCTTTTCCTTTAATTCAAAATGCACCATTTCACTCTTAAGTGGAGATTCTTTAAAAGTTAGAGCATTCTCACATTTTTTAAGTTAGTGGCATTTCTTCTTCTAAAATTAATAATCAGATCAATTTCTTTACAGATCGTAGACTCAAGAAATGTTTAATCTTCACTTTCTTTACAGCCTGTACCTAAAGAAGAAATATGATATCTCGATTTCCACATGACGTTTCAAGGGAGAAAACATCTTGTATCATTCAAATTAAATAATATTTCATACTTAATTAACTCATACATATTTTAAAATGTGGAGGCAATGTTGTTACAGCAGCCACTTTCTAATACAATGAGAAATCAAAACATGCTACAAGCTGGAAGAATAACTTGTATTAGGAGTAACAAGGGTTGTGCATATTATCAAGGATAGTCATGGTGGAAACTATCATATCAACTCTTATGAGGTTTGATATCCTTGGCTGCTTTTTCCTAAGGGTGTACAATTTGGAACCTTCCTAATAACCTGAGGTTTGGATACACACAGTTTGCAGAAAGGTGAACCAAAGTAAATAACTCCAGTGTTATACCACTACCTTTTCCTGCTTTAACTAACTATTTCTTTTGTGAAGATATAGCAGACAAACATGGCACAAGATTACCCCTATTCTGCAATAGCTAATGATGCAGATTAACTAAAGCTTTCAATAGCTTTCAATTTTTAAAACCTTCGATGGGTAACGCCAAAATAGCTAAATTTGACAATTTGTAATTTATTTGAATAGCAAAATTTAAATGGTACTTGCCTCCAATGAGTTTTATATACGTAGCAGATCATGTATCCGTATGACTTAGACATATTTTCTCTTTGAATCATTCATTCGGGTGGAAGTTTGAGGAGTTGTGAAAAAAAGTTCTGAGTTTGAAACACATCGACTGATTTTTTTTCACCTGATGGGGCAGCCTAATAGGGTGGAATATTAAGAACTTTTACTTTGATATTTTTGTTGTACTAATTTATGGATTTTTGAGAGACTTAATCTTTATCTTGGTCGGGAGATCTGGGAATGGCTAGCTAATGCAGCCATGGCGGTCCCAGTTTATTTTTTCTTAGAGAAAACATACTCACAAGGATTCTTGGTTCATATAATCCTCCTCTATACACATGTAGTTAATAACTTTTCCTTCAATTCAAAATGCAGCCATTTCACTATTAAGTGGAGATTTTTTAAAAAACATAGAGCATTTTCACATTTTCAAAAGCTAGCGTCATATTTCTTCTTCTAATAATAATAATCAGATCACTTTCTTTACAGTCCGTAGACTCTAGAAATGTTTAATTTTCACTTTTTTTTACAGCTTGTACCTACAGAAGAAATAGGATATCTCCGGTTCCACATGACTTTTCAAGGGAGAAAACATCTTGTGTCATTCTGATTAAAAAATGTCATACTTAATTAACCCAGACATATTTTAAAATGTGCAGGCAATGCTGTAACAACATCCACTTTCTAATATAATAAGAAACTAAAACATGCTACAAGACCTGGAAGAAGAACTTGTATTAGGAGTAACAAGGATGAAGCTGGACCATGGATACATACATAGATACACGCATAGACAACTATGGAGTAAAATTTCTCTACAAGCATAAATTCAAGCATGTACTATTGGCCAGACCAAATGAAGACAAACGAAATGGGAATTTAAACGTTTACCTCAAGAGATACGTTTGTAAAGCTGGTTCGAAAATAACAATTTGCTTTCCTCCAATACTAGTATAGTACCCGTGCATACGCGCGGGAAAAAGGGTCGATGCATATATATCTACTTAAGATGTAATCAAATATTAAAATATAATATTTTTTCAGAATAATTATTAAGAAATATTTGCATGAATAATAGATGATATAGTACCTAAAAACACTACATATGTGATACAAAATGTTTCGGTCACTTATTAGTCCCCTTATTTTATACTTAATAGCACTACTTATGAGAGAAAATATCCCGCTGAATTATAAGTATATTTTTATCTTCAAAGCACTACGTATGATGGAGAAAATTACCTCACTCAATTATTAGACCGCCCATCTTATTTTATACTTGAAAATGCAACATATGAGAGAGAAAAATCTTTCCTTCAATTATTTGTATGTTTTTCTTGTGTCTAAAAGTATTACATATGAGAGAGAAACTTGTCCCGCTCATTTATCAGTGTGCTTATCTTATACCCAAGAACATTACGTATGAGAGAAAATATTCTCTCACTTATTAGTACGCTCATCTCATACCTAAAACTACTACATATATATATGAGATAGAATATTCTTCCGCTGAATTATTATCCCGTTTATTTTCTTATACCTAAAAACACTACATATGAGAGAAGAAATTCTTCCGCTCAATTATTAGTTCGTTTATCTTATCTTATACCTAAAAGCACTACGTATGAGAAAGAAAATTTTTTACTCAATTATTTACTCATTTATCTTATCGTATATGCAATACCAAAAAGTTGTACATATGAGAAACAAAATCATTGTACTCAGTTATTATAGCGCTTATATATATTAGGAATTTTATCAATTCAGGACCCGAAAGATAGATTAATTATCAATTCGGGACCTGAAAGATAAAATGCATCGATATAGGACCCGAATGATGAAAAAATATCAATTTAGGACGTGAATGATTGAAAATAATTAATCTAGGACCTAAGTTGTCATAAATTTTTTATAAAATTTTTTAGATATTATTTCGTTTTATTAAACTAATAAACTTTTGTGATGAAAAGTTTATCAAAAATTAGTAATGGAACTAATAAAAAATTAAATAAATCAAAACCTATGAAACGTTAGGTCCTAAATTGATAGTTTTCCATCATTTGGGTCCTATACCGATACGTTTCATCTTTCGGGTCCTGAATTGATAATTAATCTATCTTTCGGGTCCTGATTTAATAAAATTCCTATATATTATTATACCTAAAAGCACTACATATGACTCATATGAAAGAGAAAAATTTCTTGCTCACTTATTAGTCCGCTTATCTTATCTTATACTCCGTACTTAAAATCACTACATATGAGAGGGAAAATTATTCTGCTCAATTATTCCCGAGCTTATCAAATCTTCTCAAACCAAAAAGATTATATAATTGTTTTCTCACTACACATGTTTTCAATATTTACTTATGATGTAATCAATTATTAAAATAGAATAATTTTTCAGAATAATTATAAAGAAATATTTGCATGAATAACGGGATATAAAACCTATAAACACTACATATGATATAAAAAAATGTTTCATTCACTTATTAATCCCCTTATTTTATACTTAAAAGCACTCTACATATGAGAGAAAATTATCCCGCTCACTTATTAGTTCATTTATCTTTTTATTATACCTAAAAGCATTACGTATGATGGAGAAAATTATCCCTTTCAAGTATTAGTCCACCCATCTTGTTTTATTATACTTAAAGATACAACATATGTGAGAGAAAAATCTTCCATGTCAATTATTTGTTTGTTTTTCTTATGCCTAAAAGTACTACATATGAGAGAGAAACTTCTATCTCCCGCTCGTTTATTAGTCAGCTTATCTTATACCCAAAAACATTACCTATGAGAAAAAAATATTCTCTCAATTATTAGTACGCTCATCTCATACCTAAAACGCCTACAGATGAGATAGAAAATTCCCCCGCTCAATTATTATCCCACTTATCTTCTTATAGCTAAAAAACTCTACATATGATAGAAGAAATTCTCTCGCTCAGTTATTAGTTCGTTTATCTTATCTTATACCTGAAAGCACTACGTATGAAAAAAAAAACCACTCAATTATTAGCTTGTCTATCTTATCGTATATGAAGTACCTGAAAGCATTACATATGAGAGAGAAAATCATTGTACTCAATTATTAGTTCGCTTATATATTATACCTAGCTAAAAGCACTACATAGGACTCATATGAGAGAGAAACTTTCTCGCTAACTTATTAGTCCGCTTATCTTATCTTATACTTAAAATCACTACATATGAGAGAGACGTTTATTCGGCTCAGTTATTACCGAGCTTATCTAATCTTCTCATACCTAAAAGATTATAAAAGAGAGAGAGAGAAAATTCTTCCGCTCACTTGGTAGTCAGCTTATCTTATACCTAAAATCACAATATATATTAGAGAGAAAATTCACGCGCTCAATTATTAGTCTGTTTATCTTATACCTAAAACCACTATATTACTTATATATTAGAGAGGAAATTCTATTGTTCACTTATTAGTCGGCTCATGTTATATCTAAAAGCAGGACATGTGAGAGAGAACTTTTTTTGTTAAATTATTAGTCTGCTTATCTTATTTTATACCTATAACCACCACATATGAGAAAAAACTTGTCTATCTTATCGTATGAGAAAGAAACTTGTCCCATATGTATGAAACTTATCAGTACGCTCATCTCATACCTAAAACTACTACATATATATGAGATAGAAAATTCTTCCGTTCAACTATTATCCCGTTTATCTTCTTATACCTAAAAACACTACATATGAGACAAGAAATTCTTCCGCTCAATATTTAGTTAGTTTATCTTATCTTATACCTAAAAGCACTACGTATGAGAAAGAAAATTTTTTACTCAATTATTTACTCGTTTATCTTATCGTATATGAAGTACCTAAAAGAGTACATATGAGAAACAAAATCATTGTACTCAGTTATTATCACGCTTATATATTATTATTATACCTAAAAGCACTACATATGACTTATATGAAGAATTTTTTTTTGCTCACATATTAGTCTGCTTATCTTATCTTATACCCCCTCCGGTTCCAAAAGATTTTGACACTTTGACTTCACAATTTTTAAGGAAATAAATTTGACTTTACTGTAGAGTACACTGTTTGGCACCATTTGGCACTGTTTGGCACTGTTTTGTGTAGATTTATTTGCCAAATAAGGCAAATAAGGAAGTGTAAAGATCTTTATGGTACTCTTAAAAACGGAAAGTGTAAAGATCTTTCATAACCGGAGGGAGTATTAAATAGAATAATTTTTCAGAATAATTATAAAGAAACGTTTGCATGAATAATGAAGGATATAAAACCTAAAATTTTACATATACAATATTGGTGTCATATGAAAGATCATAAAAAATGATGAATTTTGATATAATTTTTGTAAAAATTAGAATAAAAATGAAAAAGTTATAATATTTTAAAGAAAAAGATAGTTTGTATACATTGGGCTCCACAAATATCTCTTGGCCATGCTTCCCTTAATTAATGTTGTTCCGTTCCGGATATTACTATTCATTCATCAATTCATTAAATAATTAAAAAATCGGAAGTAGAATGTAAATAAACAACAACTGTCATGTGTCTTTTTTATATCAAAGGAGCAAATTGTGGGGAGGAGGACACATATGATTAATGAAGGGTGTAATTGTCTTTTAAAGAGCTATTCGTTTATCTTATCTTATACCTAAAACCACTACGTATGAGAAAGAAAATTTTTTACTCAATTATTTACTCGTTTATCTTATCGTATATGAAGTACGTAAAAGCAGTACATATGAGAAACAAAATCATTGTACTCAATTATTATCGCGCATATATATTATTATTATTATACCTACAAGCACTACATATGACTCATATGAAAGAATATTTTTTTTGCGCACATATTAGTCTGCTTATCTTATCTTATACTCCATCCGGTTCCAAAATATTTTGACACTTTGACTTCACAGTTTTTAAGGAAATAAATTTGACTTTACTGTAGAGTACACTGTTTGGCACTGTTTGGCACTGTTTTGTGTAGATTTATTTGCCAAATAAGGCAAATAAGGAAGTGTAAAGATCTTTCTGGTACTGTTAAAAATGAAAAGTGTAAAGATCTTTCAGAACCGGAGGGAGTATTAAATAGAATAATTTTTCAGAATAATTATAAAGAAATATTTGCATGAATAATGAAGGATATAAAACCTAAAATTTTACATATACAATATTGGTGTCATATGAAAGATCATAAAAAATGATGAATTTTGATATAACTTTTGTAATAATTAGAATAAAAATGAAAAAGTTATAATATTTTAAAGAAAAAGATAGTTTGTATACATTGGGCTCCACAAATATCTCTTGGCCATGCTTCCCTTAATTAATGTTGTTCCGTTCCGTATATTACTATTCATTCATTAATTCATTAAATAATTAAAAAATCGGAAGTAGAATGTAAATAAACAACTCCCACGTGTCTTTTTTTATATCAAAGGAGCAAATTGTGGGGAGGAGGACACATAGGATTAATGAAGGGTGTAATTATCTTTTAAAGAGCTATTTGTTTTCTTATATATATAAATAGAATAGATATGAGATAGAAAATTCTTCCCTTCAACTAATATCCCGTTTATCTTCTTATACCTAAAAACACTACATATGAGAGAAGAAATTCTTCCGCTCAATATTTAGTCCGTTTATCTTATCTTATCTTATACCTAAAACCACTACGTATCAGAAAGAAAATTTGCCACTCAATTATTTACTTGTTAATGTTATCGTATATGCATTACCTAAAAGCAGTACATATGAGAAAGAAAATCATTGTACTCAGTTATTATCTCGCTTATATATTATACCTAAAAGCACTACATATGACTCATATGAAAGAAAAAATTTTCTTGCTCACTTATTAGTCCGCTTATCTTATCTTATACTTAAAATCACTACATATGAGAGAGAAAATTATTCCGCTCAGTTATTACCGAGCTTATCTAATCTTCTCATACCAAAAAGATTAAATAATTGTGTTCTCACTACACATGTTTTCAATATTTACTTATGATGTAATCAAATATTAAATAGAATAATTTTTTAGAATAATTATAAAGAAATATTTGCATGAATAATGAAGGATATAAAACCTAATCTTATACCTAAAAGCACTACATATCAGAAAGAAAATTTGCCACTCAATTATTTACTTGTTAATGTTTCAAGAGGCTGAACGAAGCAGTCCTTGATATGCAACTCACCCCCGAGTTTAAACTTAGGGTGGCGGTGAGATTGCTTGAAGGGATGGCGTCCACATGGTGGGATGGGGCCAAGGGCAAGTATGGCAGGACCGTGACTTGGGAGAATTTCCGACACGAGTTCTTTGCTCAATACTATTCTGATTTTGAGGTGAACGCTAAGAGGAGAGAGTACACCCTCCTAACCCAAGGTGGCAAAATGACGGTGAGGCAACTTGAACACAAATTCAGGGAGCTAGCCGAGTTCATACCAGAGTACGTTTGCGACGAGACCCGAATGGTTAACCATTTCTGGGATGCCCTGGATTTGGAAATACGTGAGAGGGCAACACAATTGCCCAACATGACCTTCAGCCAAGTGGTTGAACAAGGGTTGAAGGGAGAGAAGGAATGGGAAGAAAGAAAGATGAAAAACGCCGAAGAGGCGAAGAAGAGACACTGGGAGAACCATGGACCTCAAGGTCCTAACAAAAAGGGGAATCATGGAGGAGGAGGATCCTTTCGGACACCCCCACTGCCATCTAGGGGAAGCCAAAGCCCGGACGGGCAATCACAAGCCTCAGGGGCGACTCGTTGCAAAAATTGCAAGAGGAACCACCCGGGAAAATGTCGTGAACCTCCTAGATGCTACCAATGCGGGAGCACCGGGAACATGAAGATGAGTTGCCCATAACTGGATGAAAGGAGGGCATCAGAACCAAGTAGTGGTACTACCGGGACACGGAATCAAGCTGGGGCTTCACAAGCGTCCAGGGGGCAAGGAGGAGCAAGTGTGAGCAACACGCCGTCCATGAATAAGGGAAGAACTCAAGCTAGAGTCTATGCGATGACAGAGGCGGATGCTCAGGCTAACCCGGATTCCGTTGTAGGTATAACCACTTAATTACTCGTGTTTTATCCGTGTTTTATCCATAAAACGAGGCTACAAATCCTAGGGGTCAATTGCAAACAGCCTTAGGACCAAACAGTGCGATTCCGAGCGAAATCGGGCTGATTTTTGTCTCAGGCACGCCGTGCCTAACCTCCAAGCACGCCGTGCCTCCACATGCCTGGGTGGCAGTAGCTACCCGGGAGTATTTTAAGCCACGCACGCCATGCGTGCCTCCTAGGCACGCCGTGCGTGGCACCTAGACTGCCCGACGTTGATTTTTTCGCACCGAATTGCGACGTTAAGGCCTCTCCTTGATCCCAAACATGTGTATGAGCATAATAAACCACTATAAGTGTATATAGATGGTAGGAAGGCATCTTACATGGCTTATAAATGTAGGAACACTAAAGATTAATGGGAAGGATGCACGAATCCTTGTCGATACCGGGGCACAACGTTCATTCGTGAGTGAGGCGTTTGCCAAAGGCTTAGGGATACATTCGATACCAATGATACAAACTCTAGTGGTATCAACACCACTTGGGGATGACGTTGAGAGAACTTGTTATTATCCATCTTGTGAGGTGGAAGTCGGTGGCCAAACCTTGAGGTGTGATTTCGTACCGCTGAGCATGATTGATTTTGATGCGATCCTAGGGATGGATTGGCTAGAAAAGCATCATGCTAGGGTAGATTGCTTCACAAAGGTTCTAGAACTCGGAAGGCAATGATGGGAATGCCCTACGCTTTGAGGGTGATCGAGGCAAGTCAAATAGTTGCATCATATCCGCCGTGAGAGCGAGGAGTATGATGAGAAAGGGATGCCACGCATATCTAGCATACGTGGTGGACAAAACTAAGGAGGAACCGAACCTCGACGATGTAAGGGTGGTTTGTAAGTACCCGGATGTCTTCCCTAAAGACCTACCGGGGCTTCCACCCGATAGAGAGATTGAATTTGTGATCGAGGTTGAGCCCGACACCAAACCAATCTCTATACCACCGTACCGAATGGCGCCTGCGGAACTGAATGAGTTGAAAACCCAATTGCAAGAGCTATTGGATAACGGTTTCATTAGACCGAGCTATTCACCGTGGGGAGCACCAGTCCTTTTTGTGAAAAAGAAGGATGGGACTCTACGTATGTGCATCGACTACCGACAATTGAACAAGGTCACCATCAAGAATAGGTACCCTTTACCTAGGATCGATGACTTGTTTGACAAGCTCCGGGGGGCAACAGTATTTTCAAAGATTGACTTGAGGTCAGGGTATCACCAATTGAAGATCAAAGAGAGCGACATATCGAAGAGTGCTTTCCGCACAAGGTATGGTCACTATGAGTTCTTGGTTATGTCGTTTGGGCTAACTAACGCCCCAGCGGCATTCATGGACTTGATGAACCAAGTTTTTCATAAATATTTGGATCCGTTTGTAATCGTGTTCATAGATGAAATCTTGATTTACTCAAGGAATGAAGAGGAGCACGAGAGACACCTTGTTCTGGTTCTTGAAACACTACGAGAGAAGCAGCTCTATGCCAAATTCTCTAAGTGTGAGTTTTGGCTTAAGGAGATTGGCTTTCTCGGGCACGTGGTTTCTGAATCAGGCATTTCTGTGGACAACAAGAACATTGAGGCCATCATAGAATGGGAAAGACCTAAGAACGTGAAGGAGATTCATAGTTTCCTTGGACTAGCGGGCAACTATAGGAAGTTCGTGGAGAAATTCTCAGTTTTGGCATCACCATTGACGAAGCTCACTCAAGAAGGAGCAAAGTTTGTGTGGGATGACCGATGTGAGAAAGGATTCTTAGAACTGAAGAAAAGGTTAACTGAGGCACCGGTACTCGCCTTACCGAAACAAGGTATGGGGTACGATGTCTACAGCGATGCGGGCATCCAAGGGCTTGGGTGTGTATTGATGCAGAATGGGAGGGTGATTGCCTATGCTTCACGACAGTTGAAGAAGCACGAGGTGAATTATCCCACTCATGACTTAGAATTGGGGGGCGTGGTTTTTGCACTAAAGATATGGAGGCATTATCTCTACGGAGAGACATGTCATATATACACTGACCACAAGAGTTTGAAGTATGTGTTTACTCAGAAAGAGCTAAACATGAGACAACGACGGTGGATGGAATTGATAAAGGACTACCACCTAGTGATTGATTACCATCCGGGGAAAGCAAATGTTGTGGCCGATGCCCTTAGTCGGAAGAGTTCATCGGGGGCATTGATAACCAACTTGAGGGCATTGAGAGCCCAATTGGAAGTATCAACTAATGGCGCCTTGGTGGCGAGATTTGAGGTGAGGCCTACCTTACTTGATGAGATCAAGAGGGGTCAGGAGCTGGATGATGAGCTCAAGAAGGTCCGAGAACGCATGCTAGCGGGCCCGGTAGAGGATTTTCGTGAAAGAGACGATGGCCTCTTGTTATTCCGTGATCGAGTGTGCGTACCGTCGAATGATGAGCTCTGAAAGTCCATTCTAGAGGAGGCTCATTCCTCGGCGTATGCTATGCACCCGGGAGGCACAAAGATGTATAGGGATCTGAAAGAAAGCTACTGGTGGTCTGGTATGAAGAGGGAAATAGCAGAATACATCAGTCGATGCCTTACTTGTCAGCAAGTTAAGGCGGAACATCAGCATCCAGCGGGCTTATTGCAGCCACTTTCCATCCCTGAATGGAAGTGGGAACATGTGACTATGGATTTCGTGGTAAGCTTACCACGGACGATCAGGAACTATGATACAGTTTGGGTTGTTGTTGATAGGCTCACGAAGAGTGCACACTTTTTACCTATCAACACCACTTACCCACTCGAGAGGTTAGCCAAATTGTATACAGACGAGATCATGAGGTTACATGGTGTTCCGGTGACCATCGTATCCAATAGAGACCCACGATTTACGTCACGTTTTTGGCCAAAATTTCAAGAGTCTATGGGAATGAGGTTGAAGTTCAGTACTGCTTTCCATCCACAGACGGATGGGCAGTCTGAGAGAGTTATTCAAATCTTAGAAGATATGTTGAGGGTTTGTGCATTGGAGTTCCAAGGGAGTTGGGAAAATCACTTAGCACTTGTGGAGTTTGCCTATAATAACAGTTATCAAGCAAGTATCAGCATGCCTCCATACGAAGCATTGTATGGGAGGAGGTGTCGTACACCGTTATGCTGGGACGAGGTTGGCATGGCCAAACTCGAGAGTACTGAGTTGATTGAGATCACCAAGTCAAAGGTAAAGTTGATTCGAGAGAGACTCAAAGCAGCTCAGGATAGACAGAAGAGTTATGCTGATAAGCGACGGAGAACCTTAGAGGTTAAGGTTAATGATGAGGTATTTCTGAAGGTTTCTCCTTGGAAAGGAATCATTCGATTCCAAAGCCGAGGGAAGCTTAATCCACGCTACATCGGGCCATTCAGAATTCTGGAAAGAATTGGGGCCGTAACATATCGTCTACAGTTGACTCCAGAGTTAGAGAAGATACACAATGTGTCTCATGTATCTATGCTGAAGAAGTATGTACATGATCCTTCTCATGTATTGGAAAAGCCGCCGGTGGAAATACGGGAGGACTTGAACTACGCCGTACAACCGGTCAAGATCATCGATAGAAGGGTAAAGAAATTGAGGAGCAAAGAAGTTCCAATGGTTAAAGTCCTTTGGAAAAGTGACCATGTTGAAGAGGAGACTTGGGAAACGGAAGCTTTGATGAGGGAGCAATACGCCTTCCTATTTGAGTAGCACCGTGAATTTCGGGGACGAAATTCCTGTTAAGGGGGGGTTAACTTGTGACACCGCACCCGAACGTCCTGGAAATTCAAATTTAATTTCAAAGCTTATGTATTGAATTCTCCTATTTTCGAACAATTGTAAAACGATTAAAGTTTTACGGAACGTATGATTTATCATATTACTATTTTGGGCTTATACAATGGTAACGGGCTTCTAAATAATTAATTGGTCCATATCATTGATATTGGGGCCCAACATCCTTAAATAATGATATACAACCCATCGGTACAATGTAAGAGCGATCGGGCAGCCCAAATGTTATTTTGGGCCTAACCTGCTAAACATAGTAATTATTCAAGAATGGCATCCTAGACCCATTGAAGGGTGACCCACACGGTTGGTAGCACATATATATTAACATCATAAATGAATGATGGAATGATTGGATAAGAATACAAATGCCTATGGTCACATCTTTGGCATTATTAGGCTGAATAATGGGAGTAGGGTTTTCCTTTGTAATTGTACATCAAATAAATTATTGGGACCACCCTACACATATTAGAGACCAATAATATGAAGTAGGAGGTTGACTTGATTTGAATAAATTGGTGTAACACCGCCCCCGAGTATTTGTACTGTACCAAATTATGTATTGAACCTTGAGAAATGTATAAAAGCATTTTTACGTGATTGTAAAATTTTATCATTTCTATTACGTGAATAGTAACATTCACGCGGGGCCCACACCGGATGTGGGGCCGCCCGATATTATCGGGACCACATATTATATTGATCTTGGACTAGATAATATGTATATGGTGATGGATATTCTAATTGGGCCATGGCAATGACATAGAGTCGACCGGTTGGTCAAACAGGGCCAAATTATCGGTATTGGCAATTTATCAGATAACAGCCCAAAAAGGGGTTCCGAAGATTTCTAAATTAAAGTTGGAGAATCATATTGATTCTAAGGACCAATAAGGATTGGGAACAATTGTTATATTTTATTTGACCCGATAAAAAAAATATACATAAAACAGTCCGGAAAATACAACTTTCGGGACCGATTGTACACTCGGGTACACAAAGGGTTCACCTCCCACATAAGTGGGGGCCAACCAACGTATTTAGCTCTGCAAGGATGCAAGGGGAGACGCACAAGAACATGGGGGAGAGGCATGAAGTGATCTGGGATCAAAATAAATAAATGAAATGGGACCCCTCCCATATTATTTGATGAGAAATGCCAAAAAGGCATTCTCAATCAATCCTCAACCCATAGGCTCGGCCAGACCATCATCCTAGAGGAAAGAATGTCTGAAAAACTCCATTTTTACCATCCTAACACGCACCAAGAAAAAAGGAGGAAGAAGGAGGGGAAAAGAGAAGAGAAAAGTTGGTTTTGGAGAGGAAAACTTGTGTTTAGCAAGGTAAGGACTCCATTAATCCCATTTCTTGTTCTTCAATACTCTTATATGATTATTCAATCATATTTCACACCCTATTATGGTTCTACACATTGTTATGTGTAGAAAGAGGGGTTGGAAGGTGGTTCTAAGTCCAAGAACGGACTTAGAAGCCAAAGTAACCTGTTCGCCGGAAAATAACCTTTTGGAGGTTATTTGTATTACTATGGGTTTTATGATGATAAAACCTTGTTAGTAACTTGTCTAATGTATTCAAGGAACTTTCACGGAGTTGAAAAGGTCACCGGAGTTGTCACCGGAGTTCGTTGAAGTTCGCCGGAGTTTCGCCGGAGCTAAATCGGGAAGGCTAGAACTTCATAAGCTTCATTAAGGTGAGAAGACGGCTTTATGCTTTATAACTTTTGAGTGAGGCATGAGATTACCTAAAGTAATCAAGAATTTTTTTTGTGGAATGATTAAAGGTAACCAAGGGTTTGCTTATGCCATGATTATACATAAAACATAGTTGAAAAGCATGTTATGTAGGTTTGGTGATAAAAAATGTGATAACTTATTATATGTGATGTTCCAGGGATCCAAAATGGTATTTTTGGATCAAGGACGTCAAGAAGTATATGTGTATGAAATTTCACGTTAATCGGACTTCGTTTGGGCGGCCAAACGAGCGTTGACCGCCAAGACAAAGGTGATACCCGACCGGGTATGAGTGAATACCCGACCGGGTTTTGATTAAAAATGGCTCCAGAAGCCACTGCCACACTAGACCCGACCGGGTATGGGTGTAGACCCGACCGGGTCTCAAGTAAAGTTGGATCCAGGGGCTAATGTCTCACCCTACCCGACCGGGTCTCAAGTAAAGTTGGATCCAGGGGCTAATGTCTCACCCTACCCGACCGGGTAAGGTTGGATACCCGACAGGGTATTGGTTTATACTCAAAATGGGCAGTTTTGAGTAGGTTAACGTGGGTCGTTCGGGTGGGACCCGCCCAAGTTGGATCCTAAGGATTGTTATATGACTATAGGGCTAGGCATTGTCCATAGTTAAAGGAATGAAAGGTTAGCCATATCCAGGTTAGGATTTGGTAGAGAATAGACTGGGGATTGAGTGCCCTTGGACGGTAAATGATCCAGAATACTCCAGGTGGGGTCGAGTACCCTTGGACGGTAAATGATCCAGAATACTCCAGGTGGGGTCGAGTACCCTTGGACGGTAAATGATCCAGAATACTCCAGGTGGGGTCGAGTACCCTTGGACGGTAAATGATCCAGAATACTCCAGGTGGGGTCGAGTACCCTTGGACGGTAAATGATCCAGAATACTCCAGATGGGGTCGAGTACCCTTGGACGGTAAATGATCCAGTTAACTCCAAGTGGGGTCGAGTACCCTTGGACGGTAAATGATCCAGAATACTCCAGGTGGGGCCGAGTACCCTTGGACGGTAAATGATCTTAAATACTCCAGGATGGGTTGAGTGCCTTGGACGGTAAATGATCCTAAAACACTCGGTAGTATGAATCGAAGGTAGACTATAGCTTGTGAGCTAGGTAACCGGGAAAGGAGTGAGAAAAGTCAGGTAAGAACTTTGTCTCTAAAAGACTCTTTAAGGTAAATGACCTACGGGTTCAATATTTTACGAGTAATTATACAGTATGTATCATCGGGTGGATGAGAGACATCTATATATATGTATCACCCTATTTTTGGGTCTCGTGTCTGAAACATTAGTTATTCTTCATATAGCCTGCTTGTCACTAGTACTTCTATGGAGTACTGACCCCTCCGGGGGCCCTCACATTTTTCAGGTTGAGGCTAGAGTCCTACTACCTGCACCTTTGCCCAGGGTGATCCTTCGAGGGGGAAGACGTGGTTCGTGCTTCCATTCGTATTTTTGAAATTTATAAACTGCTCATGGATTTTTGAACAATGTTTTCATTAAAACAGTTGGGGGCCTGCGAGCCCGTGTTTGCCTCGTGTGTCTAAGTATCAAACATATTATTATTTCCGTATTTGTTTGATTATGATATTGATGTTGATTTTATGTGTTTACTAATCGGTTTGGCAATAGAATCAATCGGACGCCTTGTACAATTCAATAGGGATGAACTGTTGTTGTTCTTATCGGGTTGTACGACGGTTGTCTACGTGGCTCGGATGCGGTCCGGGGCGTGACAATTAAGTGGTATCAGAGCCATCGATTTCTAAACTATATAATTAACCTCTCAATATGGTTATCCTCAAAAAGTTTTGAATAAAACCATGAGCAACAGTTTTTGTACTTAAGGAACCGTTGGAAACCAAGTTATTGACCTCTTATTGTTAAGACGGTACCCTTAACAGTTTGTTGGCCATAATGTTGGACCAAGTGGTATCTTTTGTACTAATCCGTCAATTGACATTGAAACGAGTCTAATGACTCATTCCTTATTTCTTTCAGAAATGGAGGGTGGACGCAGGATAACTAGGAGGAACCCGATAGGGCATGCGACGGGGGCCACCGGGCATGCCACTTGGGCGGAATCACGGACCTCTAGGGGTAGAGGCCGGGGCCAAAGCCGAGGAGGAGGCCGAGGCAGGGGTCGTGGGCGTTCTACAACGCCGATGGCAAGTAGCACGCGTGTCGGTTCTGTGCACCCATCTAGGGCCACCGAACCGGACGATTTCACATATGCTCCAAGCACGGAGCAAGAGGAGACCCCGTACAACGGGGAGGACTTTGAGGAAGAAGATGAGGATGATGATCCTCATTATGACCGTATGAGTGAGGTACTAGAATGGTACCTCGAGAATAAGGCAAAGAGAGAACAGCGGCGCCAAGCTAGATAGGCTAGGCAGGCCATGGGACAAGGAAGCCGAGGAGCTTCTAGTGCTCCATCTGGAGCATTTGGGGGAGACACGATGGTGCGTATCTCCAAGTACCTCAAGAAGGCCAGGGCCTTGGGGTGCAAATCATTTGATGGCAAGGGCGACATATCTGAGGCCGCCGACTGGATTAAGAAGCTGAATTATGCTTCTAGGGACATGCAAATTGCACTCGACGTGAAGTTGAGGGTTGCCACCAGGCTACTAGAAGGGGTAGTTGTTGTATGGTGGGAAGGCGTGGAGGGAAAGTTTCACGGTGAGGCCACTTGGGAGAAATCTGAAGTGGAGTTCTATAATCAGTACTACTCAACTTTTGAAGTCAATCTCAAAAGAAGAGAGTACACGAACCTGAAACAGGAGGATGGTTGCTCGGTGAGGCAATTGGAACAAAGGTTCCGTGACTTGGCACGATTCATTCCAGAATACTCTTTGGATGAAAATCGTATGACCAATCACTTTTGGGATGCTCTACAGTTGGACATCCGTGACCGGGCTACTTACCATCACAGCATGACATTTAGCCAAATCGTTGATCAGGGGCTCCTTGGGGAAGCCCAATGGAACGAGAGGAAGTTGAGGGATGCCGAGGAGGCGAAGAAAAGAAGATGGGGAAACGCTGGACCCCAAGACCACTCCCGGAAGCATCACGCTGGGGGTGGCAATTCATTCAGGGCGCCGGCACCACCGGCGAAAAGGAATAAAGGCTCAGGAGGGCAAGGGGCCAAACCAGGGAGTACGTGGTCACCGAGGTGTGCAAACTGCGGCAAGAATCATGCGGGGAAGTGCAATGAACCACCCCGGTGTTACAAATGTGGTAGCACGTGTCACCTGAAATCCTCTTGCCCAATGTTGAATGGAGGCGGTCCATCGGGGGCCATTGAGGGGCCTACGGCTAGTAGGGGACGTGCGGGACCGTCTCAGGCCGGTACAGGAAGGGGCGGACCCACGGCTAGCAATGTCGCGTCCGTTAACCAAGGCAGAACCCAGGCACGAGTGTATGCAATGGTCGAGGAGGATGCGCGAGCAAACCCGGACTCCGTTGCAGGTAATACACTAAACCTTGTATGTTTCTAGGCAGGTATTAAAGTTATAATCCCTAGGGGTCAGTTGCGAGCGGACTTAGAGTCGAATCGGGAAAACTAAACGCAAATAAGCTAATACCCGACCGGGTATGGTAGCTCACCCGACCGGGTATGCTGGGATTTTGGCCTGGTAGACTCACTGGAACATATACCCGACCGGGTATAGTAGCTCACCTGACCAGGTATGCTGGGATTTTGGCCTGGTAAACTCACTAGATTGGACACCCCGACCGGGTCTAGTAGGTTACCCGACCGGGTATGCTAAGTTTTCCTACCCGCCGGTACTACCAGGTCGGGTAAAGGAGAAGAATCGCTTCTGGAACAGAGACCCGACCGGGTAGAATGAGTCACCCGACCGGGTATGCCAAATTCTTGTACCCATCAGCCTTACCAGACCGGGTGGAGCAAGGTAATTGCTTCTGGATTGGATACCCGACCGGGTATAGGGAGGTACCCGACCGGGTATAGGGTATCCCTCGGCTGAAATTTTTTCGCTCGGTCCTTTTCAGTCGGGATGTTGAATAGGGTGTCTTACATGACTTATATATGTAGGAACACTAAAGATCAACGATAGAGATGCGAGAATTCTCATCGATACCGGGGCACAACGTTCATTCGTGAGTGAAGCGTTTGCCAAGGGATTGAACATGCCTTTGGTAGCAATGATGCAACCGTTGCTGGTCTCTACACCATTGGGAGATGATGTAGAGCGGAAACACTACTATCCCTCGTGTAATGTAGGGATAGGGGAGCACTGTCTAACGAGTGACTTTGTGCCGTTAGATATGCTCGAGTTTGACGCTATACTGGGCATGGATTGGCTCGAAAAGCACCATGCGAGAGTAGATTGCTATACCAAGGTGTTAGAACTAAAAGATGGAGAAGGAAATGCTCTATGCTTCGAGGGAGATAGAGGGAAATTCAATCCTTGTATCATATCAGCCATAAGAGCAATGCGTATGATGAGGAAAGGGTGTCAAGCGTACTTGGCCTATGTCATAGGCAAGGAAGGCAAGGAAAAGAGTCTCACTGAGGTGAGAGTGGTGAGTGAGTACCCAGAAGTTTTCCCTGAAGAACTCCTGGGACTCCCACCAGATCGAGAAATTGAGTTCACTATTGAAGTAGAACCCGGTACGAAACCCATCTCGATTCCTCCATATCGGATGGCACCGGCTGAACTTCAAGAGTTGAAGGTGCAATTGGAAGAATTACTGGACAGCGGATTCATCAGGCCGAGTCATTCACCGTGGGGAGCACCGGTACTCTTTGTAAAGAAGAAAGATGGTACACTTAGAATGTGTATCGATTACCGTCAGTTGAACAAGGTCACGATAAAGAATAAATACCCTTTGCCGAGGATCGATGACTTGTTTGATCAACTACGGGAGGCAACCGTGTTCTCTAAGATTGACTTGAGGTCAGGCTACCATCAACTGAAGATCAAGGAGAGTGACATACCCAAAAGTGCATTCCGTACAAGGTATGGTCACTATGAGTTTCTAGTGATGTCGTTCGGGCTTACGAACGCCCCCGCGGCATTCATGGACCTCATGAACCGAGTATTTCATCAATACTTAGACCAGTTCGTCATAGTGTTCATTGATGACATTTGGATATACTCCATGAATGAAGAGGAACACGAAAAACATCTAAGGCTTGTGCTTGAAACACTGCAGGAGAAGCAACTCTTTGCCAAATTCTCTAAATGTGAATTTTGGCTTGGGGAGATCGGTTTTCTCGGGCATGTGGTATCGGGCTCGGGCATTTCAGTTGATAACTCAAAGATTGAGGCAGTCACTAATTGGGAGAGGCCCAAGAACGTGAAGGAGATAAGGAGTTTCCTCGGTTTGGCGGGGTATTACCGCAAATTCGTGGAAAAGTTCTCGGTGATAGCATCTCCACTCACGAAGCTCACTAAAAAGGGGCTAAGTTTGTGTGGGATGACAAGTGTGAGAAGGGATTTCTTGAGTTAAAGAAACGTTTGACCGAAGCACCAGTGCTTGCCTTGCCCGTGCAAGGGTTAGGGTACGACATCTACAGCGATGCTAGCATATAGGGACTGGGATGTGTACTGATGCAATCAGGGAAGGTAATTGCTTATGCTTCTCGGCAGTTGAGGAAGCATGAAGTAAACTACCCCACACATGATCTGGAGCTAGGTGCTGTGGTATTTGCATTGAAGATTTGGAGGCACTACCTCTACGGAGAGTTGTGTCACATTTACACCGACCACAAGAGCCTGAAGTATGTGTTCACTCAGAAAGAGTTGAACATGAGACATAGAAGATGGATGGAGTTGATCAAGGATTACAACTTGGTCATTGACTATTATCCAGGCAAGGCTAATGTAGTAGCCGATGCATTGAGCAGGAAGAGCTCATCATCGGGGGTTTTACTCACATGCTTACGGGCACTGAGGGCACGCATGGAGGTATCCACGGATGGGACGCTATTGGCCAGATTTGAGGTGAGACCCACCTTGTTAGATGAAATAAGAACATGTCAAGGCAATGACGAGGAATGTCAGAAAATCCGGGAACGGATGCTTGTGGGGCCCATCGAGGGTTTCCGTGTGAGAGAAGATGGACTTCTACTATTCAAGGAACGAGTGTGTGTGCCATCGGATGAGGAGCTCCGAAAATCTATCCTTGAGGAGGCTCACTCATCTGCGTATGCCATGCACCCGGGCGGCACAAAGATGTACCGGGACTTGAAAGAAAGTTACTGGTGGTCGGGGATGAAGAGAGAGATTGCAGAATACGTGAGCCGTTGCCTTACTTGTCAACAGGTTAAGGCAGAGCACCAACACCCAGCAGGGTTACTACAACCACTTACCATTCCAGAATGGAAGTGGGAGCATGTTACCATGGACTTCGTGGTGGGTCTACCACGGACGGTTAGGAACTACGACGCAGTATGGGTGTTAGTCGATAGGCTGACAAAGAGCGCTCATTTCCTACCTATCAACACTACCTATACGCTCGAGCGGTTGGCCAAATTGTACATAGATGAGATTGTGAGACTGCATGGGGTTCCGGTTACTATAGTATCGGATAGAGACCCACGGTTCACATCACAGTTTTGGCCTAAGTTCCAGGAATCCATGGGTACGAAATTGAGGTTTAGCACCGCTTATCATCCTCAAACGGATGAGCAATCTGAACGGGTGATTCAGATCTTGGAGGACATGTTGAGGACATGTGCCTTGGAGTTCCAGGGGAGCTGGGACAATCAGTTGGCTTTAGTGGAATTCGCCTATAACAACAGTTATCAGGCAAGTATAGGCATGCCTCCATACGAAGCATTGTATGGGAGGAAATGCTGGACACCATTGTGTTGGGACGAGGTCGGTGAGGCTAAGCTCGAGGGCACCGAGCTAGTCGAGATCACTAAAGAGAAGATAAAAGTTATACAAGATAGGCTCAAGGCTGCCCAAGACCGGCAGAAGAGCTATGCTGATAAACGTCGGAGGACGTTGGAGTTTGAGGTCGGTGATGAGGTATTTCTGAGGGTATCACCTTGGAAAGGGATCATCAGGTTCCTCAGTCGGGGTAAGCTTAACCCACGTTACATAGGTCCGTTCAAAATCCTTGAAAGGATTGGGGTTGTAGCTTACCGACTTCAGTTGACTCCGGAGTTAGAAAAGATTCATAATGTATTTCATGTTTCTATGCTCAAGAAGTATGTGCGGGACCCGTCACATATTCTTGAGAAACCACCGGTGGAAATCCGAGAAGACCTACACTATACGGTGCAGCCGGTGAAAATCATGGACCGACAGGTAAAGAAGCTAAGGAGCAAAGAGGTGCCGATGGTAAAAGTACTTTGGAAGAGTGATCGTGTCGAGGAGCAAACTTGGGAAGTGGAGACCCTGATGAGGGAACAGTATCCATTTCTGTTTGACTAGACGCGTGGATTTCGGGGACGAAATCCCAAATAAGGGGGGTAGAACTTGTAACACCGCCCCCGAGTATTTGTACTGTACCAAATTATGTATTGAACCTTGAGAAATGTATAAAAGCATTTTTACGAGATTGTAAATTTTTATCATTTCTATTACGTGAATAGTAAAATTCACGTGGGGCCCACACCGGATGTGGGGCCGCCCGATATTATCGGGACCACATATTATATTGATCTTGGACTAGATAATATGTATATGGTGATGGATATTCTAATTGGGCCATGACAATGGCATAGAGTCGACCGGTTGGTCAAAAGGGGCCAAATTATCGGTATCGGCAATTTATCAGATAACAGCCCAAAAAGGGGTTCCGGAGATTTCTAAATTAAAGTTGGGGAATCATATTGATTCTAAGGACCAATAAGGATTGGGAACAAGTGTTATATTTTATTTGACTCGATAAAATAAATATACTTAAAACAGTCCGGAAAATACAACTTTCGGGACCGATTGTACACTCGGGTACACAAATGGTTGACCTCCCACATAAGTGGGGGCCAACCCACGTATTTATCTCTGCAAGGATGCAAGGGGAGCCACGCAAGAACATGGGGGAGAGGCATGAAGTGATCTGGGATCAAAATAAATAAATGAAATGGGACCACTCCCATATTATTTGATGAGAAATGCCAAAAAGGCATTCTCAATCAATCCTCAACCCATAGGCTCGGCCAGACCATCATCCTAGAGGAAAGAAGGTCTGAAAAACTCCATTGTTACCATCCTAACACGCACCAAGAACAAAGGAGGAAGGAGGGGAAAAGAGAAGGGAAAAGTTGGTTTTGGAGAGGAAAACTTGTGTTTAGCAAGGTCAGGACTCCATTAATCCCATTTCTTGTTCTTCAATACTCTTATATGATTATTCAATCATATTTCACACCCTAGTATGGTTCTACACGTTTTTATGTGTAGAAAGAGGGGTTGGAAGGTGGTTCTCAGTCCAAGAACGGACTTAGAAGCCAAAGTAACCGGTTCGCCGGAAAATAACCTTTTGGAGGTTATTTGTATTACTATGGGTTTTATGATGATAAAACCTTGTTAGTAACTTGTCTAAGGTATTCAAAGAACTTTCACGGAGTTGAAAAGGTCGCCGGAGTTGTCGCCGGAGTTCGTTGAAGTTCGCCGGAGTTTCGCCGGAGCTAAATCGGGAAGGCTAGAACTTCATAAGCTTCATTAAGGTGAGAAGACGGCTTTATGCTTTATAACTTTTGCGTGAGGAATGAGATTACCTAAAGTAATCAAGAATATGTTTTGTGGAATGATTAAAGATAACCAAGGGTTTGCTTATGCCATGATTATACATAAAACATAGTTGAAAAGCATGTTATGTAGGTTTGGTGATCAAAAATGTGATAACTTATTATGTGTGATGTTCCAGGGATCTAAAATGGTATTTTTGGATCAAGGACGTCAAGAAGTATAAGTGTATGAAATTTCACGTTAATCGGACTTCGTTTGGGCGGCCAAACGAGCGTTGACCGCCAAGACAAAGCTGATACCCGACCGGGTATGGGTGAATACCTGACCGGGTTTTGATTAAAAATGGCTCCAGAAGCCACTGCCACACTAGACCCGACCGGGTATGGGTGTAGACCCGACCGGATCTCAAGTGAAGTTGGCTCCAGGGGCTACTGTCTCACCCTACCCGACCGGGTAAGGTTAGATACCCGACCGGGTATTGGTTTATACTCGAAACGAGCAGTTTTGAGTAGGTTAACGTGGGTCGTTCGGGTGGGACCCGCCCACGTTGGATCCTAAGGATTGTTATATGACTATAGGGCTAGGCATTGTCCATAGTTAAAGGAATGAAAGGTTAGCCATATCTAGGTTAGAATTTGGTAGAGAATAGACTGGGGATTGAGTGCCATTGGACGGTAAATGATCCAGAATACTCCAGGTGGGGTCGAGTACCCTTGGACGGTAAATGATCCAGAATACTCCAGGTGGGGTCGAGTACCCTTGGACGGTAAATGATCCAGAATACTCCAGGTGGGGTCGAGTACCCTTGGACGGTAAATGATCCAGAATACTCCAGGTGGGGTCGAGTACCCTTGGACGGTAAATGATCCAGAATACTCCAGGTGGGGTCGAGTACCCATGGACGGTAAATGATCCAGAATACTCCAGGTGGGGTCGAGTACCCTTGGATGGTAAATGATCCAGAATACTCCAGGTGGGCCCGAGTACCCTTGGACGGTAAATGATCTTAAATACTCCAGGATGGGTTGAGTGCCTTGGACGGTAAATGATCCTAAAACACTCGGTAGTATGAATCGAAGGTAGACTATAGCTTGTGAGCTAGGTAACCGGGAAAGGAGTGAGAAAATTCAGGTAAGAACTTTGTCTCTAAAAGACTCTTTAAGGTAAATGACCTACGGGTTCAATATTTTACGAGTATATATACAGTATGTATCATCGGGTGGATGAAAGACATCTATATATATGTATCACCCTATTTTTGGGTCTCGTGTCTGAAACATTAGTTATTCTTCATATAGCTTGCTTGTCACTAGTACTTCTATGGAGTACTGACCCCTCCGGGGGCCCTCACATTTTTCAGGTTGAGGCTAGAGTCCTACTACCTGCACCTTTGCCTAGGGTGATCCTTCGAGGGGGAAGACGTGGTTCGTGCTTCCATTCGTATTTTTGAAATTTATAAACTGCTCATGGATTTTTGAACAATGTTTTCATTAAAACAGTTGGGGGCCTGCGAGCCCGTGTTTGCCTCGTGTGGCTAAGTATCAAACATATCATTATTTCCGCATTTGTTTGATTATGATATTGATGTTGATTGTATGTGTTTACTAATCGGTTTGGCAATAGAATCAATCGGATGCCTTGTACAATTCAATAGGGATGAACTGTTGTTGTTCTTATCGGGTTGTACGGCGGTTGTCTACGTGGCTCGGATGCGGTCAGGGGCGTGACAATTGGGGAGCATACAAAAGTACATCTTATGACAAAGGACAAAAATGATAGGACCCATCTTTCCACTCTTGGATGTATTGGTAGATATTTTGCTCCCAAATTAATTAGGGGACATGATAGTACGTCCCACACCTTCCTAACACCTGAAAAACAGTTAGGATGAGTTAGAACACATAAATGGGGCGGACCTATTGAGTTGAGAGCTCAAACAATACAAAATAGAAATAAAAGAGGATGACCATCCCATGTTTGATTGGAATCAAACACCCAACCTTTTATTTTTGGGAGCCACACGTTTAGATAACGTTTTTAGAGCGTCAAGATATCTCCCCCTCACCCCTCATTCGAACTCAAAAGATAAGGGGAAGAGAGGAGCCGCACAAGAGCAAAGAAAGCAAGAGAAAGGAGAACTGTCCGCAGGGAGAACTTCCAGTGCGTTACCTTCTTGTGCGACTCATATCTAGCGTTATAATCATTCAAAAGAGGCGTGACAAGTGTCCAATGAAAGATATCGAAGAGAGGAATCCATAGGCGTGCGGTTTGAAGAAATCGGAGCAGGTTAAGGCCTCCAAATAATCCGAACAGAACGCAACCTTGCAGAATACGTTTTTGGTATTCAAAGTAAGTTCAAATCCAAAACCTTCATTTCTATTGTCTAAATCATATAAATGATTGAGGAATTATTGTACACTGGTTGAGGTGTATAAAATGTTGTTATAGAGTAACTTTAATTGTTGGAAAGGTTAGATACTAACCTAGACAAAACCTTGAAAGGTTAGGGAACGAATTCGCCGGAAAGCACCCGTTCTAGGGGCTGTTTTCGTGTCTTCGGTTAGGAGTTGAACAAGCACATTGAAGAGGCTGTTTAACACTTATATATAAGCAAGTAATCAATTCTCAAACCCCCCTTGGCCGAAGCTTGAGCATTGGGTTGAGAAGGAACAAATTAAAGCTCATTTGAGGTGAGGATCGACATCTAGTTGCTTACAACTTGTAGGTTAAGCATGAGATTACCTAAATGCCTAAATCGCATTTTTCATGGATTATAATGACTGATTATTGATGAAATATTGATATATTAGATAAGTAATGAAATTGCAAATGATTTGGAAATCATATTGATAAAAACGGAGTTAAATGAACTATTGTGTGAAATAGGCATTTTTACTCATGTGTGAATTGTGTAGATACATAAATGATTATTTATGTATTACATTGGATGACTAAGTTGCTGCTACATATTTCTAAATATGTAGGGATTTACAAATGAAATATATGATTGATGGGAATAATCTCAATAGTATTGGAATACTAGTTAATGATTGTTTGTAATTGTCAAGAAATTGAATCTAAGGATTTGATTGTAAGTGATATACTTGATTGTGGTTCAAGTGAGTAAATTGTTGTAATGTGATGCTAAGATCATGATGAGGCAGTCTGTAAGGATGTCCCGAAATAGATTATTGATATTACAATTCTAGGCATAGCGAATGCTTAGGAATTGGGGTCTATGCCAATGCAAGGAGATGTACTTGAGCCCGATGCTCTAGAATTGCATTGGGTAGACATAAGGATTTGGTTCAGCCCATGTAAGGAGATGTACTTGAGCCTGATGCTCTAGAATTGCATGGGTGAACATGACGTCGGAGATTGGTGGAGTAATTGACTTGTGATTGATGTGCATGGTGATGTAGTCGAGTTGGACTCGAGAAATGCAAACACGTGTGTTAGGGTTAAACCCTATGTATTGTCGTGACTAGGGGTCACGGGGTTTGGGTTATGTTTTGCAAACGAACCTTTTGCCATGAGCCGACTACTTGACTTTATATATAAAGTAAGTATATTTTGAAAAGGGGTAACTTGGGGTTACGGCCTAGATTATACTATCACCCTATTTGAGGGTCTTGTGTTCGAAATACTTGTTGTATATCTATTAGATGCCATCCACACCAGTACTTTATAGCCGTATAGAGTACTGACCCCCTTTCGGGGGGCGTCCCACCACCATTTCAGGTTGAGGCTAGAGCTTGCTACCTGTGCTTGTTGATCGGGCGATCATTTCGGAGGGGAAGACTTGGTTCGTGCTTCCTCCATTCTGGTTTTAAACAGTTTAAAACATGCTCATGGATATTGTTTTTCATTATGGAGCCTGCGTGCTCGTGTTTGCTCCGTGTGGCACTTGTATCCAAACTATGATTTCTGCTGCGTATTCAATTACTTATTATGTATGTTTATGGATGACTTATGTGTGAATGATATTCGAGACGCCTTGTATAATATGGATGAGTTGGACTGCGGTTGACTATTCATATTGTATGGCGGATTGTTGACGTGTCCGGATAGATCCGGGGTGTGACACACTGAGGCAGGGGCAACTTCAGAAACAGACGCCCCTGGACTCGCTCCAGCTGATGGCGCCTGAGGTCCTAACCCCGCTGACCCATTCTGTCAACCATATTCTGGAGGCGGCTGATCAGGAAGGCTTAATGGTTAGGGACCCACGAATTAATGAGATCCAGTCAGGGGACAAATCAGGCCCCTACTGCTAGTTTCACAGGTTTCGTGGCCATACAACAGATGAATGCCACACGCTAAAACTGGAGATCGAGAAATTGATCAACCGGGGCTACCTGACATGGTTTGTCCGGAAGCCAGAATCCGGCCAGAAGCGTGGCCATGAACGTAGATCCAGGGATGAGGAGCGGGAACCAGACCGCTCCCCAAGGAAGAAGGACATTGGGCTGATCTCCGACGATGATTCGGCCGAGGATAACAGGCGTAATCAGCGGCGCCGACATGAGGTCCGGATGATCGTCGGAGGGAATACGTGCGGTGACACAGCCTCACAAAGGAAAAAGTGGAACAACAAGCTTTACGTGGGGGGAATCACAAACCCCCACCTACTTCCAAAAGAGCAAGGTCGGATGTGATCTCACTCACTAATTGCGATCTGTCAGGCTTCCCTCCCCCCCACAGGGATGCTCTGTTGGTGAAGTGTGAGATGGACGCGGCCATCATTCACTGCGCCTATGTTGACACTAGATGTTCTGTCAATATCATGTACATACAAACGTTCCATGAGCTGAACCTCCACCTCAACTCTCTGAGGCCCATCTGAACTCCCCTCTCCAGATTTACCGATGACTCCATAGACGCCGAGGGCACTATCGAGCTCACCCTTAGATTCAGGGACGAATCTCACCACTCTAGGGTCCCTGTGGAGTTCGTGGTGGTGTGACTCGAGTGCGCTCACAATGTGATACTTGGTAGGCCAACAATAGAGGATCTGGAGGCCGTGATTTCCATGCAGCACCTCTGCATGAAGGTCCCCACTGATTCGGGGGTCGGCTACTGCAGGGGGAGCAAGAAGATGGCCCGATCCTGCTACATGAAGATGACTAAGAGGATGGCCGCCATAGATATGCGAATCAACACCATCTCCCAGGCAGCACTTCAAGAGGAAACTCCACGGGCCGAGCCCGTGGACACACTAGAGACAATTGTCCTGGATCAGGCCAATCCAAAAAGGGTTGTTCAGATCGGGACAAATCTAAAGCCGGGACTGAGGCAAGCAATAATTTTTGTTCTTGTTAAATACAAGGTTATCTTTGCACTAGGTCCTGATGAAATGTCGGGAATCAGCCGTTATATAATCACGTACAAGCTATCCGTGGACCCCAATGCGACGTCTGTCAAACAGCGCAAGCGGTACCTGTCTACGGACAAGCGAGAATTCGTCAAGGCTGAAGTGACTATGCTCCTTAGCATAAATCATATCGCCGAAGTCGAATACCCGGAGTGGCTAGCGAATGTTGTCCTGACACCTAAGCCACCAACATTTCGTATGTGCGTCGATTACACTGACCTCAACAAGGCTTGCCCGATGGATCCATTCCCAGGCCACTGCCGAACATTGATCAGCTCATCGATGAGACAGCTGGTTGTGAGCTCATGAGCTTCCTGGACGCCTTCCGAGGCTATCACCAGATTTTCATGAACGAATCAGATGCTCAGAAAACATCCTTCATGACCCTGGAGGGCATTTTTTGCTATCTAGTTATGGCATTTGGGCTCAAAAACTCAGGCGCCACCTACACCCGTATGGTGGCCAGGGTCTTCAGAGCTGTGCTCAGCAGGACAATGGAGGCATACATCGATGACATGATAATCAAAAGGCGCAAAACCAGCACACATGCAGAGGATCTAGAGGAGATCTTCAAAATTATGGACATAATCAATCTTTGGCTGAACCCCAAGAAGTGCACATTTGCGGTTCAAGGGGACAAGTTCCTGGGCCATATGATAAGCCAGCTTGGGATTCAGCCGAAGCCGGAGAAGGTGCAGGCCATACTCAATATGGAGCCGCCCAGAAATGTCAAAGAGGTCCAGAGGTTAATAGGAAAACTTGCAGCCCTCAACCAGTTCCTTTCAAAATCGGCTGAGCATGCACTGCCTTTTCTCCAAATTATGAGGAAGTCTGCCAAATTTCAGTGGACTCCCGAATGCGAGACAACATTTGACGACCTCAAGTGATATCTTGTTTCTCCGCCCATATTGTCAAAACCCGAGTGATAACCGCTTTCGCGGCGTTGTAGTAAAACGGAGTCTAACCTTTCGGTTTTCCCCCGAGTATCGTGTCTCTTGAGGAATGGCGGAGGAGTTTCTTGATTTTAAGCTCAGTCACAGGTTATCGCAAATTATTGGAAGCTTTCCAAATTAAAACTTTTGATTGATTTTCTAAACTATTTTTTGAAAAATAAAGTAATTAAATTATGCAACTACTAATGATGGCTCAAAATTAAACTAAATGAAAAATATTAAACTCTAAATGGATTGATCAAGGAAGGGCAATGAATTGAATAATTAGAAATGGATATATTCTTGGACCTAGTAATTAGGGGAATTAAAACAACAATTGGACTAATAATTTCTTTTCTCATAGACAAGAATAGAAATTACTTTGATTAATTTATCCTATTTCTAGGTTTCATTAATGTATTCTAAATTGTTGGCTTAAATTAAATTCTAGTCTCATAGACAAGGTAGAAATAATTCTCCAAAATTTTAATTAATAAAAATAGCCAAATTCATTAACTAATTAAATTCATTATTTAAGCAATTTGAATTTATTTCTCATAGACAAGATGTAAATCCATTTCATTAAAATTATCCTATTTCTAGGCCTTATTAATGTGCTTGAATAAAGTTGGCTCAAATTACTTTCTAATCTCATAGACAAGTTAGAAATAACTTTCCAAAATTTAATTAATGAAATTGGCTAATAATTATTAATTACTAATTCATCAAATTGAATAACTAGCTCAATTAATTAATTTTAACCCCTAATTTTTGGCTAACAAGTCAATCCATATTCCTTTACTCAATTCATGCCCAAAACAATTTTAGCTACTAAACATTATTTTTGCATTCAACGATATGGTAAATAAACTAAACATTAACAAGGAATTAAACATGTATAATAGCAAAAATTAAACAAAAATAAGATATTGTCAAAATAAACTTTATGGAACTACAATATGACTTTTTGGAAATTTTCACGAATTTTTAAACCTAAAATCCAATTTTAACCCTAATCGATAATTTTCCCACTTTTAACTATAAAATACAAAAGGCAATTAAAAATAGGCTAAATTCGTTCTAAATTTTTTGTTGACTACTAGGGGTTATAAAACATTACTTTCACTTCGTGAAAACTAACTTTCTATTTTTGTGTAATTAATTTAATTTATGCAATAATAACACCTAATTACCGAAATTAATTAAACATTACTTTCACTTCGTGAAAACTAACTTTCTTAAGATAAATAACAACCTTGAGGCTAGTGAACAACTATATAATTAATTGGAATGAATTCAACATCAACAACTATTTTATTTTATTTATGGAAGAAAATGCAAAATACTAGATAAATATTCTGGAAAAATTCGAAGAACAGATCAAGAAAACAAAACACAGATTCAGATTCTACTCGTTGAGAAGATGAAAATACATATAAAGAACTTACAAATTGGAGCTAAAATGAAAAAGATATCAAAGATTGAAGTTGAAGGTGCAACAATGGTGGAAATCCGAGCTTTGAAGAGGAAGAAGACCTTTTTGAACTAGTTTCCGGCTAAGAATGGTGTGTTTGAGTTCAGAAAAAATCGGGCTATTTATAGCACCAAAAATCTCGCAGGCCTCCAAACAGGCGGTCGCCTGCCGCCTTGCTCCGGCCGCCTGCCGTCACTTCTCACCGACCGGTTGTTCGTTTCGTCGTCTTGTGCCGCAGGCGGTCATCGAAGGTGGCCGCCTTCCGTCCAGTGTCGGACACCTTCCGTTTTTCTCCGGTTCGGTCAAATTTCCAAAAAAAATGATTTTCAAAAAAAAAAAACGGCAGGCGGCCGCGCAGGCCTCCATTTTTTGGCCGCCTGTCAGGCCGCCTATGAGTTTATTTGACCATCTTGTTCTGTATTTTGTGCTCTTCAACTTTCCCTTCTGGACCACTTTGAATTTCTGCTTGCTTCTTTCGGTATGATATCATTTTTCACTCAAATTGACGCATTTTGTGCTTAATTGACCCGAAATTTCGTCAAACATATCATGGACGTGATTTTTACCTGATTTCATGAAACTTGAACCAAAATATATAAAACATGTCTTGTTTTTCTATTTTCCAACCCAAAATCGCTTAAAGATGATAAGAAAAATAAGTACAAAAATGGACTTATCACCGAGCATGGGGAGACACTGTACCTCTTCCTTGGCGTCAGCCACTGGGCCGTGTGCTCAGTCCTAATTCGCGAGGAAGAGGGGGCTCAAAAGCCCATCTACTACATAAGCAAAACTTTGCGCGATGCCGAGCTTCGGTACTCCCCGGTAGAGAAGACTGTACTTGCAGTGGTGTGGACCGTGAAGCGCCTAGCTCACTATTTCCAGGCTCATGCCGTTCATGTTCTTACTCACCAACCGCTGGGCCAACTCATGCGGAGCCCAACGAGCTCAGCCAGGATGGTCAAATGGACCATTTTCCTGAGCCAGTACCAGATCGAGATTAAACCGAGATCGGCCATCAAAGGTCAAGCACTTGCCGACTTCATGGCAGAATGCACTGCCAGGGATCTCACCCCGGTCACCTCAATTGATGAGGATGGTTGGTGGACTCTGCTCACCGATGGCTCTTCATCCACCAAAGCCTGCGGGGGGGGGGGGGGGGGGGGGTTGTACTCATCACCCCCGAGGGCTTCCGAGCTTATTATGTTATACGCTTTGCATTCAAAGTCTCCAACAATGAGGCAGAATATGAAGCCTTACTGTCTGGCCTACGTCTTGCAGCTAACATGCATGCGGGAAAGCTGAGAGTAAGATGTGATTTAAGGCTCGTGGTTGGGCAAATTAACGGTTCATGTGAATTAAAGGAAGCCCGGATGAAAGAATACAAAGCTTCTGCACTGGAACTCCTAGGAGCATTCCAGCTGTATGAAATCTTGCAGATACCACGAGCTCAAAATCAGGAAGCTGACATTTTATCAAAACTGAGCTCGGACACGCCTGAATATATCTCCAAGATAGCTCAGGTGGAGGAACTGTCAACACCCAGCATAGAGCAGACCCTCATACATCAGGTACAGGCCACCCCGAGGGACTGGATCATTGACCTGAAAGCATACATCGACAATGGCCAATTGCCCAAGGGTGAGGCCGAGGCTAGGCTGGTCAAACTCCGGGATCCAACCTATACCCTCCTTGATGGCATGTTATATAAAAGATCTTACAATGGCACGCTCTTACGCTGCCTCAGTGACAATGAGGCAAAACTGGCCATAGAGGAAATACATTTTGGGGTCTGCTCTACACATCAGGGGCCCCCACTATGTCCAAGAAGCTCCTTTTGCAGGGATACATTTTGGCTCCTTACATCATTTTGGGATATTTTACAAAAAGAAATATGTCTACAACAGTTGCTTCACTTGTTCTACCAAAATGTTTTCATTACAGATTGGGCAAGTGCTCTTAAATAGCATGACCTCAGCCCCATAAACAGTGGAGGACTTTATATGATAAAGTCACCTCACCTATTCACACAACTGTCATCTTTATATATATGATACTCAGTACAAGACAAGAAAATTTTTCAACACATTTTCCTAAGGAAAAACAGTCCCAAAAGTTGTATGTTAAGTAATAGGGCACCAGACAAACGAGCTCTGGTGACAAAGGAACCACACTGCCGAAAGCTTAAGTGAAAGCTCTAATGAAAGCTCCGTTGAAAGCTCCAACAGCTAGCAATCATTGCTGTTGGCAACAAACCAGTAATGATACGAAAGTCCATTGCTGCACATACATACATCAAAGTGCAACATGGACATATGAAAATCCATGGCTGCAGACTAGACAAAGGCAAGTTACATGCTACTATAAAAACAACAATGTGCTTGTCCATAGGACTATGAAGGCAAGCTATTGCAGAAAGAGGAGACGGACCACGGGAGAAGGAGGCCTGAAATTCGGAGACGACTGCGGCTTTGGCCCTATCTACGGCCAGGGAGTGACCTTCCAAGTAGTCCTCAAACTTCCTATGCATGGCAGCCTTGTCAGCCTCGAGTTGCACCACTCGGGCCCTATCAAGGCCAGCAGTAACACGGATCTCTTCCAACTCCCTCCTCAACTTATCCAGATCATCATCCCTAGAAGCAATATCGATTTCAAACTCAGAGGCCCGGGCTTGGGCACCCTCAGCCTCCCGACAAGTTTTTGAAACTTCTCCAGCAACCGAGCCTGCTTGGCAATTTGGGAGCGGGCTTCTTTCAGCTCGATGGCTACCTTGTCATGCTCTGCTTCCCACTCACCGCGCTCGCGGGTAACCACGGTGAGCTGATCAGTCACAGTAGAGCACTGGGTCCTGGAGGCGCACAGCTCTGCCTCAACTTCCCCAAGGGACTTCCGGAGTTGGTCCCTCTCCTTCATGGCTAGGGCTGAGACGTCCACCATCCTCTGCCACTCGGCCTTAGCAATGCAAGCCCTCTCAGTGGCAGTAGCTGCATGTTCCTCGGCAGCCCGGGCCCTCTCCTCTGCACGTTGGGCATGGTCCTCCGCCTCACTCAGGGCCAGGACAGCCTTGTTGGCAGAATCCTTAAGGACATCAAACTGGGACTGGCAGTCCTTCAGCCAGATCTCAGCATCTTGAGCCCTCCCCTAGAACTCATTCATTTGCCTTTCAGAAGCCTCCAGGGCCTGCTCTGCTGCTCGCAAGCTATCCTGAAGATCAGACTGCTTCCCGACAACCATCCTTGCCCGAAGCTCGGCGACCTCTATCCTAAGGGCCATCTCGTAACCCAGAACGGTGGCCTGCAACATTGGGAGAACATGACTACAAAAACAGAAGGGAAGGCAAAAAAATGCATAAAGGGAAGTGGCAAGGAGAGCAAACCTTAAGCGCACTAGATGTGAGCTCCTCAGCAACGCCCGACGTATCCCCCCATGATCCTAGTGTCACAGGGCAACCGCAGTCTGGGCAGCAGCTCCATGGTCCCATCATTCTCAGAGACAAAGCTCTGGTCGTCCCTGAATGAGAACTGGAACCTGTGCCTCTTCCGTCCGCAGGTGGAATAATGCGGCGGCCCACTTCCCTTGGCCACGGAACTTTTCTTCCGGACACCAGCTGGGGTAGCATCATTGGCCCCTAGGGAACCCGAGCCCAGACGGCTTTGGAGCTGCCCAACAGTCTCTTCATCTTCGTCGTCTTCACCTTCATTTGTGGCATCCTCAATGACCACATCAGGTGAAGGAATGGGGGGCTTCACTCACCGCGGCATTGACAGGCACCGCGGCATCCCCGCGTTAGGCCGCGACATCATCCTGTTGGGTGCCCTCTTCAACAACGGCATCCGCATTATGCCCGTCCTTGGAGTTCTTGGAGGAGGAAGAAGATCCATCGGAGGACGGCTCATCGTATTTAACGCCAGCGAAAGGTTGAGTCTTCACCCTCCTGCCTCCTTGTGCGTGGTCAAGGAGATCGAACAAGCTGGCACTGTCTGTAACAACATAGTTAACATAATGAAAGAGCAAGAAATACAGACAGCAGTTACCAGCGTTAAGCACCAGACCAAAAATAAGTACCTGGAGAAGCCATAGAAGGTTGAAAAGGGGAATCCAAATCAACCATGGCCGGATCTGCCCTTTTCTTGATGGGCTCAACTTCAACCTTTGCGGGATCTACCATTCCTGCAGAGGCAGCAATCCCGGAAGAGGACACACCTCTCTGACGCCTCTTCCTCTCCAACACAGGCTCTTCACCTTCAGAAGACTCATGCCCGGGAGGGGACATATGGGCAAATGCCCTCTCCTCACCTGAGGATTGGGGGCCCAAGACATCAGAAGCAGTAGGCCCGTCGGCCCCCCTTTGGCCCTGTGCCATGGCTGCAGATGCTGCCAAGGCTGCGGCAATATCAGCATCGTTTGAGCCCTGCTCCATGGACAAAGACGCCCCAACAACGGCAGCAATGTCAGCTTCCTCCCGGGCAGTGGCCCGCACATCACCTTGTGGGGCACCACTTGTAGCAGCCCCTTGGTCTTTAGCAGGAGCCTCGGCGTAAAAGATGAAGCCTAGGTCCTTCAACTTCTCCTCGGGCAGGAAGGATGTTATATCCTTGTCACCATACTTGATGTAGGTGTTCACAACGTTGGCGAATCCATCTAACGCACCGGCATCGTGCATATTGAATGAAAGGGAGCCAGCAGCAGTAAAGGGAGACCCCCCTCCCTATCAGTACAGACGAACACAAACATGTGCTTCCATCCGTGTTGAGACGATGGGGTGTGGCGGAACCCACTCCTACCAGACCATTGGGAGATAAGGGCATAGCCCTGATTCTCCAGCGAACTGTTAAGTCTGATTTGGAACAGATGCCTAAAAAGGCCAACGCTAACCTCCAGGTCCAGAACTTTGCAGCGTAAGTGGAAGGCGGCAATCAGATAAAACTCATTAGGAGTTACCTGACAAGAGAGCAACCCAACCCAGTCGAGGTACTCCACAAAAAAATGGGTGCAGCGGGAAGCGAAAGCCATGGTCCATCGCGTCCAGGTGGACCGTGAAGTAACCCGAGGGGCAATAGGACGCCAAACTCCCCACCTCAGGCCTCATGATATCAACGGTAGGACCGGCCATGCGTCTGGCTTCGTCCCACTCAACATCGGTAAGGGCGCACACATCCACGAGGGGCCCATTCTCCGCAATGGTGCCTATCGCGCCCCCACGCTTCCCCTTGCCACCTCTCCGCTTCCTGAAAGAGCGGAGGGCGGGGACGTCAAACACAGGAGCCACTCCTTCGGCATCATGGGGATCAACCCTGTCACCAGTGCTAACGGGAGCACCATGAGAAGACATCTCTGAAATCTGTAGAAAAGGAACACACATGCAGAGAATCAAAATCGGGGTCAAGGAGCAAAAATCTGGCCCCCGAACAAAAATTAAACACTCGAATCGACACCAGCGTGCGATTCCGAGTCTGAAGGTACCAACATCGTCAATGTCATCATCATCATCATCATCATCATTGTCACTTCGAAAGGCCATGCTATCGGATGCCTCACCGTCAGACTTTTTGTGGGCCGGGCTATACAGTATATCGGAAGACTCCTCAGCATCCGTCGATGTGCCCTCAGCTGCCTGAGTTCTCTCGGAAGAGTCGTCAGACTTCCCTTCATCGGGCCGATGTGCCACTGGCTTCTGTGGCTTCTGTGCTCTCTTAGGACCCTCATGTGCACTCGGCTTGGTCCTCGGGGTAGGTCCAGTTGGGATTCGCTGAACCATAGGGACCACTTTCTGGAGACCTTCTCTGTATTTGACAACTGCTGGATTCCGTTGATTGGCTAGATTTAGCAGATAGTCTGGAATAACCATGCCAACAGCTTCATGCTTGAAACCTTTGAAATATTGGAGCTTTGGGGCGATGAACTGCTCTTAATATGTTCGCCTCAGGATGCCCTTATTTGCTTGCATGGATTCATCTATGATGAGGGCCAACCACCGAACGTAAGGAATTGTCATGCCAGCTTTGTTGTTCTCTTTAGCCTTGACCTGGTCCACCAGTTCCATCCAGAAGAGCTGGGCCATGTCATAATTTTTGTTGAAGGCTATCCCATGGAAGATTTGGAGAACTTACAGGGTGCTTCGGAGATAGACACTTGTTAACGAGGCCGAACAGGGTCTTCCATGGGTATGGTAGATTCATGAGCTTGAAGTTGGACAGTAACGGCAGGGGTGCATCATAGCCCAGAGTCTCCATTCCTCTGATCAGTTCAGTCTTTGACGGGAGCAGATCGTATGTGCTGTGCACTGGCAACTCCAGCGTGGTTCTCAGTGTAGATGGAGTCAGCACCAGCCTCATGCTATTCAGTGTAGATAGAGGGAGTGTGCATGATGTTCCAAAATTTTTGCAAATAAACCTCCGGGACAGGTTTCACTTTAGTGAATGATGGCCATAGGTAGTGCCCTTGGAGTATGATCGGGACAATAGGGTACGGGCACTTGAATAGCTTGAGGTCCAGCTGAAAGTTGTTATCCTGTAGCCGGACCCACTTGTACTTGGGAAAAAGTTGAGTATACAGATCGTGCTCGTTGGGTCCTGTCATGGTGAACTGAAAGAGTAGAGGTTAGCACAAAAGTTTTCTTCCCTTTTTTTTTGAATTTTTGAAGTTTCTAATGTTTTTGGATTTTGGTTTTAAAAGAGATTTAAGCAGGTGGTCAGCATTGAAAAAAAAATGGATAAGGCAGAATCTCGAGATCAGGAAGTCGAGGTTTAAAAACTCGAGAATCAGAACTCGAGGTTTAAAAACTCGAGAATCAGAACTCGAGGTTTAAAAACTCGAGAATCAGAACTCGAGGTTTAAATACTCGATATCTAGAATTCGAAGTTCAAAACTTGAAATTTAGAACTCGAGGTTTAAAACTCGAGATCCAGAACTCGAACTTTTAAAACTCGAGATCCAGAACTCGAACTTTTAAAACTCGAGATTCAAAACCGCGAGTTTAGAACTCGAGATCCAGAACCCCGAGTTGTAAAACTTGAGTTTCGAATCGCGAGTTTAAAATTCGAGATCAAAATCCCGAGTTTAGAACTCGAGATCAAATATCGCGAGTTTAAAACTTGAGATCAGAACCGCGAGTTTTAAACTCGAGATCAGAACTGCGAGTTTAAAACTCGCGATCTGCTCTCGAAGCTGAAACGACGGGTTCTGATTCCAAGTTTTTAAACTCGAGAAACTGATCACGAGTTCGCCTTGACGAAATGAGACGAGGTCCACCTGCAAAAACAACAATATATATACACCCTGTGGACTGAGAGACAACATGTGGAAGAATGGAGAAGAAAAAGGAAGGATTCCGAGAAGTAGAAATGGAGGGGTCGGGAGCTCTGGTATTCGAGAGAATGTAAAAGAGGCGAGGAGAAGATGAGGAGGGTTTCACAAGATTTATGATTTTATACACGAAAAGAAAGAAAGGGTTTTGAGCCCGATGAGTATTAGGCCCAAAAATCCGGAGTGCCCATTCCAGCTTGAAAAATGTTAAAGGCCCAAACGATACAATTAATTTAGAGCTCCCCCTCAAAAAGTGCAAGGGTTTAAAAAACTCACAAAAGCAACGCACACGCACTATTTTTTATCTTTTCTTAGTTTTCTCCCCCTTGACACATGCAACGCACACTATGTACACAAGCAACACACAGTATTTTTGATATTTTTCACTTTTCTCCCCCTTGACACATGCAATGAACACATTATACACATGTAACTCACACACACTATTTTTTGTTCTTTTTGGAGTTTTCTCCCCTTTGACACATGCAACTCACGCACATTATCTAAAAGTCCCACACACACACTTTTACAGACCAGTGGAGATACAATTATACAGACTTGAGGTTCAACATGCCTAACTTGGAGACCACGAACTGGAATCTCTTTTCGTCCAGTGCCTTAGTAAACAAGTCAGCCAATTGAAGCTCGGAGCTTACAAAATACATGTCAATGTCTCCTTTCTCCACGTGGTCCTTGGTGACCTGGGTTGCTGGTGATGGCGATGGCGCTCTGAGAATCACTGTAGATCGGGATATGACGGAACGTGTACCGTAGTCTTTTAGCTGAGTCTTCATCCATAAAATTTGTGAACAACAGCTAGCAGCCGCGGCGTATTCTGCCTCGGTTGTAGATGTTGGCACACAGTTTTGCTTCATGGAAGACTAGCAGACTAACTTCTCACCCAAGAATTGGGCGCCTCCCGAGGTACTTTTCCTATCCATACGGCAACCCGAAAAAATAGCTTCCGAATATCTGACAAGGTCAAAACCTGAGTGCTTGGGGTACCAAAGGTCTAGGTTCACAATGCAATTGAGGTATCTCAAGATTCTTCTTACAGTGGTCAGATGTGAGTCTTTCGGATTCGCTTGGAAGCGTGCACACAAGCATGTGGAGAATACTATATCAGGCCTGCTAGACGTGAGGTACAACAAAGATTCGATGATGGCCCTATAGTTGGTAGCATCAACTTGTTTCCCCGAGGGGTCAGACTCCAGTTTATTATTGGGGGACATAGGGGTCGCCATGGAAGATTTGCCGTCAATGTTGAACCTTTTAAGCATTTCACGAATATACTTTGATCGATTTATGAAAATTCCATCTGGTAGCTGTCGTACTTGCAGACCTAGGAAGAAATTCATTTCTCCCATCATGCTCTTCTCAAACTTTGTTCTCATCAGTTCTTTGAACTTTTTGCACAAGCGGGTATTTGAAGAGGCAAAGATAATGTCATCGACATAGATCTGAATCAGTATGATGTCAGTCTTATGTCGCTTGATGAAGAGTGTCGTATCTATCTTTCCTTTTGAGAAGCCTGAATCAATCAGAAATTCAGTTAAGGCATCATACCAGGCCCTCGGTGCCTGCTTCAATCCATAAAGTGCTTTCTTGAGTTTGTACACATGATCAGGGTATCTTGGATCTACAAATCCTTCTGGCTGAGTGACATAGACTTCTTTTTCTAACACTCCGTTTAAAAAGGTAGTCTTCACGTCCATTTGAAAGACAGAGAAGTTTTTGTGAGCCGCGTACGCAAGAAAGAGACGGATTGCCTCAATTCTAGCTACGGGCGCAAATGTTTCATCATAGTCTATGCCCTCTTGCTGGTTGTACCCCTTCGCAACCAGCCTTGCCTTGTTGCGCACAACTATCCCTTCTTCATCTCTTTTGTTTTTGAATACCCACTTCGTGCCAATGATTGTTTTCTTCTGAGGCTTAGGCATGAGTGTCCATACATCCAGCCTTTTAAACTGATTACGTTCATCTTGCATTGCAATCACCCAATCAGGATCAAGTAGTGCTTCAGAAACCTTTGAAGGTTCAGACTGACTTAAGAAGCAGGCAAAGAGGCATTTCTTCTCAACAGGATGTGCCTTCATCCATTTCCTCTCATGAGCCATAGGAAATGGAGTAATGATTGGTTGATCTGAGTCCTCATAAGGAATGGTGGTGTCTTGAGCAGTTGTGTTGTGCAGAGGAGATGATTCTGGGGTTGTATCAAAACCATGATCCTCAACTTCTTTGTGATTGGATTGAGAAGAGGATGGCGAAAATAGTACGTCTTCTGGACTGGGTAGAAGTGGGATCACAGTAGTTCGAGTAGGTTTTGGTGGAGGTTCTGAAGTTGAAGCTGGTGTGCATGGAGGAGATGAAGGTTGTGAATTCTCGTAAAAGTGTCTGAAGAGAGAGTTGAGAATCACACCTTCGGGTACTTTGTTGGGATCATCTTTATCAGAAGCATGTGATACAGAAAGAGTCGGGTCAGCCTGTAGGTGTTCTGTTGCGAAGTCAGCAATTTCATAGAATGTCACATTCACACTCTCAATGACCGTTCGTTTGTCTCTCAAGTAGACTCTGTAAGCTTTTGACTGAAGTGAATAGCCAATGAATACGCCTTCTCTGGCCTTAGGGTCAAGCTTACTTCTTTCAGTTCGGTCATTCAGTACAAAACACTTGCAGCCAAAGATCTTGAAGAAGAGATATCTGGAGTTCTGTTGAAAAGGATTTCGTAGGGAGTCTTGTCGAAGCATTTGTGGATAGAAGTTCTATTTTGTGTGAAGCACGCTATATTGATTGCCTCTGCCCACATGAAATGAGGCAGTCTGGATTGAATGAGCATGGTGCGTGCTGCTTCGACAAGTGTTTTGTTCTTTCTTTCAACAACTCCGTTCTGTTGAGGGGTTTTGGCTGCACAGAATTGCCGTGTGATACCGAGAGTTTCACATAAATCAGTGAGAGTTTGATTCTTGAACTCGGTACCGTTATCTGTTCTTGTTATGCGAACACTTGTCCGTAGCAGGTTTTGAATGGTTCTGATAAAGGTCATAATGGTTTCTGCAGTTTCGTCCTTTGTACGAAGAAATTGTGTCCATGTGTACCTTGAGAAATCGTCAACGATAACAAGAGTGTACTTGCGACCGTTGATGCTTTGGACTCTCATAGGTCCACACAGATCCATGTGAATCAACTGCAGTCCTTGCGACCGTTGATGCTTTGGACTCTCATAGGTCCACACAGATCCATGTGAATTCTGTGTTGTTCAAAAGACAACACATAATTTTTCAGCTTAGGACTCAATGCTGAATTGCTGACAGAATGTTTGACTGAAACAGAATTACATTTTTTGTTAGAATAAAAAAGAGAACTGGAACAAGAACTAGACTTCTTTTCTTCAAAAAATTTCTTCTTTCCTTCGGCAATTTCTCTTCTTTTTAGTCTCCACTCTTCCTTCTTCTCCATTCTCTTTTTCACTTCTTGTCCTGTGAACAAAGGAGAAGAGAGATGAGTGGATTTTCCTATTGAAAGTTTAGGTTGATTTTGAGAGATGGGAGTCTCCTTTTGTTCAGAAAAATTGGTTGTGGGAGGAGTTGCTTTTGAGTGAAATTTTTCGCTTAATTGATTAAATTCACCCAAAAGTATTTCCCAATTACTTTCAAAACTTTTCTTCTCCGATTCAAACCTTTCTCTTTCGTTATCAAGACTGTTCTGCAAATCCTTAAGTTTTTGTGCCATTGGAAAGATACAGGTTCCTGTCCAAATTTAGAGATACCAACCGTTGGAGGTGGGTCTAAGGGATGTCCCAGGTGTGGTACATCCTTCACAATAGCATAAGGGTCCACACACTCATTAGTAGAAAAACTTTGCCCTTCGCCTGTAAGGCTTTTTTCATTTAAAATAGAATAATTGAAAGAAGTTTCAGTTTTTGGGTTCTTTCTCTTTTCATCTTCTTCTTCAGCATTTTCTTTTTCACCGGTATAAGACATTTTCTGACCATATCCTAGTCTCATGTGGTCTAAGTCATAAAGCTGAATGCAATCAACTTTCTTTAGATAACATGGATTGGATATACCTAGCCTGGATCTGGGATTATAATACCGGTCATCACTAATTTGATTTAATAAGATCGTTTGTTCTGATTGACCTCTCGTAGCAATCAGATCCTCAAGTTCTTTTATTTTTCTATAAAGAGTATTTCTTTGATTATCTAGAACGTTTTTGTCAGCTTTTTCTGTACTTAGCTCTATCTCAGTTTGAAATACTTTATCAGTAAGATCAACAACCTTGAGTGTTAGCTCTTCAATTTCTAGTGTCATCTTTTTGGCAACTTGCCTTTCATTTTCAAGTAGTATGCTTAAGGAGGCTTTCTGGTTTAGACACCTAACAAATTCTTGATAGTTATTGTCTAACTTCTCCTTGATCATTAATTAAGTCATCCTTATCTTGTAAGGATTGACCTTGATTAGAACAAGAGCATTGAGAATCGGAAGTACTTACCGTGCTATTCGAGCTCTCACTTTCGGGGATCGCAACATCACCCTTTTCTTCTTCTTCATCCTCCAACAATGCCATCAGCACATAGTTCTCCTCTTCCTCTTCATCGGATGAGTCCTCAGCCCAATGATCATTACCAGCAAGCAGTGTTGCATCATTATATACAGGCCACACATCGATGTTTACATTGATGTTGTGTTAACGGAACACATCAGTGTATCCGGTTTTTGCATTTCAACATTTTGCTTGTTTTTCCTGTTTTATTTTCGCAGAATAAAAGAATAAAGGCATGACGCCCTGATTCATCGGACCGTCATGAGGGGGAGAGTATTCCACATGTTGTTTAACTCTCAAAGATCATTCTCGGACACTTCTCTCTTCCAACACTTTCTCTACTATCTCTATCAAAAGCTCCAATGGTCAGCTACGCTCACAAGACAACCATCATTTTCCGTTGTGCCACCGACAAGGTATCCTCAAACGCATTCATTTCAAATAGTCAAAAAGACTACATTGTGGAGGAGACAGAGGTCAAATACCCATGTACTGAAGATGAATCCCGTGCGTGCATCCTATTCTTTAAGGAATAATCATTCTAGAGGGGACACCGGGCTTCATCCAAGCTGATCAAGAGCAACTTCTGGAAGGTAAGGACTACATGCAAGATAGTGAAGATCCCTCAACCCCCGACATCAAAGAACAAATTGCCAAGAAGACATCAAAGGGGAGATTGCAAGGATTTCTTCAGAAAGCCTTCTCAAGAAGTCAATTCAAAGACAAAGGAAGCTTAATAACAACAAAGACAAAGATATATGCGCTGCAATGCTGATTCAACACGATTGAACACCAAGGTGGAGATTGTTAGGAATATTTTATGGTGTCCAATCTAATTAAATATCTTTGTATTTGTGTAGTTATTAATTAAACGTGTAATACGGGCCACAAATATGTATCAGCCTGTTAGCTTCTTTGTAACCTGTAAGTTAGCCAACTTCTCCTATAAAAGGAGGCTAACTTACGGGAACCCAAAAGATTGAGGCTTTAGAGAATAGAGGCGCAGATATAGAGAGATTAGGTTTCCACTGCTCTCTCTCTCTCTCTCTCTCTCTCTCTCTCTCTCTCTCTCTCTCTCGAGGGAGAGCAGCGGCGTTCTACACGGTATACCAGATTCGTTTGTTCGTCTCATATCTTTCTATCTGTTTCTTTTTCCTTGCTTATGATTGTTTGATTGTTATGTTTTGGGATTATCAGGCCCTAATATCCCAATACAAGTCCCCCCACCGATATTCTGAGCGTGTGTGGGACATAAGAAAGTAGGAAACTGAGTTTCTACATTGTTCAGGTCTGATTACATGAGGTGTTCCCTGCCAAACGTCGTGCGCCGTTCATGCCATTTTTCGCGGATTCTTGATGTTTTGATTTGACGGCCTTTGCAGATGTTGGTTGGCTTCCCTAGGCAAAAATCGTGATGACCTGACCTTCCCCTATACGTGTCATGATGTCCTGATCTTTCCTCTCCGTGCGACACGTGTCTCTAAAGACGCTCCTCGCTATGCGCCCTTTTCTGATTGGCCAACGAAACGACGTGTTGGTCTATAAATAGTGGGCTAGGTTTATTTTCTCTGGGTTTCCAAACTTTTCTTCTTCTCTCTAGATTTGATCTCGCCTCTCTCCAGGTACCTCTAGTTCGAGTTCTCTTTCCCAGATATTCTTTATGCCTTCATTCCTCTTCCTCCTTTGCCTATATGCTACATTCTTTATTCAACACTATGTCAAAAGCTCGTCGTCGAGTACTAATAGTTCATTAAGCTCGGGGGTGACTGTTGAAAGGACGGTTCGGGGGGATGCCGCCGATACCGCAATTGACGCTACGACAGGTACCAATGCCGTTATTGATGCTACGGTGGACACCACAAGCTCGGGTTCCGGCGAGGGCTCTTCTGACGATGATATGGTTGTTGCCAAAGCCGGACCCCTGGCGACGTTCTCCGCCACAAACTCAAGCTTAAGTCCATTCGAAAACGGAGGCAAAAATTGTCCCCAATGATTAGGGATCGCATTTCCAATCTCATTCCAGATCCGATGGACTTCTGCTTCCACGCATGACTCCATTCCTTGCGCCACCGTTCGGGATGGTGGTGGTGCACTATGATTCTATCATGGCCGGGTTTTGGTTTCTCCTACACCCCTTCTTCTTCACCCTCCTCAACCGATACGAAGTGATCCCCGACTATATAATGTTGAACTCTTACCGGGTAACAACAACATTCACCACTCGATGTGTAGATGCAGATGTGGTGCCCGACCTGGACTTATTCCATTATTTCTTCAAGGTGGCTCCTCAATAAACCGATGGCTATCTATCCGTTTCTGCCTGGACGGGTAGAATTTTTTTCAAGGCAAACCTGACCTCCATCAAGGGTTGGAAAGATCGGTTCTTCTTCGTCGCCATCTTGGACGGTCTTATCTCGAAGAGGTGGAGTGCCTTTCTGCCCAAGGTCCATGAGTTATTCGTCTCCGAAGAACTTGGGAAGAAGATTGTGGCTCTAGAGAGGGGGGAAACTTCCAAGATTTTGGAATATCCAACTCTTGAACGTTTGATATCCGTTGGGATAGGTAACACCCGAATTCCTGGAGTTCTTGATTAACCCCCAGGTGCCATGACCCGGACGTTCCTTCTCGTGCGGGAAACATTCATGCATGTGTACGTTTTCATCATGTTTGGGCCGCTTTGTACTAATCTTGCTTGTTTTGTTTTCAGCGCCCAACCCCAAAGCTCTAAGGATGGACGAGAACCGCTTGGCGAACCTGGGTGGCCAGAATAAGAGGAAGTGGAAGGGCAAGCAGCTTGTCCATGGCCATTCTTCAGTCGGCTCTCAGCCGGTCATCCAGGAACATACTTTCGATGTGGTTCAGCCGCTCGTGCAAGATCAGCAAGGCCCTTACCAACCATGTGATGATGGTGGATCAACCGTTCGAGATGTGTACTGATAAGTCCGTATTTAGACACACATTTGATGTGTGTTAGGATCGAATTGTGATAGTTTTCCTATGTTTAAGGTGTTACAAGTCTCAATTTTGACTCAAGTTATGTTTACCGGGCATTGGTCCAAGTTTTGTGTTGTTTGGAGTCAAAATCAGGAATGTAGAGTCCGGCACCGGCGCTTGAGGAGAAAACGGGATGATTCGAGAAGCATTCGAGAGTGAATTGAGAGCTTTGGAGGTCACCGGGAGGTTCACAATGAAGATTTGATGACAAAAGAGCTCTAGGATTGGCTACGAGATTAAATGAAGACGAATAGAGCTTGAAAACGAAGTTCAGGATGACCTTCTGTCAATTGTTAAAGCATATCTCTATGTAGAAGCATCCAAAGGACACAATTCAAGTCGCATATGAAATCCAACTTCAAGGGCTATAAATCATATAAAGACACCATTGCAAGAATATAAGAGGAAGAAGGTGAAAAAAGACAATGAAGACAGATGATCCCTGTTGCGATTTCAGAATGAGACATTCCACCATTTTATTCATATCTCTTGATTGGATGATTTAAATCCAATTCGGGAAGTTGTGGTGGATACATGACTTCATTATCTACAACTTTTATGAAGGAAATTGTGTCAAATTCGGAACAGAGAAGCCGAAAAACTCACTGGAAGCCACGCACGCGTGCATGGGAGGTACACACGCGTGCGTCCAACGATTTTACACGCATGTCTGTCGGACGGACATACGCCTATTCCAATCCGAATTGCTTTGTTTCCTTTAAATAATACCTCCCTGACTCTATTTTATGGGGATGGAACTTAGAGGGCATCTTAAGGACAAATTTTGAAAGCTTTTCAGCCTTATGTTTCAATTCTTTGAGATTCTTTGTAAGTTCCTACTTTTTAATTAATGACAATGATTTCTATTCTTCTCAACTCTATTGATTCTTCAATTATGAGTCAGGAGTAGTTTTAATTAGGGATTTGAGATTGATGAAGGGGTTAATCATGATGTATGGCTAGATTCTTGATGGTTTAATTGCATGAATGTCGTTTAATTTGTGTTTGAGCAATTTAACTGCTATCTTTTGTAACCTGGAACCGCGGCTAGAATTACAATTACTTGTAGAATAAATTAAGAGAGATCTAATTTATTATAGGACACCTTCACACACACTTAATCGTTTGCTAAGAGATTAGTAACGATTAAGGGGCCGTAAGCTCGCTTGTTTTGGCAATAATTTAGGATCCTGTCACATGAGAGATCAGCCTGGTCCCCTAAATTGTTGTACTCTACGCCGCGAGAGCGGTAAGAACTCGGTATTGATTACCTAGACTCAATTAAATTAATTTCATGTAATTAAGCCTGATCTGCCAGAAATCTGATTACCCCGGAATCAATCCCTGCTCCCTTCGTCGTTAATTAAGAAGAACCCAATCAATTATTTTTATTCGCTCATTCGCATTAATTTATTTTCCAAACCACCCAATCTCGCACAATTTCATTTTATTTTATTTTATTTCTTATTAATCGCTGAATTTAGTTAATCTTTAATTCCCTTTTGTCCATCCCTGTGTAGACGATACTCGTACTTTCAACCACTTTTCTACAACCTTTTTAAGTGCGAGAAAACTCACATCAGGTACATACGCTCCTTTCTTTGTCCAACCCTTGGATACGGGCATGGGGGTGGAAAATGAGGCCGTTCAGAAACCCCACCGTGCCTTTATCGGGTCACCCTGTCGGACCCCCTCCATGAGGTTTTGGAGGAGACGGGGTGTCCATCGAGCCAGATGTGGAATGCCACAGCCATGCTGAACGAAATGGTCCTCCTGCCCATGTTTGTCGAGGTTGCCGAAGAGGGCATTTATCTCGTGACACTTAAGGTATTGGAACTCACCGCTCGATATTGCGTGTTTTCTTTTGACTCAGCCATGCCCTAACATTCCTGTTATGTAATATTGTTCAGACTGGTCTATACGGGCCCCAACTGCGGAGTGCACGTAAGGAAAGGGAGCGAGTGTTGTTCGATGCTCGAACGGTGGCATAGCAGACCATTGTCGAGGTTCTTCAGGCGGCCGATCAGGAATAGACAAAAGCAGACCAGGAGCTGGGCCAGCTTTGGGTAGAGCTCACAACTGCACTGGCCAAGGTGGTGGCCGTTGAGGCCGTTCAGCTGGTTTTCAAGGAAAACAATGGCCAAATCCCAGACGGGCCCAGGAGGTGAATATCAATATGTCGGCGGTCTACGCGGCCTACCGCTCCTCCGAGGAGTTTTTTGGAGTGACAGAGTAGTATGTCAGCACCCATCTGGCGAATTCGTTCGGGAAGTTCCTTGCCCAGTTTCTCCAGTCTGAACGTCGTGATAAGGGGATTGAGCTGGTCGATCAGACAAATGTGGGGAAGCAGTGGTCAAATTCTATGGGTCGGAGTACCTACGTCACTGACTGCCAGCACATCCTGAGGGGCAGTTATGCCGATCTTTCAACAACTTGTGGGCAAGCTGATCGTGAGGCCAGTTTACTCCAATAACGAGGTTCTCTTGGCCCAAACCGAGAAGTGGAAGCGGGACCAGAGGAGGGCCGTAGATAGTAAAGCAGGCCTGGTTCCCGATCCGCTGTCGGAGTCGGAGGATGATAAAGAGGATGATGTTGAGGGAGGGGATGTCGGCCAGTAGGGCCATTCTGCTAATGTTTTGTTTGGCTTGCAGTTATGTATCAAAAATCTTTTTGTCAAGTAATGCTTCTTATCCATTTTGTATATGCCGATCGGTAGAGCCGAGGAGTAAAGATACCTATTTTCCCGCTATTTTTTATGCTTAGTATTTATTTCATGTTCCTTACTTTGGTGGTACAGGATACAATGTCTTTAGAATTGTTCTGTCGTTCGGTGGAAAATGGTTTAGGACTTGGCGGTTTTCCGGGAAATATCATGTCGTTCGGCCAAAAAGGGTTTTGGACTTAATCGTTTTCTAGGAATTATTCCGTCGTTCGGCCAATTAGAATAATGTGGACTTAGCCCCTTACTAGGAAACTTTCCATTTATCCTTAACGGCTCCTGCTGTTCGGCGATGTGGAGGTACGGGAAGTTGGCATCCGTGCTTGTCTAGAAGTAGTCGTTCCCGAGATGCATCCGACCCCATTCCCGAGATCACTCGCCACGTGTTCCCCATAGATTTTCCTTAGGAAGGGTGGCTTACACACACACACATATATATATATATCTGGTCCGATATATATATATATATATATATATATATCGGACCAGTTTTCAAAAATCATTTGACGACTTTCCCAATTGATTTTTTTGCTCAAATTTGGTATGAATCATCTAGACTTGATGAGGAACATACACAAAAAATTTAAGCCAAAAATACCACCGATTCTCAGGGGTTCTCACGGGTTCTCATTTTAAGAGGGTGATGGATAGTGTACCCGGGGGGTAGCTTATCCGAGGGGTTATTGCGGAGAATAACTAGAGAGAAGTCAGAGCAAATAAGTAGAGAGGGAAAGTGTATTAGAAAGTATGCAGCGTATGTATTGTGACTTGGTTACAAATGGGGAAATGGGGTGCTATTTATAGTAGTAATAAATGCCAGACAGGGACACATGTCAAGCGTCCATTGGCCGAGAGGTCACCTCAACTGGTTGGCGCTGGCAACCGCATGTGGCCGCATTTAATGCGGCTGTTGGATGGGACGTTGTACAGGGTACGGTGATCTGTACGCATGTGGCGCGGATATCATGTCGGGAAAGGTGCCCTCGGCTGTAGAGGACTAGCCGAGGGCTCTGAGTACCGGGGACCCCCTTGGTGCCGAGGGCCCCAGGTGCCGAGGGCTACTGATTTTTGCCGTTTTTCCCAGTAACTTTGTTTTGCTGTCTTGGCCTTCCTGTGAGAGTTAGAGCCTTCGGCTAGGGGGCTGAAGGCACCCCTGGTGCGCATCTGGGGACTGCTTGGTATCTTGGGCGCCGTGATTTGGGCCTGTTGTGTTTTCTGGGCCTATTGGGCCTTTATTGGAGTAGTAGGAGTCTGTGGGCTGGGGGTTCCCGGGCCATATACTCCATCAGGAGTCCCTCACTCCTTTTGCCGAAAGGTATTTGAGGTAAAAGGAGTAGTTGTGTTTGTCCTCTGTCGTTGTTCCGTTGTAGTTTTGTAGAGTTGTGGGTAGTTTGCTGTTTGTTTATTTTGTCGAGGGCAGTCCCTCAGTTACCCACATGTCGGGACTTGAGGGGTCATGTTTGTGATTTTTGTGATTTTTCCCGAGGGTTGCAAAGTGTTGAAAAGGAGTAGAGTAGTTGCGTTGCTGTTCTGGGCCGAAGGCTGACGCTTTTCGTTTCATTTTGGGGGGATGCCTCGTTAAAAACCTCATTAGGAAAAACCATGTGGGAAAAATCCTAATGAGGGAAAAAGAGTGCACCGAATTCCCCAACGATGAATCGAAAATGTGAAGCCCTGGTTCGAATGGAGAATAATGCTGATGCTGAAGGCTTTTCCTTGTTCTGAGGGCTCATGTGTTGATTAGCCGGAGGCTTTCTTTTGATATCCTGGGAAGTGCCGAAGGGGAGTCCTTCAATCTGGGGATCGAGGGCGTAATGAATGAGAGTAGTAGTTAAAGTGATACCAGGGTGTCCCCTGTTTGTCGATTAGTTGGTGATGAGGATATCCGAGGGCTCCTGTAACCTGTGTGCTGTAGGTTGTCCGTTAATGAGGTGCACTTCCCGGGGGCTACCCGGCCCTCAAAGTGCTGAGGGGGGGTCCCCGAGGGGTGGCCTGTTATGTAGCCGTGGGCTTCTGAAGGAGTGAGCCCGAAGGCATTTGTCATGTGGTGTGTGGGGCACAAACCGGGAGTGTCTCTGGGTAAGTGTACCCGGGGGCTCTTGGTGATGAAGTGGAGTGAAGTGAAAAGCCCGGGGGCTAGTGTTTCTTGGTTGATGAAGGAGTGATCTGTCAAGTGTAGCCGAGAGCTCTCAGAACATAGCCGTTGGAGATATAGCCGTTGGAATATCTAACATCAGAATATAGCCGTTAGGGGATGCTGCCACGCGGTGTGTGATCGTTGGCTGCCCGTGGGCGGGCGTCTCTGATTGGGCGAAACCACGGTTTGTAATGATGGCAGTCCAACCGGAGGCCCGGTTTCCAGGCCCAAGCCCGGATCCCAGCGCCTATAAATACCCCATGGCCGGCTTCACTTCCCATGTGCGATTTACCCGTTTAGCGAAGCTCTGCCAAAATTCCTAGAGAGAGAAACAGCTGCCTTCGATCAATCCCCGTTTTAAGGTCAGTTCCCCATCTGTTCTTCTCCCTCCTTAGCTAGCTGTAGCGGCCTTAGTTCTAGGAGTTGTACTTTAGAGAACTCTAGCGTTTCCGAGCCCTCGAACTAGTGCAAAGATGTCTTCCCAAAGTGATTCCCAGGACATCTCGGGGGCGCCCTCGATGGAGGATGAAGTCATCTCGGACGTGGAGTCCACAAGCGAACAGCCCTCAGCAGGACAAGACGCTGTCGTCGCAATGGAGTTGCAGAAAGCCCTCGTTGCTGAGGCAGAAGCCGAGGGCTTCGAACAAGAGTGTGAAGACGAAGAGCTGGCCCTGGCCTGACAAGTAGCTGAGGAAGAGGCGCAGAAAGAGGGCGCGAGGGTCACTGTTGCTATTCTCCCCCCTCGGGGCACTGGCGAGGCCAGCACCTCTCGGCCGTTGAACGCGGTTCCCATCCGGGTGGCCCCCGGGAAAAAGAAGGCGAAGGTTGCTGCCCCCAAGAAGAAGGGCAGCGTTGCAGACCAAGGGAAGCCCCTCGATATGCCCGAGGGGTATTCCTACTTGAATACCGCCGCCTTAGAGATAAGGTCGAAAGCTGATGCGGCGGATCTTTATGTCACTCAATTACACGTGGGCCCCTCGGCCATCGTCGTGGCACCGGGTCCCGATGACGTCCTCTCTCGGGCTCCCGAGGGCTGCATTGCGGTGCACATCCTCTCCGTGTCGATGGGGCTCCGGTTCCCCCTACACCCCTTCCTCCGGGAGTACCTCCGGTTCGTGGGTTTGGTCCCCTGCCAACTGACCCTGAACAGCCATTCCTACATCACGGGCTTCCTCCAGCTCTGCAAGGCCCCGAAGGGGACGGATGCTGGCGTCCCAAAACCCGCCGGTGACTTCTTCAAGAAGCCGGAGGGGCCGTCGGCGGCCCCAAATACTGATGCTGATGCTGCTGCCAAGAGAAAAGTTGCGGGCAAGGCTCCCGAGAGCAAAAAGCCGAAGACCGGGGATGCCGGGAAGAAAGGTCCCCCCGTGGTCATTGTTGACGATTGCCCCGCCTCCGGGATGCACGAGGAGATGACGGTGGCAGAAGTGTCGGGGGGTGCCCGGGAGCCATCTTCCGAGGTCCTGACGGTTTCCCTCCCGGTAGGTACGGCCGTGATGAATTGCACGGCTGACCCGAGGGTGCTTCTAAGGGGTATGACCCCTGAGATTGACAGAGCAGCCCTCGGGGCTGATGATGACCAAGCCCTTGAGGACAAGATCCTCCGGTCTTCCCTCACGATAAGTTTTTGACAGTTTACCATTTTTACTTTGTGCTAGGAAATAATGTACGGCCTTCCTCACTTCTTTATTTTTTGTAGACCTGCATTGCCCTCGGAGAGCAGACCCGGAGGCTAGAGGAGTGGCGTCTTCGCAAGGCCGAGCAGGATGCCAAGATGCGGGAGCTCATCCGCCAGAATTCCGATGCCATCCGACAGATGGCTATGCTGGAGGAGAGCCTTCGGCAGATGACCCTGCGGGCGGAGGCCGCAGACCGGGGCAAGGCCGAGGCTGAGAGGTCCGCAGCTGAGGCCCTTGAGAGAGCTGCTAGGGAGGCCGAGGCCGCCAAGGCGGAGGCCGTCGAGAAAGCCCGAGGGGACGCCATCTCTGGTTTCTTGGCAGGGGGTGGCGAGAAGAGGAGCACAAGCAATGGCTGTCCTCGGTCGTCGAGTCCTCGGTCGACGAGTGGTGCGATGGGCCCAGTGTGGAGTGGGTTTCCCGAAAGGGTAAACAGTACTATGATGGGGGCGAGTTTTTCACTCAAGCCCTTATCTACCGGAGGATGGCCCGCCACCTGAAGATTGAGCAAAAGGATTTTGACCCGGCAGCGTACAGACTCCCCCCCTGCAGCCAGATGTCCGTGTTCCTCTCCCCTCCGATGTCGAGAGGCCAGACTCGGAGGATACCGAGCTGATGAAGAAGGCCGAGGGTGACGAACCTGAGGCCGGTACAGAGGTTACTTCAAAGCCCTCGGAGGAGACGGCCCCCGGGGATGTTAATATGTAGTTTTTTATTCAACATGTTTTGAACAATCTGGCTGTAATGAGTGGTTGTATGCCCTCGGCCTTCGGCCCTCTGTAATGTACATTTGAATTTCTTTGCCTTGATGAATGAGTACATGCCTTCGAGCTTTTGGTATATAATGTGTTTCCCTTGACTGTTTTTCTTTGAATGTATGCTCTCATTTTTTTTTGAATGTATGCCTTCGCCCTTCTTTGAATGTATGCCTTCGCTTTTCTGAATGTATGTTTAGGACTTAGAATATATTCTCCAAAGTGTAGTGCTTCTCGTAGCCCTCGTCCACTAAGTATATTGAGTCAGTTGAACCTTTCGCCGAGGGCACAATGTTCAAGACTTAGAAATATTTCTAAGTGTTTGTTCATATGTTGGCCCCCGGCTAATTCCTTCCCCTTGGTTCTGTGTAGCTTTCATGAGATAACCGGAGGCGAGCTGTTTTGGACTTGGAAGAATTTTTCTAAGTGTTTGAATGCAGCCTAGCCTTCGGTATTTGGGTACCCTTCGCTGGATGTATGACCGAGGGCCCAGCAATAGTTAAGACTTAGAAACTATTTCTAAGTGTAGTTTCACCAAGCCTTCAATCGTATGACCCCTCACGCTGCAGGGAGATTTGACCGAGGGTAAGAACTTTTGGGACTTATAAGTTTTTTCTAAGTGTAGCATGTATGAAGTAGAAGCCCTCGGGCCGCATGAGATTTGACCGAGGGTCAACATATGTAGGACTTAGAAAACTTTTCTAAGTATAGCTTCACCAAGTCTTCAACCGTATGGCCCCTTGGGCAGCATGGAGATTTGACCGAGGGCCAAAACATGTGGGACATAGAAAATTTTTCTAAGTGTAATATGTGTGAAGTAGGAGCCCTCGGGTGACTGTGAGGGCCTTGTCTCAGATATGCCTTCGGTTGACTGGTGGTCCCACAAGGGGCAAAGCATTTAGGACTTAGATTATTTTTTCCAAGTATTTCCTGCCGCTGGCCTTCGGGGGGACCCTTCGGCTGTATACGTTGTAGGTTTAGGATAGTTTCCTTTGCTTTGCAATGTTGGGCTATGGTAACAAAATCCTTCGGTTGTTTGTTATATCCCCTCGACATGTAGTGAGGTGCCGGAGGTGATTCTTGATTTGGTTTGGCCACATGTACATCACTTTGTCATGTAGTGCCCTTCGGGGACGTTTTGAGTTGTTTGAGCCTTCGGTTTTAGGTATGATGTCTGTGTTGAATGGTATCATTGGTACTCATGAGCGTCCAGGTACCGGAGGCGTTCCCTTGGGGAGCCCTCGGTATGTTTCTGTGAATTGTTGGAGTGGTGTACTCATTGATTTCTGGCCGAGTCTACTCCCCTTCACCACCCCATTTTTTTTAAGTAGTGAAGGGAAGGCTTCAAGAAACTTGGTTTCTTGGTAAGGCTTGGCCTATCGGGAGGTAACAGAATACACCATCAGCTCCCCCCTCGGGTTAACCTTCCGAGTTCTGAGGGGATCGAGGGTCGGTTCCTGGGCACAAGATATGGTGGTCTGGAGCCTGCCTCCCCTTGGGGGATGGCGCGGAAAGCGCCTCAGTTTTGAAAGTCGTCCCCTCAGCGCTAGACATAGTCCGTGGCCTGCCACACCCTTGGGGTGGTGGTGCGGGGAGCGTTTCGGTTTGGAAGTCGAATCATGGGCATTTCTCGTGCCTGTCATACCTTTGGGGTGATGACGCGGAAAGCGTTCCATTTTGAAAGTCGAATCCTGGGCATTTCTCATGCCTGTCATACCCTTGGGGTGATGACGCGGAAAGCGTTTCAGGGAAGGGTTTTCATTTGCACACTGGTTGCAAATGGCCGGGTGCACTACGTGCTGCCGGCACCGAGAGGTGGCGCCTTCGGTATATGCGTCCTCGAGGGGTACGGCTTAGAAACAACACTTGGTGTTTGTTCCCTTGTACGGCCCCCGATACTTGGTACCGAGGGGTCTTCTTGTGAAAACACTTGGTGTTCATTCTCATTTGTTGAGGGTGTTGTGTTGTTTTCCCTCGGCACTTGGTACCGAGGGGTCTTCTGTCGAGGACAGGTGGTACTCTGTTGTAGGTGATAGTATTGTCTACCCTCGGCACTTGGTGCCGAGGGTTCTTCCTTGTGGTAAGGCTTTGGCCTGAGGGTGATATGAGGGCTTGGCCCTTGTAATAATCTTGTTCCATGTTCTTGATGTCTTCAAAATGCCTTCATTCTTCAGAATTTTTAGGCCTTGGGCCGTGAAATAGTACATTCTCTAGTTATGAGGGCTTGGCCGCTCTAGTGTTTATTGATAAAATCTAACCAAGTGATGTACATTCTAGTGCCTAGGGACTTCAGTCCCATTAGGGCGTTTTAGCTTGTAAGTTCCTGGTTTGATGATGGCTACCATGATGTAGGGGCCCTCGAACTTTGGTGCCATCTTTCCGCCCTCGGTTGGTTGGCTAGCTTCCCTTCTTCAGAGAACATAGTCCCCCACTTGGAATTCCCGGGAGCGAACCTTGGCGTCGATGTATCTCTTTACCTACCTTCGGTAGTTCTCTGTGCGTATGAAGGCTTGCTCTCGGGGCTCTGAAATAAGGTGGAGATCGAGGGCCATATTGGTGTCGTTGGCCTCCGGATCATACTGTGTGACCCTTCGGGTTGGGAGAGTTACTTCAGTGGGGGCTTTGGCTTCAAATCCGTAGCAAAGGGAGAAGGGTGTCTCGTCAGTCGCCCGCCGAGGGGTGGTACGGTAGGCCCATAAGATGTTGTGGAGCTCTTCTACCCAACCACCTCCTTCAGCCTCCAGCTTCTTTTTTAGGCCCTCGAGCAAGGTCATGTTGACGTTCTCCACTTGACTGTTGCCCTGAGGGTAAGCAACGGATGAGAAGGTGTGTCTGATGTCCCATGCCTCTAGGAGGGCACAGAAAGGGGCTGCCTCGAATTGAGTCCCGTTGTCGGAGATGATCTGCTGAGGGACGCCAAACCTGGTGAGGATGTTTTTGAGAACAAAATGACGGCACCTTGCCTCAGTGATGCTGGCGAGGGGCTCCGCTTCCACCCATTTGGTGAAGTAATCGATGGCGACAATGATGTACCTGTTGTTGGATGTACCCCTCGGCAGAGGGCCCACCAGGTCTATGCCCCATCGAGCGAAGGGTATTGTAAGGAATATTTGTATTTAGATTTTGATGATGCTAGTTTAATTAGGATTTTAGAGTACCCCTCTTTAGACTTAATGTATTAGAATTTTTATTTGTAAAGTTCTTAGTTCAATCGACTTGGCAGAATGCCTTCAGAGCAGAAGACCTTCTGAGCAGAAGGGCTCCAAGAGCAGAAGACCCTTCTAAGGCATTGTTGAACAGAGGACCTTTGGTTCTCTGCTCCAGAACAGAAGACCTCAGGGTCTCTGTTAGCCTTTACTCTGACAGAAACCCTCATGGTTCTCTGTTGGATATATTCTCAACAGAAGTGCTCCAGACCTCCTCTGATCAACTCTCAGTTAAAGACACCAGAAGGTCTGACACTTAAAAGAATTCCACAAAGCCGGGAAATCAACTGAAAGATTCCTTCAACGGCTAGGAGTATTGAACGGAAAAGCTACAGTGCACGCATTAAATGCTCATTTAATGATCCCCATGCTCCGTAGAGTAATTGCAGATGATTGGCCGCAATGTCAGGATTACTTTATCCCAAAATAGTAACCCGCCAACTCTACCGGGTTCTACTGGTCAAGTCAACTACTCGCTCATTTAATGCAGCTGTCCTCCTTCTCCTCCAACGGGAAGACAACCTCAGTATAAAAGATACACTACGAAGAACAACCGGATAACTTTGCAATTTTTGCTAACCATTGTTACAACTCTGCATACAAGAAAGTCAAACGCTTAAAAGCAAAAAGCCTCCTTGAGATTAACACTTCATCATCCTCTACAAGAGAAGGCAGAAGTTGGAAAAATACTTTTTCTAACTCAAGCAAAGTTCCAAGTGTTCTTCAACTCTTCAAGCTCATCACATACAAACTCTTTGTAACGAAGCCAGTTGGAGGAACCCCTGTTCTAAATAGAACCTCTTCTTTCACAAGAAGGACGTCCAAGTATCTGGAGCTGTGAAGTGGTGATACTTCTGGGAAGCTCAGTGAAAGGACCAGTCTTAGTGAAGCCGGAAGTGCATCCAAGGAGACATCTACACTTGAAGAAGACATGGAGAGCTTCTTAAGTGATAGGGCTAAGGCATTGTAAACGGAAGTTTTTACAGCTTAGTGGAACAGTGGACTAGAGGAACAAGTTGTTCCTTGAACCACTATAAAAAGCCCTGGTGTCATTCTTACTGCTTTTCATTCATAGTTTTTACTTGAACTGTTTGACTCCAAAGACGTGGTATCTGTGTTCAGCAGAACTGGTCTTGTGAGTTAACAGAAGGCCTACTGCCTTTGCTTCTCTGAGGCTATTAACAGAACCCCCTACCAGAACCCCATCCGCTGCCAGTCTGTTCTGCCAACAGAACAGGCTATTCTGTAAAATCTGGTACTTAGTTTAAAAAGCTAAAAACCAATACAGTCTATTCACCCCCCCCCTCTAGACTGTATCCAGTACAACCGGGACCAACATGTATAGATGTGCTGATGGGGGCATAGTTGACCGCTGGCCTGCCGGGGGCTTTCTGGAAGTGTTGGCATGCGGGACACCTCCGGGCAAGGTCTGCACAATCCCGGGCCATCGTAGGCCAGAAGTAGCCCTGGATTATTAGCCTTCGGGACATGGAGAAGGGTCCCTGGTGAGATGAGCAAGTGCCATTGTGTACTTCCTCCATCGCCACTTCGGCTTCATCTTGATGAAGGCACCGAAGTAATGTCCCGTTATAGGACCTTTTGTAAAGCCTCCCGTCTTCGATAATGTAGCCGGGAGCCCTCAGCTTTGCCAGCTTGGCGCGGGCCTCATCCTTGGGCAGTTGCCCTGTGGTGATGAAGGCAACAATGTCCGAGATCCAGTCCTCCTGTCTTTGTTGTATATTCATGACGGGGCTAGCATGTATACTAGAGAGGCTGAGTTCTTCTACTTTAGCAATCTTCGAGTTATGCTCAGGGGATTCTGCCGAGAGCTTTGATAAAATGTCGGCCTCGGAGTTTTGAGCCCTCAGTATTTGAGTAAGAGAGTGTGCCTCAAATACCTTAAGCAACTCCTTGGCCGCCTCCTTGTATTGCTTCATCCCTTCCTTGGCTTCGTACTCCCCAGAGATTTGGCCGATGACTAACTTGGAGTCGCACTTGACGTGGATTTGTCGGGCCTTCATGTTAGCTGCTAGCCGAAGGCCACAGAGGAGAGCCTCGTATTCGGCTTCATTGTTGGAGACTTTGAAGGAGAAACGGACTGCATAATAGGCTCGGAAGCCCTCGGGTGAGATGAGAACCACCTCTCCTCCACACGCCTTGATGGCGGAGGAGTCGTCGGTGTATAGGGTCCACCAATCATCTGAAGGGGCCGAGGGCTCATCGTCCGTGGCTTCCCTTGCCGTACACTCCGTCACGAAGTCCTCTAGGGCTTGGCCCTTAATGGCGGGCCTAGGACGGATGTCGATGTTGTATTGGCTCAAGAAGACAACCCATTTTACCATTAGGGAGGAGCTGGTGGGGCTCCTCATCAAGGCGCCGAGGGGTTGGTGAGTGAGGACCTGGACCGGGTGAGCCTGGAAGTAATGGCCCAACTTCTTGACGGTCCACACGATAGCCAACACCGTTTTTTCCACGGGGGAGTACCAGAGTTCCGCCTCCCTGAGGGTCTTGCTAACATAGAAGATGGCATGTTGGATGCCATCTTCTTCCCGGATGAGTACTGAGCTGATGGAAGCCGAGCTAACACCAAAATATAGGTACAGGATCTCCCCTACCTTGGGTTTAGAGAGCACAGGGGGTGAAGATAAGTACCGTTTCAGCTCCTCGAATGCCCTCTGACATTCCGAAGTCCACTGGAAACCGGCGGTTTTCCTCATGATCTGGAAGAAGGGTAAGGACTTCTCCGCCGATTTTGATAAGAAGCGATTGAGGGCTGCCAAGCGGCCCGTCAATCGTTGGACCTCCTTTACATTGCGTGGGGGCTCCATGTTGATGATGGCCTGGATTTTCTCGGGGTTGGCCTCGATACCCCTTCGGCTCACCATGTAGCCCAAGAATTTGCCCCCCTGGACACCGAAGGTGCACTTCTTTGGGTTCAGCCGAAGGCTGAATTTCTGCATGATGGCGAAGATCTCCCTTAGGTCATCAGCATGGCTTGCTGATTGCTTGCTTTTGACGATCATATTGTCAACATATGCCTCCATGGTGCGCCCTAGGACAGCTTGGAATACCCTGGCCACCATCCGAGTGTAGGTGGCACCTGAGTTCTTTAGGCCGAAGGCCATGACGAGGTAGCAGAAGATGCCCTCGGGAGTCATGAAGGCTGTTTTTTCAGCGTCTTCCTCATGCATGTATATTTGATGATATCCGCGGAATGCGTCGAGGAATGACATGATTTCACACCCCGCGGTTTCATCCACAAGTTGATCAATATTTGGCAAAGGAAAGGGGTCCATGGGACACGCCTTGTTGAGATCTGTGTAGTCCACGCACATGCGGAATGAGGGTGGTTTCTGTGCGAGGACCACGTTTGCCAGCCATGAGGGGTATTTTACCTCTTTGATGTGCCTGATAGAGAGGAGCATGGCGACCTCCTTCTTCACAAATTCCCTCCTCTCGGCCGAGAGGGGTCGCCTTCGTTGCTGTACTGGTTTGGCCGAAGGGTCCACCGAGAGGCGGTGGGTGATGACCCTTCGACTGATCCCCGGCATGTCCTCCGGTCCCCATGCAAAAACAATGGAGTAGGCTCGGAGGGCGCTGATGATGCCGGTCTTCAAATCTTCGGGGAGCTTGGCTCCAATCTTCACGACTCTCTCCGGTTTGGCCGGATCGAGCGCGAAGTCTTCTACCTCCTCGGCTGGTTCAGCCCTCGGCCTCCTTTCTTCCGCTTCCACAGTTCCGGTGATTCTGTCAACGTGGAACTTCGTCTTGCTAACCTTCTTTGTAACTTGAAGGTAGCAAACGCGGGCAAGCTTTTGGTTCCCCCTTGAGTAACTGATTCCCCCCTCGGCTGGGAACTTGAGGCAGAGGTGTCTCATGGAGATGACGGCTTCGAGATCCTCGAGGGCTGGCCGGCTGAGGATGATGTTGTGGGCGCAGTCGATGTAGACGACGACGAACTCCACTTCGAGCTTGGCTCTATGGAGGCCGTCGCCGAAGATTACCGGGAGGGTTATGACCCCCTCAGAATCAATGGTGTCGCCGGTGAAGCTGGCAAGAGGGGTCTTGATGGGCCGAAGGGACCCCCTCTCCAGGTGCAGCTCCCTGAAGGTGCTGAGGTACATCACGTTGACGGAGCTGCCCGTGTCAATGTAAGTTATGTGAATAATAGTGTCGTTTATTTCTGTCCGGATGACAAAGGCATCCCTGTGTGGGGAGGATACCGGGGGGAGATCAGCGTTAGTGAAGATAATGGGTTCCTCCCTCAGCCGCTTTACTGGGGGCATATGAGTGACTTCCCCCACGTAAAGTGATTGAGCCCACTTCTTTCGTTGATCGTGAGGATGTGGCGCTTCTTTTCTTGGTACCGGGGGTACTCCTCCTCCTCTTCCTCCAGATTTCCAATCTCCCTCTTCTTGCCGAGGGGGATGGTGTTGGGGTTGACCCATGCATTTGCTCTCACGGTCTGTCCTCGGGCAGGCCCTTGGTGAGGGGGGCCCTGTTGCTGAGGGCCCTGGACAAACTGGGACAGATGGCCCGGTTGTATTAATCTCTCGATGGCCGTCTTCAGCTGATGGCAATCATCGGTCCTGTGCCCCTGGTGTCGGTGGAAACGACAGTAGGGGTAGTTTGGATTGACGGCAAACACTTCCGAGGGCACGCGTGAATCTCGCTCCACGAGGCCCCTTTCTTCAGCAAAATCCAAAATAACGCTGACGGGGTGTGTCAACGGTGTCCGAGGGTGTTCCAGGAGGACAGGCTGTGCCCAAGTGATGCACACTAATTAGTAGTGCATAATTACATGTTTTTATGTTTGATTTATGTTAATTGTTTAACGTTTTATTTAGTTTGTAAACATTTATGTGATTTCAGTTGTAATTGTATTTTAGTCTTTATTTGTCAGTTGTAAAGTTTAGTTAGGATTTGTGGTTTTGGAAAGGAAGACTTTGAAGTGAAGAAAAAGAAGATTTGGCTGCCCAGGAGCAAATACCCGACCGGGTATAATACTTGACCCGGTCGGGTAAGAAGTGAAAAACGAAAATGCAAAGAAAGTGCATAGCCCGGTCGGGCCCACTACCTCACCCGGTCGGGTGAGAAGTGACCGGGGACAACCCGGTGTGCAAAGATCATCCGAACGTGAAGAATATCCAATTTTTGCACTCACCCGGTCGGGTCCCCTACCCCACCCGGTCGGGTCTGACTTGACCCGGACACTTTAACATGCTGAAGATCGCCAGAACGTGGAGGATATTTGATTTTGACATGGACCCGGTCGGGTATGTACCTATACCCGGTCGGGTACCCGGCCAAAGGTGTTGAAAAACACCTATAAATAGCACATTTTTTCTTCTCTAAAAAGGCATCCCTTCTTCCATACTCTTTAGCTCAGTTTAGAACAGCCTTTCTTTATATTTTTCTAGCTATGTTTAGCCTCCAAATGAGGAGCTAAACTTCCATTCTTGGTGTTGCTCTTGAAGCTTGTTGATTATTAAAGTTGTGAGTTATTTTCTTAAACTTCTTTCCTTGAATATTAATTAATAGTTCTTTCCTTAATACCATCTCTATATTAATGTTGGGGAGTGTTGCTAAGATGACAATTAGTTAACATCTCGACATTAGTTAGAGTGGTATTTTCTTCCTCTATATTAATATTGAGGAGTGTTGCTACGATGACAATTAGTTAACATCTTGATATTAATTATAGTAGGATTCATCTTCATTAATAATATTCTTCCTTGAATATTAATTAATTCCTACTCTTATTTCATATTAATATTTTGAACATTACTTAAAGGATCAACTAGTTTTGTTTCATATATTAATTATTACTAGAAACGATCAACGAACCGATGGTTAATCGTTGATGGTTTCACAAGTAAGTAACTTCGGTTTATTAATGCACGGTCGTGGTTAATAAACTTAAGAGGGATTAATTTTGTTGGTTAAACCGAAACCGCTTGTGTTGAGGTTATCAATCTCAATTGATTTCATCAAGGAGTTAGAAAGATTAAATGCTACTATTAAATCGGTATAAGGCGTTGTTCTATATTTGATTAATAATAAGGGTTATTAATGAACGGTCGTTGTTAATAACTATCCTCGATGAAGTGGATATACTCCCCGATTGAGTATTCGAGAGGGAATAAGTTATAGATATAACAATGATCGACTAAAATATATCAACAAGTGGAAAGTAGCAATGCCAAGTCGTTTTTATCTTTGAATTAAACACATATAGGTTGTTCATCTTAGTTCTTAATTAAAATTAAATCACTCAATCCAAATCCCCCCCTTTTTATTTACTAAGTATCATAAAAAGAGAATTATTCCTTTCCTTGTGGATACGAACTCTACTTCACCTATACTACCTATAAGTGTTTAGTATTGAATTTATTTTGACGCACCGTGACAAAGTGCTCGTCAAATTTGGCGCCGTTGCCGGGGACAGGCAATTATTTTTCTTTCTATTTTACTTCAAGAAAAATAAAAAAAAAAACATTTAAAAGATTTCTATTTTTGCTGAGCTTTGTTTGAGTATATGGTTAAACACCGATCTATAAACCAAATCACCTACCAAACAAAGCCCGAAACAGAACAAGCCTTCGAGAGGTTCAGGAATCTATTTCCGAATACTTCTTCGGAGGAATCATCAAGTGCTAGTTCTCATTCTAGTGAATCCGAAGAGTCCTTCCACATGGCTCTTGAAACAAGAACGTTGAGGGAGCTCACAGCTCCGAATCTAAATCAACAACCCTTATGTATCACTTTTCCAACTCTTGATACGGGGGTCACATTCGAGCTAAAATCTGGGCTCATTCATCTACTTCCCTCTTTCTACGAAAAAACAAACTAAAGACCAATCTCTTTGTTCTCTAAATGTTTGTGAACCACAAACCCCGAATATTTTTATTGAGAAAAAAAATGAGAAAATCAAACTTTTTAAAAAAGAAGAATTATTCAAATTTTCAAAAAGAGAATGGATCCCACCTGGGATTGAAGTGATACCAGAGAAGAAATCCCGGCCTTACTGGAGAAGGCCGAAAAAGAAAAATGAAACAAGGGATGTTCACGATCCCACCTAAAAATAAAAAAAATAAAAAAAAAATAAAAATAAAAAAATGTGGGAAGATGGGTTGAAAACCTGAAAGGGCACCTAGGCAAAATGAGAGAATGAGAGAAAGTTATTTCTTTTTATTTTGCAGGATCCTGAGGGCGATTACTATAGAGAGTTCGGATTGAAATTGAAGACCCATCTTTACTCTTTTTGTTTTGGAGATACTTTATGTATTTGTTATAAACACTTGTGGATGTTGGTGCTGCTACTCTTGTCATTTAGGACTTCTTGGATTTGATTTGATTTACTCGAGACGAGTAAAGGTTTAAGTGTAGGGGTGTTTGATGCACACTAATTAGTAGTGCATAATTACATGTTTTTATGTTTGATTTATGTTAATTGTTTGACGTTTTATTTAGTTTGTAAACATTTATGTGATTTCAGTTGTAATTGTATTTTAGTCTTTATTTGTCAGTTGTAAAGTTTAGTTAGGATTTGTGGTTTTGGAAAGGAAGACTTTGAAGTGAAGAAAAAGAAGATTTGGCTGCCCAGGAGCAAATACCCGACCGGGTATAATACTTGACCCGGTCGGGTAAGAAGTGAAAAACGAAAATGCAAAGAAAGTGCATAGCCCGGTCGGGCCCACTACCTCACCCGGTCGAGTGAGAAGTGACCGGGGACAACCCGGTGTGCAAAGATCACCCGAACGTGAAGAATATCCAATTTTTGCACTCACTCGGTCGGGTCCCCTAGCCCACCCGGTCGGGTCTGACTTGACCCAGACACTTTAACATGCTGAAGATCGCCAGAACGTGGAGGATATTTGATTTTGACATGGACCCGGTCGGGTATGTACCTATACCCGGTCGGGTACCCGGCCAAAGGTGTTGAAAAATACCCATAAATAGCACACTTTTTCTTCTCTAAAAAGGCATCCCTTCTTCCATACTCTTTAGCTCAGTTTAGAATAGCCTTTCTTTATATTTTTCTAGCTATGTTTAGCCTCCAAATGAGGAGCTAAACTTCCATTCTTGGTGTTGTTCTTGAAGCTTGTTGATTATTAAAGTTGTGAGTTATTTTCTTAAACTTCTTTCCTTGAATATTAATTAATAGTTCTTTCCTTAATACCATCTCTATATTAATGTTGGGGAGTGTTGCTAAGATGACAATTAGTTAACATCTCGACATTAGTTAGAATGGTATTTTCTTCCTCTATATTAATATTGAGGAGTGTTGCTACGATGACAATTAGTTAACATCTTGATATTAATTATAGTAGGATTCATCTTCATTAATAATATTCTTACTTGAATATTAATTAATTCCTACTCTTATTTCATATTAATATTTTGAACATTACTTAAAGGATCAACTAGTTTTGTTTCATATATTAATTATTACTAGAAACGATCAACGAACCGATGGTTAATCGTTGATGGTTTCACAAGTAAGTAACTTCGGTTTATTAATGCACGGTCGTGGTTAATAAACTTAAGAGGGATTAATTTTGTTGGTTAAACCGAAACCGCTTGTGTTGAGGTTATCAGTCTCAATTGATTTCATCAAGGAGTTAGAAAGACTAAATGCTACTATTAAATAGGTATAAGGCGTTGTTCTATATTTGATTAATAATAAGGGTTATTAATGAACGGTCGTTGTTAATAACTATCCTCGATGAAGTGGATATACTCCCTGATTGAGTATTCGAGAGGGAATAAGTTATAGATATAACAATGATCGACTAACATATATCAACAAGTGGAAAGTAGCAATGTCAAGTCGTTTTTATCTTTGAATTAAACACATATAGGTTGTTCATCTTAGTTCTTAATTAAAATTAAATCACTCAATCCAAATCCCCCCCTTTTTATTTACTAAGTATCATAAAAAGAGAATTATTCCTTTCCTTGTGGATACGAACTCTACTTCACCTATACTACCTATAAGTGTTTAGTATTGAATTTATTTTGACGCACCGTGACAAAGTGCTCGTCACCAAGCCCTCGGGTTCTCCTTGTAGCCTCCCCCGGGCTTGGCTTGGCCATGCCGGGGGCGATCACCGGAGGGGGCAGAATCCTTGGGATGATTGCGGGGAGCCCCCGACCCCCGATTACCTTTGTCATCTGGCCGAGGGCGTTGCTGACCTGGGACATGGTGGTGTTTCTCCACCTCCTCGGCCTCGGCGTACCGGTCCCCCCGCTGTAGGGCCCTTATATAATCGCGGGGGGGGGGGGGGGGTCGATGATGAGGCTCCTTGAGAAGTTCCCGGGGCGGAGTACTATTTGTAGGAGTGCCAGGAGGGTCCCGTCGTCAGCGCCGTCAACTTTATCAGCCTCCGTCCTCCAGCGCTCCAGGAAGTCCCGAAGGGTCTCCTCCTTCTTCTGCCTCACTGTCAGCAAGTGGGAGAAGTGTTTTCTTGTGCGGCGCCTCCCCGCAAATTGCGTCAAGAACCGCTGGGCGAGCTCTTGCCATGAGTCAATGCAGCCCTCGGGCAATCGATTGAATCATTCGTAAGCTGGCCCCTCTAGGGTGAAGAGGAACCAGCGACACAAATATTCATCTGATGCCCCCACCATCATCATGCCGTTTTGATACCTGCTGTAGTGCTCTTGGGGTCAGTCTTTCCGTCATAGGGCTTGATAAGCTGCCCTCGGTATTTTTCGGGGATCCGGGCCACTAATACCCTTGGGGTAAATGGCGTCCGGGTCCGGAGCTGTATGGTGGGTTCCTCGGAGCCCTCGGCTATTTTCTTCTGCATTTCTTCCATCTTGGCCATCATCGCCTCATACTTGAGGTCTGTATGAGGGGCAGAAGTGGTGGCGTGGGCTTTGGTGGCCTCCACCTCGTCAAGCCGGCACTGGAGGGCCGCAATGATTTCGTCCCGGGGGTCCTTCGGGAGGGCCTCCGCCCCTGCGAATGGACCCGGGTCGAGGGGCCTGGTTGATTTGGTGGCGTGCGTCGTTGGCATGGAGAGGTGCCTTGCCTTTGTCCTGAGGGGGACGCCTTTCATTGGCCCTGGAGACGGACCCGCCACTTTCCTGAGGTCTTTGGAACGCCTTCCCCCTGAGGCGGTCTTGAACCCCTCGGCGGTCTTGCGCCCCTCCGAGTCTCTCGAGGGCGGAGGTCCGGAGTTGTTCCTTGTTCACGTTGTGGCGGTCCCGGGACTGGACTTCCTGGGAGGCCGTATCTTGGGCCACGACCCCCTCGGAGTTCCCCATCCGGGAACCGGGTTACCAAGGGGTTGTGGATGAGGGGGAGGCATTATATTCTCCCCCACCTGAGGTTGGAGGGGAACCAAAGTGCCGAAGGCACCTGGGTTCTGGGTGAGCGTTTGGATGAAGGCGGAGAGCGCCGATTGCACGTTGATTGTGATGACCGGAGGGATAATTTGATTTTCGCTCCGGTCCTTTTTCTTGGCCTCGATGCCGAGGCGGGCATCGGGGGCATTCTGTTGAATCTGCTGGCGTAGGTCGACAGCCGTCTGGTCCAACCCGGCGATGACGCCGCCCCCGGGAGCCCTGTTAGAGGCTTCGGGGACGTCGACCTCGCCGAGGGCCAGGTTCCTGTCCTCTACATTCTTGGAGTTGGCACGAGTTGTTCTCACCATTTTAGTTGGGGGTTTTGTGTTTGGTCGAGGGGGAGGGTTTCTTACTTGATTGTACGACCTCTCAACGAGAGCACCAAATGATGGATAGTGTACCCGGGGGGTAGCTTATCCGAGGGGTTATTGCGGAGAATAACTAGAGAGAAGTCAGAGCAAATAAGTAGAGAGGGAAAGTGTATTAGAAAGTATGCAGCGTATGTATTGTGACTTGGTTACAAATGGGGAAATGGGGTGCTATTTATAGTAGTAATAAATGCCAGACAGGGACACGTGTCAAGCGTCCATTGGCTGAGAGGTCACCTCAACTGGTTGGCGCGGGCAACCGCATGTGGCCGCATTTAATGCGGCTGTTGGATAGGACGTTGTACAGGGTACGGTGATCTGTACGCATGTGGCGCGGATATCATGTCGGGAAAGGTGCCCTCGGCTGTAGAGGACTAGCCGAGGGCTCTGAGTACCGGGGACCCCCATGGTGCCGAGGGCCCCAGGTGCCGAGGGCTACTGATTTTTGCCGTTTTTCCCAGTAACTTTGTTTTGCTGTCTTGGCCTTCCTGTGAGAGTTAGAGCCTTCGGCTAGGGGGCCGAAGGCACCCCTGGTGCGCATCTGGGGGGGGGGGGGGGGCTGCTATATATATATCGGACCAGTTTTCTTTCAAAAATCATTTGACGACTTTCCCAATTGAATTTTTTGCTCAAATTTGGTATGTATATATATCAAACTCACCCATATATTTATATCTCTGGTCCGATATATATATGTATCGCAGTTTTCTTTCAAAACCCATTCGACGACCTTCCCGATTGAGTTTTTTGCTCAAATTTGGTATGGATGATCTAGACTTGATGAGGAACATACACAAAAAATTTCAGTCAATAAAAGGGGGGTTTTGGGATTGAATGATTTAATTTAAAAACTAAGATGAACAACCTATATGTGTTTTAATTCAAAGATAAAAGAACTTGACATTGCTACTTTCCACTTGTTGATATATTTTAGTCGATCATCGTTATATCTATAACTTATTCCCTCTCGAATACTCAATCGAGGAGTATATCCAATTCATTGAGGGTAGTTATTAACAATGACCGTTCATTAATAATCCCTACTATTAGTCAAGTATAGAACACCACCATATACTAACTTGATAGTAGCATTTAATCTCTGAACTCCTTGATGAAATCAATTGAGATTGATAACCTCAACACAACAGTTTCGGTTTAACCAACAAAATTAATCCCTCTTAAGTTTATCAACCACAACTGTGCATTAATAAACCGAAGTTACTTACTCGTGAAACCATCAACGATTAACCATCGGTTCGTCGATCGTTTCTAGTAATAATTAATATATGAAACAAAACTAGTTGATCCTTTAAGTAATGTTCAAAATATTAATATGAAATATGAATAGGAATTAATTTATATTCAAGGAAGAATATTATTAAAGGAGACGAATCCTACTATAATTAATATCAAGATGTTAACTAATTGTTATCTTAGCAACACTCCCCAACATTAATATAGAGGAAGAAAATACTACTCTAACTAATGTCAAGATGTTAACTAATTGTCATCTTAGCAACACTCCCCAACATTAATATAGAATGAGATTAAGGGAAGAATTAATAATCAAGAGAAGAAGTTAAGAAAATAACCCACCACTTTAATAATCAACAAGCTTCAAGAGCAAAACCAAGAAATGGAAGTTTAGCTCCTCATTTGGAGACTAAACATAGCTAGAAAAATATAAAGAAATGATATTCTAAACTGAGCTTAAGAGTATATGTGAATTGGTGCTCAAATGGGAAGGAAAAGGGTGTATTTATAGGTGTTTGGAGGTGGCAGGGTCATTTACCCGCCCGGGTTTTTCGGAAACCCGATCAGGTTTCCTGAGTAATTGCCCGGAATCTTCATTAGTCACATCTACCCGATTGAGTTTTTGATTTACCCGATCGGGTAAAAGATAAATCTTTGCCAAATCTTCACCTTGCACCTTTAATTGCCTCCAAATCAGATTTGATCTTCGGGTCAAGTCAAACCCGATCGGGTTTTTGGAAAACCCGGTCGGGTTTTTGACTATTTTCCCAAATTTTCACTTTCTCTTGTTCCCTTGCACTTTCCTTGACCTTTCCAGGATCCTTTTGATGATCTTTACCTAGTTTAAGCTCAGAAAATCCCTAATCTATACAAATTACAAGTAACTTGGAATAATAAAGTATTACACCAAAAGTGTGTAATTTCCCAAACAACAACAAATAAAACTAGTTAAAATTACAAACATAAACAATAACAATTTTATACTATCAGCAGTCTGCCTCTTCCATCCCGAACGGGAGTGGTAAGAGAAAAATTACGGTGGAGGAAGGCAAGTTGGTTCAGCAGCCCAATGGTGCTGGCCATTCGGGTGTTGAGGCGTCTCGCAAACGTCCCTGCAATGATCAAATGGCATTATCTACTACCGTTGTGGATTTTACCGCCCCGCAAATCACGAAACTGAAGCCTATTTCGCCCCCGCCCTTGATCGGGGGGACTCTTTTTATGATGCTGATGAAGCCGATCGACTAAACGTGGAGTTCTCCGGTCTCGGACCCCGTTCTAAAGGGGGGTGCTGTTCGGGCAGGCGCTCGCGTCTCTGTGGTGCACCATGGTCATGAAGACCCCCCCCCCCCCCCCCGAGTTTCATTAGTCTAGCTCATTGGACCGGCCTGGTCGAGGCGGGCCTCCTCGACAATGCCAAGGTATTGCCTTTTGCTATTCTTAGCTCATTATTCATCTTTGCTCTTTAAACGTTGTGGTTCTGAGTAGTTGGTTCTTCCTCAGGCCGGGGTGTATTATCACAAGGCCCTTCTTGTGGCCGAGCAGGAAATGCTGATCCTTGCTTGCGACTGGGAGGATGCCCAGACTCTACTCTCTGACGCACGAAAATTAATGGCCGACCTTCAAGATCGTGAGAACAAGGGGGATAAAGTCGTGGCGGAACTGTCTGAAGCCCAAGAGAGGATCAACTGTCGCGATCAGGAGATCAATGTCCTGGGGGGCTAAGGTGAAGGCCACTGAGGAGGCCGAGGTGAAGTTCCAGAGGACCAAGAAGGAAGATTGTTAGTCCCAGAATTCTAACAATCATACAACCTAGCAGTGATAAAGAAGCAGATAGAAAGAAATCGACAAGATTGAACGCGAATCTGATATACCGTATGAATCTGCCGCTACTCTCCCTGGAGAAGGAGAGCAGCGGCAACCTAATTTCTCTCTATCTCTACGCCTCTGCGTCTCTAAGCCTTTTTTTTATTTGTATGGTTCCCGTAAGTTAGCCTCATTTTATAGGAGAAGTTGGCTAACTTACGGGTTACAAGGAAGCCCACGGGCTGATACACATTTGTGGCCCGTATTACACGTTTAATTAATAACTACACAAATACAAAGATAACTAACTAGATTGAACACCATAAAATATTCCCAACAATCTCTCCCTTGGTGATCAATCGTGTTGAATCAGCATTGCAGCGCAGATATCTTTGTCTTTGAGCTTTCTTTGTCTTTGAACTTGACTTCTGAGGAAGGCTATCTGAAGAAATCCTTGCAATCTCCCCTTTGATGTCTTCTTGAAAATTTGATCTTTGATGCCGGGGGTTGAGGGACCTTCTGTATCTTGCATGTAGTCCTTGCCTTCCAGAAGTTGCTCTTGATCAGCTTGGATGAAGTCCGGTGACGTCCATGGAATTCATCTTCAGGACACGAGTATTTGACCTCTGTCTCCTCCACAATGTAGTCTTTTTGACTATTTGGAATGAATGCATTTGAGGAGAACTTGTCGGTGGCACAGCGGAACATAATGATGGTTGCTTTGTGAGTGTAGCTGACCATTTGATTTGAGTTGCGGAGATAGTAGAGAGGATGTTGAATTTTGTGATGGAGGAGTGAAGTGTCCCAGAATGATTTGTTCAGTGTTAACAGCATGTGGACCACTCTCCCCCTCATGACGATCCGATGAATCGGGACGTCATGCTTTTATTCTTTTATTCTGCGGAAATAAAAACATGAAAAACAAGCAGAATCTAAAGAAGATAACGTAGCCCCCCGGGGTCGTGAAGACGCCCGTTATCATCACTATAGAGATAAACTCTAAAGCAATGGCCTGAAAATGTTGGTGATTCTTATGTTGCAACAGCAGGACTTCCTTCCAATCATTAGTCTACATCTGCAGTAGATGAGACCTATGGAAGTTCTCGCGGGTCATTGAAGACCTACAACTGACTTAAAAAGTGCGACGGTGTCCTAGAAAATTCAAAACATTTGGGAGTGAGGTAACTAGACACGACGTGATCAATGAAAGTTCAGTGGCATGGGGCTGAGGCCACTGTAGTCAGTATTACTTGCCTCGGAAGGAGACAGTAATGAGAGATGCGGTTCCCCGTGAACTATGATTAAACACCTGTCTGTTGGGAGACAAGTGAGTGGTCTAGGGTAGGGTTGTGCATGCGCCGTTTGGACAAAATGCAGCGACTTCTACCCGGGATCTGAATAAATTCAGTCCTCAACCTATGGGGATAGTCCAGAGTATTTTAGTGGCTAGGAGCAAATGTTCAATTCATAGCAGGCAATTGAGGTAGCAGACTCATCATTGATAATTGTTTTTCTTCTCACTTGAGTCTTCTGCTTCCTAATGCTCATAATGTTCACTCACTCACTCGCTCACTTACGCACTTACGCTCGGCTTTGTCCCTTGGGTAGGCTTAGTTGGGTTTACTAAGCCATAGGGACATGTTCTCTCATTTCTTTCGTCATTTTCTCTCTGTACTCCCCCTCAACTGGAGCACTCGGTATGCTTTGTCATTGTTAGGCACCGGGAAGGATAACATTGAACACTCCCCCTAAAATGTTGCATCCTTTGAGAGATTCCTTGCTTTGTCGGTGTAAGGCGCCAGGAGGAATTAACTGAAACTCCCCCTCAGAATGTGCAAGGTTTGATTGCTCACAACTTGTCGTACCCGCCATGTGTGTGGAGCAATCTGAACATGTACCAAACATGACGGTTTCCTGAGCTCACCATGTAGAATTTCAGCATATTGATGATCACATAATGTTGATGAGTCAGGGGAGGCTTCAGCAGTTGATTGTTGATTGTTGTAAGATGACCGTTGACGCGAGGTTGATTGAATTATCTACGATTTTCAGACCTTTACATTGAAGTTTAGAAAAGCTTTGACCTCAGGGTTGACAATGAAAGAATTTGAACAGATTTGCCTAAGTTTTGACCTGGACATCGGTGATTTACAATGTTTGTCGGAAAATTAACTTTTTGACCCTCAAAGACTGCGAGTGAGGGCGCGTGAGAATGGGTTCTGGGGCATAGCCCGAGAATTAATGTAGATCGTCTCGTTAGCTTTCCAACAAAAAAAAAGTTTGCTCAAATCGGATCACCGAGTCAAAAGTTATGGCCAAAACAGTGCGGTGTCGCAGAAAATCTCTAATTTTGAGTTTTTGAGGAATTTCTTCGAAGATGAGGTGCTCGATGTTGAATGTCGAGAGAAGGTGGATTTTAAACAAAATTCTAGAGATTGACTCGAAGAATAATGGCCAAATCCACCTGCAAAACAAACCTCAGAATATCGAAATCTGCAGAATTTCAAAATGTTTGAACATCGAAAACTTTGGAGTTTCGAAAACCTCATAATCTCGAAAACTTGCTGTTTGAAAAACATCAGAACATCGAAAACTCATGAAACATATATAAGCAGGGAATCATTTAGAGATCCTTATAATGTAAAGCTTCGATGAACTGCAAAGGATGTCAAGATTCGAATTATGAGTTCCAAGAAACTGCAAACTTTGAAAGATTCAAAACATCGAGAAATTTTGAAAATCTCGAAATCTTCAGAATGTCGAGATCCAAAACATCGAGATCCCAAATGTCGAAATCCCAAAACTCGAAATTCCAAATCTCGAGATCACAAATCACGAGATCTTGATTTCGAGATTCAAATCTCGAGATCTTGATTTCGAGATTCAAATCTCGAGATCTTGATTTCGAGATTCAAATCTTGAGATCTTGATTTCGAGATTCAAATCTCGAGATCTTGATTTCGAGATTCAAATCTCGAGATCAAGATGTCGAGATGCAAATCTCGAGATCAAGATTTCGAGATTCAAATCTCGAGATCAAGATGTCGAGATGCAAATCTCGAGATCAAGATGTCGAGATGCAAATCTCGAGATCAAGATGTCGAGATGCAAATCTCGAGATCTCAAATGTCGAGAAGAAGAAATCGAGTCCCTAAATGTCGAAATCCTGCAAAACGAAAACATTGATTTTTGAAAATCTGAAACCTGTTCTGAATAGCTCTGAAAGTCGAGATTCTCCTGTACCAGTTTCAAGCCAAAAACGTTTCTGCAACAGTGAAAAAGGAGGATTTCGAGATCTCAATGTAGTGATCTTCGAAAAACAAAAATTGCAGAAAACGAAAAAAGAGGTATGCTGCTGGATCGGTTTTGAAAGGCGAATCCAACAGTATGATTTTTACAAAATTTCGTTCACAAACGAGATTACAGGAGCAAATCTCTACATATAGAAAAACTGAAGAAAAAATAGAGCAGTTCTTCGTTAAATCCAAAAATCGCAGACAGATCCAACCTGTTTCACGCCTCGGCTCTGATACCAAATGTTAGTCCCAGAATTCTAACAATCATACAATCTAGCAGTGATAAAGAAGCAGATAGAAAGAAATCGACAAGATTGAACGCGAATCTGATATACCGTATGAATCTGCCGCTACTCTCCCTGGAGAAGGAGAGCAGCGGCAACCTAATTTCTCTCTATCTCTACGCCTCTGCGTCTCTAAGCCTTTTTTTTTATTTGTAGGGTTCCCGTAAGTTAGCCTCCTTTTATAGGAGAAGTTGGCTAACTTACGGGTTACAAGGAAGCCCACGGGCTGATACACATTTGTGGCCCGTATTACACGTTTAATTATTAACTACACAAATACAAAGATAACTAACTAGATTGAACACCATAAAATATTCCCAACAAAGATAAGTGATGGAGTATTAACTCCTAGAGAGAAGGGAGAGCTAGAGAGATAAAGTGATATATATAATGAATTTCCAACCCTTTACATGACTCCCTTAGGGAGTATTTATAGGAGAAAAGCGGGCTGGGCTTCCAGGCTTGGGCCTGGAAGACCCATTTACAATAAAAGGCCAATAAATGGCTAACAAATAGTATTTAATCTATTCTAACGGGTATACATGAATAAAATGGACTGTACAACGAAATAAATGCTATCTACTGAGCGTATGTGGGCCGCTGTCCGGGTCCAATAGTCGTGAGACCCAGGGGTCCGAGTCTATATACTCTATCAGGAGTCACCCACTCTCTGAGTCGAGAGTATTCGAGGCGAAAGAGAGTAGAACTGTGTGCTGATCTGTCGTCGTCTGGTGAGTAAACTTCGTAATCAAAAATTTGAATTTCTGCTTCTTTGGTTAACGGGGGCGCTAAGTCCCCCGCTCTTCCAGTCCCCCACTCCTTGAGGCGAGTGTAATGAGGTGAAGAGGAGTAGAGTAATGCGTGTCGGATGATGCCTTCAACAGGGGGCCGAGGGTTGACACCTTTTGATCCACGATGGGGAGATGCCTCGTTAAAAACCTCATTAGGAAAAACCCTGTGGGAAAAAATCCTAATGAGGGAAAAAGAGTACACCGGATGCCCCCAAAATGAAACAAAAGGTGTGAACCCTTCGGCCAGGAGATGGAGCTGCAACGGTGCCCGTCTGTTGGGGCAATGGTCGAGGCCGATCTCTAGATGTGGGTAGCTCATCATGATCAGTAGTCCTAGTCATCAAATAAAGATGACTAATGGATGGGTCGAGCGACCGTCCACAATATGATGTCTGGTTCATCAAATAAAGATGACCAGAACGTAAGGCCGATGGGCTGAGAGGTCTGTACGAGAGCTCCATGTTGTCGAATAAGGACGACGAGGTGATGTATGGCCGAGGGGCCTGCATATGAGCTCCACGTCGTCAAATAAAGACGACGGGGTGATGGTGCGGCCGAGGGGCCTGCATAAGAGCTCCACGTCGTCAAATAAAGACGACGGGGCGATGCTACGACCGAGGGGCCTGCATAAGAGCTCCACGTCGTCAAATAAAGACGACGGGGTGATGGTGCGGCCGAGGGGCCTGCATAAGAGCTCCACGTCGTCAAATAAAGACGACGGGGCGATGGTACGGCCGAGGGGCCTGCATAAGAGCTCCACGTCGTCAAATAAAGACGACGGGGCGATGGTGCGGCCGAGGGGCCTGTATAAGAGCTCCACGTCGTCAAATAAAGACGACGGGGCGATGGTGCGGCCGAGGGGCTTGCATAAGAGCTCCACGTCGTCAAATAAAGACGACGAGGCGATGGTGCGGCCGAGGGGCCTGCATAAGAGCTCCACGTCGTCAAATAAAGACGACGGGGTGATGGTGCGGCCGAGGGGCCTGCATAAGAGCTCCACGTCGTCAAATAAAGACGACGGGGCGATGGTGCGGCCGAGGGGCCTACATAAGAGCTCCACGTCGTCAAATAAAGACGACGGGGCGATGGTGCGGCTGAGGGGCCTGCATAAGAGCTCCACGTCGTCAAATAAAGATGACGGGGCGACGTATGGCCGAGAGGCCTACATGAGAGCCCCACATCATCAAATAAAGATGACGGGGTGATGTATGGCCGATGAGCCTGTAAATGAGCTTCGCGTCATCAAATAAAGATGACAAGGCGATATATGTCCGATGGGCCTGCAACTGAGCTTCGCGTCATCAAATAAAGATGACGGAGCAAGATGTGGCTCAGAGGCCTACAAATGAGTTCCTCGTCATCAAATAAAGATGACAGAATGATATATGGCCGATGGGCCTGCAAATGAGCTTTGCGTCATCAAATAAAGATGACGGAGCGATATATGGCTGAACTCTGGGTTCCTTTAGCCTTTCGGCCGGAGACCGCAAGATGTTCTCTATATCTGAGTAGGGGGACGAGGCGGTGGACGCCTGTCTGAATATGAGGACGACGACGCTGATGAACCGGTCCGAATATGGGGACGATGGCGCTGGTGAGCCGGTCCGAATATGGGGACGAGGCGATGATAAGCCATGCGTCATATGAAGGCGATGGTCACCACCCAGGAAGGGAATGGCGAGCCTGGTCGCTAGATAAGGACTTCGGCGCTGGGGGCTGATCTAAATGTGAGGACGAGGCGATGATGAGCCGTGCGTCATATAGGGGCGACGGTCGCCGTCCGGGAAGGGATGGCGAGCCCAATCGCTATAACAAGACTTCGACGCTGGGAGCCGGTCTTGAGATAAATAATCACGTCGCGGCCGAGAGGCTGATCGCGATGTGCGGATGACAATGATGAGGAGCCAGTCTGAAATATGATGATGAGGCGATGATGGAGCCGATCGTCATATAGAGGCGATAGTCACCATCCAGGAGGGGATGGCGAGCCTGATCGCTAGCCCAACACACTCGGCGCTGATGAAGCCGGTGTTGGGATAGGGTGTGACGTCGTGGCCGAGGGGCCGATCGTGATGCGAGGTCGTCAGCACTATGAGGCTGATCCAAAAGTCCAAGCAGCGGTCGCCATCCGATGAAGGAATGACTGAGACCGGTCTTGGGGATAGATAATCACGCCGAGGCCGAGGGGGCGATCGTGATGTGCGGACGGAGATGATGAGCCGATCCGATGATATGATGACGAGGCAAGGATGAAGCCAATCGTCATATAAGGGCGATGGTCACCATCCAGGAAGGGATGGCGAGCCCGATCGCTAGCTCAAGACTCTCGGCGCTGACGAAGCCGGTCTTGAGATAGATAGTCACGCCGAGGCCGAGGGGCCGGTCGTGATGCGCGGATGGCGATGAAAAGAGCCAATCCGAAATATGATGACGGGGCAATGATGAGCCGGCCGTCATATAGAGGCGATGGTCACCATCCAGGAAGGGATGGTGAGCCTAGTCGCTAGCTCAAGATCGCGTTGAGACTGAGGGGTCTGCCGCGATGTGAGCATGATGGCGATGATGAGCCGTTCCAATAAATGATGACGAGGCCATGATGGGCCAATCGTCATATAAAGGCGACGGTCACCATCCAGGAAGGGATGGTGAGCCCGATCGCCAGGTCAAGACTCTCGGCGCTGAGGAAGCCGGTCTTGAGATAGATAATCACGTCGAGGCCGAGGGGCCGAGCATGATGTGAGGACGACGGCGATGAGGGGCCGGTCCAAAAATCCATGCAACGGTCGTCATTCGGTAAAGGAATGACTAAGACCGGTCTCGAGATAAATAATCACGTCGAGGCCGAGGGGACCGGTCGTGATATGAGGACGAAGGCACTGAGGAGCCGGTCCGAAGATCCATGCAACGGTCGCCATCCGGGAAGGGATGACTAAGACCGGTCTCGAGATAAATAATCACGTCGAGGCCGAGGGGGTCGATCGTGATATGAGGACGACGACGATGAGGAGTCGGTCCAAAAAATGATGACGAGGCGATGGTGAAGCCGATCGTCATATAGAGGCGATGGTCACCATCCGGGAAGGGATGATGAGCCCGATCGCCAGCTAAAGACTCTCGGCGCTGAGGAAGCCGGTCTTGAGATAGATGATCACGCTGAGGCCGAGGGGCCGGTCGTGATGTGAGGACAACGGCGATGAGGAGCCGGTCCTATAATATGATGACGAGGCGCTGATGAAGTTGATCGTCATATAAAGGCGATGGTCACCATCCGGGAAGGGATGGCGAGCCCGATCGCTGGCTCAAGACTCGCGGCGCTGAGGAAGCCGGTCTTGAGATAGATGATCACGCCGAGGCCGAGGGGCCGGTCGTGATGTGAGGACAACGACGATGAGGAGTCGGTCCAAATAATGATGACGAGGCGATGGTGAAGCCGATCGTCATATAGAGGCGATGGTCACCATCCGGGAAGGGATGGCGAGCCCGATCGTTGGCTCAAGACTCGCGGCGCTGAGGAAGCCGGTCTTGAGATAGATGATCACGCCGAGGCCGAGGGGCCGGTCGTGATGTGAGGACAACGGTGATGAGGAGCTGGTCCAAATAATGATGACGAGGCGATGGTGAAGCCGATCGTCATATAGAGGCGATGGTCACCATCCGGGAAGGGATGGCGAGCCTGATCGCTGGCTCAAGACTCGCGGCGCTGAGGAAGCCGGTCTTGAGATAGATGATCACGCCGAGGCCGAGGGGCCGGTCGTGATGTGAGGACAACGACGATGAGGAGTCGGTCCTATAATAAGGGACGGCGCTGGGCACTCGTCTGAGAAATGATGGACGGTGCTGGGCGCTCGTCTGAGATGATGGACGGCGCTGGGCGATCGTCTGAGATGATGGACGGCGCTGGGCGCTCGTCTGAAAATGAGGGACGGCGCTGGGCGCTCGTCTAAAAAATGAAGGACGGCGCTGGGCGCTCGTCTAAGAATGAAGGACGGCGCTGGGCGCTCGTCTAAGATGGGGGGCGGCGCTGGGCGCTCGTCTAAGATGATGGACGGCGCTGGGCGCTCGTCTGAGATGATGGACGGCGCTGGGCACTCGTCTGAAAATGAGGGACGGCGCTGGGCGCTCGTCTAAAAAATGAAGGACGGCGTTGGGCGCTCATCTAAGAATGAAGGACGGCGTTGGGCGCTCGTCTAAGATGATGGACGGCGCTGGGCGCTCGTCTGAAAATGAGGGACGGCGCTGGGCGCTCGTCTAAAAAATGAAGGACGGCGCTGGGCGCTCGTCTAAGAATGAAGGACGGCGTTGGGCGCTCGTCTAAGATGAGGGGCGGCGCTGGGCGCTCGTCTAAGATGATGGACGGCGTTGGGCGCTCGTCTGAGATGATGGACGGCGCTGGGCGCTCGTCTGAGATGATGGACGGTGCTGGGCGCTCGTCTGAAAATGAGGGACGACGCTGGGCGCTCGTCTAAAAAATGAGGGACGGCGCTGGGCGCTCGTCTAAGAATGAAGGACGGCGCTGGGCGCTCGTCTAAGATGAGGGACGGCGCTGGGTGCTTGTCTGAAAATGAGGGACGGCGCTGAGTGCTCGTCTGAAATGAGGGACGACGCTGGGCGCTCTTCTAAGATGAGGGACGGCGCTGGGCGCTCGTCTAATCCGCATGTATGGTCTTGCTTCGTCCATAATGTGTAGTATTTGCCTGATATGTACTTAGTATTGTTGTGGGGATTTCATTTTTTGTTGCTCGAGGACGGCGAGTGCGCGCGGTCCTCGGCTTCCCTCTTTTATTTTTTCTTTTTCCTTTTTTTTTATTTATTTCCGTTTCCGTTCCCTATTTCGGGGAGTATCCTTCTTTCAGGCTTCGGCCGAAGGGTGTGCTCGTCCTTCGGCCGGTTCGGACTTCGTTTATAACGTCCGTGATCTCAGGGGGGTCCCGTCGCCTATTTATGACACGGGCTAGACTTTTGGTTGGTTTCCAACGGCTGCCGTTGCCCAACCCTGAGTGGGGGGATTTTGCCACCTCGGCCATGATTTCAGGCCTGCCGTCCTGCGATCTGGTGCGTGAATGACGCGGTGAACTTCCCATTTCAAGACGCGGGCCGTTTGCGGGCCCCTCGTCCTGGGGACATCGTCGGCCATACCTGAGCGTTTCACTCTAGGCTTACGGGGCCAGGACGATGTGCTCTCTCAGCTAGGCCTGAGCCCTTCGCTGATACAAAATACAATGGAGTATGCCTGAGCTTGTCGCTCGTAGGCTGCTGATACGACACATGGTATCTTCTATTTACATTTCCAAAAAATAAGTGGAATACAATAGGTGCGTTGTTCATGGCAACGGCTTTTGGGCGACGCGATTAACGTCTCGGAGAACGAGGTGTACCGTTTACCGCTTTTAGACATAATGCCGTGTGCGGCCGGTAGCGGCTCTCATTTTTAGATCCCCGAGTCACCAAATAAAGGTGGCTAAGGTAGGTCGAGGGACCCAAATATAATTCAAATCATCAAATAAAGATGTTCAGTGGACTAGAGCTTCGGTTGCACCACCTTGGGGATTTTAACCGACCAGAATGGTGGTGGCAACAATAATAGTAGTAAAACCTTTTTTTCTAATAGTGGCAAAGCTATTTTGCTCCATATTTAATGCATAAAATAGGAGGAAAATTTTTTGTGGCACTTACTTGTATTTGGGCCGAAGCCTGTGTTCAGAATACCAGCCTGCTGGAAGAATAATTGATTGGGCCTGCTCTTTGAGAATCCAGCCCGCATATTGTTAGCCCACTATTTTAATTGTTCAGTCCCTAATTTCACCCACGGGATGAGAAGCCTGTTTGCGCCTGAATTAAGCTTGCTGTATCGTGAAGCCAAGGCGGAAGACTGCCTCCGGGGCGGGTTGTGCTGTTAGCACACCGTCGTCTGACCGGGAGGTCACGATTTGGGTGACGGATCCTCGATCTGGGGCCGGTGGGAATCAGGACAGCGTGGTAGAAGAGGGTCTCCCACTCCGGCCGGGAGACCATGACTTGGCCGGTGGGTCCGCGATTCGACGCCGACGAGAGCCAGGGGCGACGGTAGACGAGGGTCCTGCTCTGGCCGAAGTTGACTCCGATTTCGAACGAAGAACCTATTTGGCCGAGGAGTCTATGTTCGATGAGGCGCTACAATGGCCAAAGGGGTACACTGATATTTTCCCCTTTGTCGTAGGAGTGAAAACATGGATTGGCCGAGGCATCTTACTCTTCGTTTTGTTTTGGCCGAGGCATTGTGTTCCTTATGGTTTGGCCGGGGTGCTGTCTCCCACAATTGCTTGGCCTGGGTGACATGGCCGGTGTGCTGAGAAATCTGAGAGTCGTTGTTTTGGCCGATGTGGGACCAGGGGCGACGCGGTAACGAGGGGGTTTCTTCTCTGGCTGAGGGTCCGCCGATTTGGCCGCTGGTGCGCCGCCGTCGCAGGGGGGGTCCGTTGTCAGACCGAAGTGATTCTGATTCTGACTGGCCGAAGGTGACCCTGTTTAGGCCGATGCGACCCGGGATGAAGGAGGTAACTATCTCTATTTTTCCTTTGGTTTGAATTTTGGCAGAAGCCCGGAGTGTTGGCCGATGATGCACTGCCGGTGGATGTGTGTGTTTATCTTGGCCGGAGTGGGCCCTTGCTGTTCCCAGGACGAGGGGTGAAGCACGCTGCCTACCTTGCGTTCAACTTAGACGGAAGATCCTCCCTTGGCCGACGACATGGCTATCGAGCTAGTCACCCGATTGAGGACAGGGCCCTGCTTAGTTGTTTTCATTCTGCTCGCCTTGGCCGAGGGAGGGTGTTCGGACGACGGTGTGCACCTGGTGGAGACGAGGCCCTGTTTTCAGTGTTGCTTCTCTTAAGAGGTAATCTGGCCGACGTGGGTCCTCTACCGCCAAGGTTGGTGATGATACCGGGCCGACGTGGATCCTCTCTTGCCGATGTGTGGGCTGTCGGCTCCAAGTTGGGATGGATGAGGTGGTGTCCTTGGCGGAAGGGACTGTGACGTAGCTGGTTGGGGTGAGGGCTCTCAGACGAAGGGCTGCTCCTTCCCAGGTTGGCCGATGGTTTGTCTTGTTTGACCGAAGAGAAAGCCACCTGCTACCCGAAGATGAGGGTCCCATTTGGCTGTGACGAAACTTGGCCGACATTTGGCCGAAGAGGAGCCACCTGCTGCTCGAGGATGAGGGTCTCGTTTGGCCGAAGGATATCTTGGGGCGTCCGCTTTCTTTTGTTTAGAACCTGGACTTCGGTTTGAAGGTTTGTACTTGGGGGTTGTCAGGTCTGTGATGCGTTGACACTGGAACTCTGTGATGCTGGCCAGAGCTTCGGGTTCTACACACTTCATAAAATAATCAATCCTCATTATGATGTATTCCTTCCTTCGTACGTTGTAGGTAAGGGGCTAATAGGTCGACCCCCCATCTAGCGAACGGCAGAGGTGTAGTCATAGGGGTGTAGAAGTAGGTTGACCGTCCGGGCACTGAGGCATACTACTGACAGATAGCACATTTTCGGGTATGGTGGAAGCAGTCTTGCTGAATGGTCGGCCAATACTCAATAGTATCCTTGTAAGATGATCTTCCATGCCAATGTGACTATCTAAAGGTCGGCCCATAAATTTGACTATCTAAGCCCAAAGCCAATCGTCCACAGCAATGAGGACTGCCGCCTGTCCAAACTTAAGAGAAGAGCTCTTATTTATAGTTATGTTGAAATGACAAATTTCTACCTCAACCGGTGTGAGAAATAAGTTAACAGTTCACCGTGCACCAGACTTGGAAAAACAGGATATTGCAATCACAGATCACAATTGCTAACCAGGCTTGCTCAAATTATACAAATTGCAATCTAGTCTTTTCATCATCAACATTATTGTTATTATTATATTATTATTATTGTTAGAAATGTTTACATATCAATGACTAAAAAAATTGTTTAACATAATGTGCACTTTAAGTGTAGTAAGTTTAGTCATTGTAACTTATATTCAAATTTTACAATTAAGTGACATGACATGATAATATAATAACATTTAATCATATTTGTATAAATAAGTTTTATTTGAGTAATATTTTTGAAAAAATCTATTACTATTATTATTATTATTACTATTATTGTTGTTGTTGTTGTTACTGTTAATAGTACAAATATTTTTATTATTCAACTAATCTTTCAGCCTTTGTAGCTATATGAATATTTTACTTTATCTATTATTTGTGAATTTTAAAACTTTTTGTATTTTATTTTTGTAGGGAAATTCAAAATATGATATTTTTGTATGATATTATCACATATCACATTATATAATTACTGATACCTCTAGAAAATTAAAATAAAGAGTAAAAATTACAAAACACCTTTCAAAACTTAATCCCCACCTAAACCCACCTAGGGTCTAAAGACTTAAGACTTGGATGTACCGTCTCGACACGACTCAAGGCGCTTAAAACATTGCTCACGCATACAATCGAAACTCATTTTAACAGTTTGATTCTAATGGGTTTTTGATTAAGGAAGACATGATGGAATACAATTATGATGGCAAATGTTACATTGTCTGCTGCTCTGGTTGCTTAATTCGTTACTTCTGGGAAGAATGCTTGTAAGCAAGCGGCGAGATGGAATACGCTGGCCGAGATGTGCTGGAAATGGATGTAGAAGACCGAATAGTAGACGTTCTTGATGCGGAAAGAAGAGACCTAGACAGCGATTCGTAGCGTGCATCCATTGGTGAGCAAGGTTTTTGATTCGTTAGCCCTGAACCAGGGTTTTAGATTTGCAGCACTACCGTCATGTTTGGGAAACAGGAAATTGCTAGCTCAAATTTACCCCATGAGGATATTCTCATCTTCTTCTATAAAATTTCAAAGTGAATGTTCATTCTTATCTTGATGAATTATGAATAATTTCATTGTTTGATGCATTTGTATAAAAACTACTTATTATGTATAAATTTTCTTAATATTTCTCATTATAAAATATACTCATTATTGAGTAAAAAAATTAACCATATTAAGGCTATTTGCAAATAATACTTTTGAATGAGTTTTATCTTATACTCAAATGAGTATAATATTTACGGGAAATGTGTATTGATATGATGTTCTAAAATGAGTACTCGTAGAGGTTATTAAAATGAATTGTGTGTTATACGATATTGAGTATACCGTTTAGAGTAATGCGCATTGATGTAACATTAATGAACATTTGAGCACATTGGAGATTTGAAATGAGCTTTTGAATTTTTCGATACTCATTTTGTAAATTGTGTATACTCATTCGGTTTTGGTTGTATGCACATTTTAAAATGGCATATACATTATATTAGATTCATATATTAAAATTCATATGACTTTATTATAGATATAATTTAATAAGTTTTTATAAAAGAAAAAATAACAAAAAGAAAGTGAATCAGAAGTTATGAAACAGAATTCACGGTGCTTAATTTTGGAATCCTAATACTCAACAGAATAAGTCTGATGCTCATTTAACAAAAAACGTGATTTTCATCTCAATAGATGAAGTTTGATGCTCAATTCAGATGTCATGATGTTCAGCTAACAAACCTTATGATTTTCATATCAATGTGTAATTTGTAAGTTATGTATGCTCATTTGGTATTGATTTATGCTCTTTTTTAAAATGTCATATAAATGCATATTTCAATAGTATCATACGGTATTACATTAGATTCGTATATTGAAATTAATATGAGTGGATTATAGATATAATTTAATAAGTTTTTATAAAAGACAAAATAAGAAAAAGAACAAAAATTAGAAAATATGAAGTAGAGATTATGATACTCATTGTTAGCTTCCTAATACTCAATAAAATATATTGGATGCTCACTAAAAGTACAATATTGCTCATTTAGCGGAAACCGTGATTTTTCATCTAAATTACAAAAAATGCCCCAAATATTTTTTGGCCTGTATTAGTTATTGGGCTGTCTTCATTAGTTGGATCGGGTGTACATACACCCTATGTATAATATAGGAGCCGTAAAAGATTGTTCACGTATAAAATCGAAACTCATTTTAATACTACCTCCGTCCCAATTTACTTAGCCTTCTTTGATTTTTTCTGTCAATGATGGTAAATTTTGATCAATTATTTTAACTAATATATTTATGTAAAATTTAATAATTTTATATTTTTATGATGATATATTTAACAAAGGACATTTTCATATCATTCTCATATTATGAATACTTTCTCTATATAAACATATAATCGATCAAGTTTGCTTAAATAAAATGGGATGGAGGGAGTAGTTCTATTCTAAGGGGTTTTCGATTAAGGAAGACAGGATGGAGGGAATAATAACGATCTAATTATTTAACTGTAAGGATCATGGTTATAATGTCCTCAGGAGGGGAAGAGTGTAACTGTGAAGAGCTCAGAGCTTCAGATAATACTCAGAAATGTCAACTTTTACTACATCAGTGCGTGACATCTTCAATGAAAGGAAACTGAAATTGCCATTCATTGTCTCTCTCTTTCTTCTCATTTTCTTCCTCACCTTTCTTCTCATCTCAAACTCTCAGAAATCTCCGTTCTACACAGCCACCGACATCGCCCTGACCGGACCCGATTCCAAAGCCGCTGTCATCCCGTTTCCTTCCGCTCCAAGCCCTCTTCCACCTCCCTCACTACCGCAGCAACCGCCTGATTCCATCTCGATCGGCGGTCATGAGAATGTTGCCGGCGATTCCGATTCTGATCCGATCCAGTGGAAGTTGTGTGACGGTGCGCTGGCGGTTGACTACATACCTTGCCTTGATAATTGGAAAGCTATAAGCGCATTGAAGTCGAGGAGGCACATGGAGCATCGGGAGCGGCACTGCCCCAACCCCACTCCCAGGTGTTTGGTTCCACTTCCGGCGGGTTATCAGGTTCCCGTTCTGTGGCCCAAGAGCAGGGACATGGTGAGATTGCTATCTTTTTGGTGGTAAGAATATAGTTTATCCTTGGTAGGTGCATCTTAATTGTTTACTTTATCATTCAGCGCTACTTAGTACCATAATATATGGAATTAGCCTGTCCTCATCTGTTAGCTTACTCTATGAATTAAATGTTGATGAAATATACAATTGTCTAAAATTGCTTAACACTACAAATCCACACAGACAAAGCATGAGAAGTAGAAGTTTGCTAATCAGCCTGAAGCTAATAAAAATCAAATTAAACTCCTTCACTAATCCCATTTTAATTTCTCACAGGTATGGTATAACAATGTGCCACATCCTAAACTTGTGGATTACAAAAAGGACCAGAAATGGGTTGTCAAATCTGGGGATTATTTTGTTTTTCCTGGCGGGGGAACTCAATTCAAAGAGGGGGTGAACCACTATGTTGAATCTATAGAGAAGGTAGCATATCATCCCTAGTTTGTTAGTATATCATAATCTACCCAATTTGCATTGCATCTGATTGTTCTGTTTTTTTACTATCCAGACTTTACCAAAAATTAAATGGGGAAAAAACACAAGGGTTGTTCTTGATGTTGGCTGTGGTGTTGCTAGTTTTGGAGGTTTTTTGCTGGATAAAAATGTGATTACAATGTCATTCGCACCGAAGGATGAACATGAGGCTCAAATACAGTTTGCACTTGAACGGGGAATCCCCGCTGCACTCTCAGTGATTGGAACTCAAAAGCTTCCATTTCCAGACAATGGGTTTGACTTGATTCATTGTGCGCGTTGCAGGGTTCACTGGGATGCAGATGGTATGTACATCGAATGAAAATGCTCAGCTTATACTTCCTATTTTTCTTGTGAGAATAAGCAAGACAAGTATCCCTTGACTTGCTTATTTTGTTGTATTTGGTTTTACGAAAAACATTTATGTATGTGAACTGGGTGTACATTGACTTGCAGGTGGGAAACCATTGATGGAGCTAAACAGAGTTCTTAGGCCTGGAGGGTATTTCATATGGTCTGCCACTCCAGTATACCGGGATGATGAAAGAGATCGTCAAGTTTGGGAAGGTTTTGGCTCCTGCCTACTTATTATCTACATTTCTAAAATTTATTTTAGGCTCGCTTTGGATTTTGGAAAATACCTGGGAAGGATGATAAGAAGAAAACTATAGAGGAAATTATGAAGGAAAGAAAATGTTGACTAAATATAGTATAGGGAAAAACTCAATACACTTATTTTAGATATTTGTTGATACTTATTTTAGTCCGATTCATGGATAGCCGACCCCAAAATCTTTTGGTAATAAGGCTTGATGTTGTTGTTGATATTTATTGTATTTATTTCTGTCATATGAAGAACAAAAAAATCTAAATATGTGTAATTTAAAAACTTATATTTTATTTTCCAAGCAAAAGCAAATACAAGAATTAATTAATACGGAGTATAACTTAGCATTTTTTCCCTCTACCATTTTTCATGATCCAAAGATAATCTTAAAGTAACATTAGACCAATCACTGTTTTGTTTGACACTTATGGCAGGCAGTGGGCATTTCAGCTTACAATTGATCTTTTCCAGAATGAAGTTGTAGACTTGTAGAGTTTCTAATTCTTACAGTAAAAATTCCACTCCTATAGGTTTTGAATGGTTGGAGAATATTGGAGTGGGAGATTATTTTTTACTAACACATCTCTCTTTCTTAGTCTTATATAGAAAATAACTATATGTTTAATTAAATTATGTATTTCTATATAATTTTCATCTTCCCTTTATTTCCAATCATGCCTCTCCTTCCCCTCACTCTGAAATTTCCCAACCAAAACAAGAGTTTAGTTGACTTCAAAGCGATTCATTTAATAGACAAAATATCTTTCCTTTTGCAGCCATGGTTTCTCTGACTGCATCAATATGCTGGAAGGTAGTGAAGAAGACATATGATAAATCTACTTCAATTGGGATGGTTATATATCAAAAGCCAACTTCACCTTCCTGTTATAAGGGGCGTCAAGAAAATAATCCTCCTCTTTGCGATCAGACAAGTAGACTGAATAGTTCATGGTATGTACTGATATTTTTGTTCCTGACTTTTTATTAAGGATATTTTTGGATCTTGGAGAATGCTATGGAAAGTGAAGTTTTACTTTTCTTTTAAGGAGTTCTAAGGAAAGTTATTTCTTTATTTGGTTATATCTTGGAAAATGCTAACGAACATCAAATACGACTTCTTTTACATATGTTTAGATTTCTTAGTCTATATAAAATAGACATATATCAGAAAATAAGTACCAATAGATATTTAAATAAAGAAAAAATTCCACTTTTGGTCCCGTGACTATTATACCACTTCCACTGTTCCACATTTAGTCCCTTACTTTCAGATTGTCCACATTTAGTCCGTGACCATTATCCCCTCACCGCCCCTCGTCCTTTCGGCCAAAATTTCGGCAAATTTAATGCAGATTTTAGGTATGAAAAACCAAATTTAATGCAAAGACTGATATGAAAAACCCAACCTTATATAAAATTTAATGCAAAGACTGATTCTGAGGTTGATAAGTGGATTAAATTTGACGGAATTTTGGCCAGAAGGACGAGGGGTGGTGAGGGGATAATGGTCACGGACTAAATGTGTACAATCTGAAAGTAAGGGACTAAATGTGGAAGTGGTATAATAGTCGTGGGACCAAAAGTGGAATTTTTTCTTAAATAAACTTGTTGAGTTTTAGCGTATCCTTGATACCACACACACACTTTTTATATCCTTCCAATTCTTTTCTATCTTCAATTTTTCCTCTCCGTACTAATTTCTATCATCCAAATGAGTTCTAAATGATTCATAATCTACCTACTAGGTATGCACGCCTTGACAGCTGTCTTCCACAACTTCCCGTAACCAGCATGGGAAATTCATACAAGTGGCCTGTACCTTGGCCTATGAGGCTCAGCAACAGACCTCCAAGCTTGTCTTTAGTAGGTGATGATGAAGAGACTTTCAATAAGGATACCAAACACTGGGATGCACTTCTCTCTGACGTTTACCTAGGGGGACTTGCCATAAACTGGACAGGCATTCGGAATGTAATGGATATGAATGCCGGTTATGGAGGGTAAGCTGGAGTGTTATTACATAACTCTGTGAATGCAAGCCCGTTTGTGGGTAAATTTTGGACTGAAGTGCTTGAATGAATTGAAATTAGAGATATTACCTGAAATAGGACTCAAACATTTTGAAAATTCCAAAATAGGACTGCCATATTTTTATTCCCAAAATAGGACTAATTACTGCCATGTTTTGGCAGTACCAGAATTTAAACATGTCAATATTTTCTAAACATGGCAGTAATTAGTCCTATTTTGGGAATAAAAAATATGACAGTCCTATTTTGGAATTTTGAAACTGTTTTAGTCCTATTTCGGGAATTTTCCCTTGAATTTACTGTAATTGTGGTTCACTACCCAAATTATATTAACTTTATTTTGTTTTTATATACAAAGTACATGAAGTAAGAGTAATTTTTGGTCAATGTTACAGCTCCTTTTCTCTTTTTTATCTGTTTCAGCACTGATTTCATATACCGATTCATGTTAGACGACCCCAAATTCTTTTAGGACCAAGGATTGGATGTTGTTGTACATTAATTAAAACTTTTGAAGTCCTACTTATGTTGTTTACAACTGTTATGTTTTTAACTAAATTCTTCATATTTTACTTTGGAGTATGTTTGGGTCAAAAAACATTTGAAGCTTGACTTTTTTGAGGACAAAAAATGAGAGCAGAAGTATCACTTCTTTTCATTAGGCATTTTTTGCAATTCTTGGGAAAATTCCCGAAATAGGACTAAAAACGTTTGAAAATTCCAAAACAGGAGAGCCATGTTTTTATTCTATAAATAGGAGTAATTAGTGTCAAGTTTTGAAAATATTGTCATATTTAAAGTCTTATACTGCCAAAACATGGCAGTAATTAGTCTTATTTAGGGAATAAAAACATGATAGTCCTATTTTGGAATAGACAAACATATTTACTCCTATTTAGTGCAATTTCCCTTCTTTGAATCAAAATAGTTAGGGCATGGTAAAAAGTAGTGGCTGGTAGAAAGTTTATGTGATAAAGTCATAAAGGCTTGAGTAGGAATACATTTCTATGAAACAGGCACTGCATGTGTTACATCTGCTTCTTGAATCTTGTTTGTGACAGTAATCTTTTCTTTGTCAGATTTGCTGCAGCATTAGTTAACTTGCCATTATGGGTAATGAATGTTGTTCCTATTAGTGTGCCAGACACGTTACCTGTTATATTTGATAGAGGGTTAATTGGAATATATCATGACTGGTGTGAATCCTTCAACACCTATCCTCGTACATATGATCTTCTACATTCAAGTTTTCTCTTTGGAAAGTTAGCTCAAAGGTACGTACTATTTATTAGTAGGCCAATTTTAGAAGCTAATTGTTACGAGCGAGGTTGGGAGAAAACAAAAGAAAAATGATAATTATGATAGTTGGAAAAACAACCCAGCTTCCCGTTTTAGGCAAGGAAGTGTCCATCGGTTCCACCGAACGCACAAGAAGAATTATTCTCCAGAAGATTGATGATTTTATTTATTCCTCTATTTATACTAGTCCCAAGAGTCTTGGTGGTCTAGTATTAGAGTAACCCTAATTCAATTAAAATACTTTTATTAGGAAATTAACTAAAATAGAATATATCTACTAATAGGAAACTCTAACTAATAATAACCTAAGGAAACTAACACCTAATACTTTAGGAAACTTACTTTAGGAAACTAATAAGGAAAAAGGGGCAAATAAGCCCACGTACTAACCAAAAAAGGTCAAATAAGCCCTTATATAGGAGGCTATGTCCGGCCGTCGTCATTTAGGGCGGTTTCCGACTTTCCGGTATAAATTTTTAATGCAATTTTTTGAGCATATTATTCATTAAGTCTAGTTTAATCATACCAAATTTTAGCTAAAACTTCAATCGGGAAGACATTCAAATGAATTCTTGAAGATAATTGTGCAGTTAAAAGCGCAGTTATCTTCAAGAATTTATTTGAATGCCTTCCCAATTGAATTGCCAGCTGAAATTTGGTATGAGTAAACTAGACTTAATGAATAAGATTCTCAAAAATATTCATCAAAACATTCCACCGGGAACTGTCTCAAATGACGACGGCTGGACAGAGCCTCTTATATGAGGGCTTATTTGACCTTTTTTTGTTAGTACGCGGGCTTATTTGTCCCTTTTTCCAACTAATAATAACCTTAGGAAACTAACACCCTATACTTTAGAAAACTTACTTTAGGAAACTTATAATAATAATACTCCCTCCGGCCCTTAATTAACTTTACACTTTCTTTTTTGGGCCGTCCCATATCAAACTTTACACTTCTTTATTTGCCTTATTTGGCAAACAAATCTACACCAAACAGTGCCAAACAGTGTACTCTACAGTAAAGTCAAATTTATTTCCTTAATATGTGTGAAGTCAAACTGTAAAGCTTAATAAGGACCGGAGGGAGTAATGAATAATAATAATGATAGTAATAATGAGCTTCTTCTTTCCATATCACTAATCTGTATCCACTGCTTGGCCTTGGCTAATAATGACCATCCAATGTGTGTGGATGCACTAGTAAAGGAGCTGAGGAGGCTGGGTACACAGATCTAACGAAAAATGGCAAGCAGATTATCCAAATTTGCTTCCAGATGCCTTAGGACATGCTTTAGAATATAGGGAAATGAAAGATACTAACACAGTATGTAAGTAGGTTTGCATCTTGGAAAATGAAAGTAAAGAAACAAATGCATTGTTGTTTTGTTGTGTTTGTTTTTGCTTCCAAAAATGCAATGGTGAAAAAGTTTAAATTGCTAATGAGAGAGATCCGCTATTGAGGGCTGAAAGCTAATGGAAAATATAAAAACAAAGGAAAGCTAATGAGAAATATGATCAATGCTTTCAAATGTGTATATATATGTATGTATATATTTTAGTCTTTCTTAGTCTGCATTTGAACCTCTCCACATGTTCCTTCCTCCCACATTTTTTATACATCTTATTCTGCATTTGAACCTCCCCACATCTTCTTTCTTAGTCTGCATTTGAACCTCCCCACATGTGCACATATATTTCTCAGTCTTTGCTATAGTAGCCTTGCTAGTTTTTGTTTAAATCTAGAGCTTGAACTCTAGAATAGTTTTTTTTTAAGATTTGAATGTGTTTGTAAATTTCCCTCAAATTTCCTTGCAGATGCAACATAATAGACATGACAGTGGAGGTGGATAGAATATTGAGACCAGGCGGGATACTTTTGGTCCAAGACAGCATGGATTTGATCAATAAGCTTAGCCCAATTCTACACTCACTCCACTGGTCAGTAACTATAACCCAGCAACAGTTTCTTGTTGGCAAGAAAGGCTTTTGGCGTCCAGATGAAAAGACCAGATTATAGAAATGACACACACAACATCATATGAACTTTTTTTTTATTCGTATTCCATGGGAAGGTATCAATCCCATATATTTACATACAAGAATGATTGAGAAGCAAAAAGAGGAGCCAACATACATTTGGATAAATATTTATTATTTCTGTAAGGCTGTATTAAAACCAGCTCTTTTGTGGTTCTTAATCTGGTTCGGTTACTGCTGGTTGGAAACCAGATTTTCAAGCTACTTTGAATTCAAAAAAGCTTTAATTGGCCACTCCTGGCTTATTTTTTGGAACATCCTGATACTGTGGTTTACAACTATAAAACCGACCGGTTCTAGTCCGGTTTCATACTTTCAGTTTGACTGTTGCCATTCCAACAACAAAATACTGCAAGGCGTCTACTTATTACTCCCTCCGATTCACAAAACTTTTCTAAAATGATTACTTATGAGGAAGTTGTCCAACTCAGGTGGTGGCCGACTAACTCTCCATACGGAAGGTCTCAGGTTTGAAACTTCATGGAATGAGTTTTAACTCTGTTTATCCCATACTCTCCAGCCCAATCCCCCGACCCCCCAGGGTAAAAAAAGAAAATAAAAAAAATTACTTATTTACTTGTAAGTTAATTATTACATATTTACATATACATATATGGACTATCATACTTTCATTACTCTATAAAACCATCATCACAATACCAAAACGTTCAAAGCAGGGAGTGTTAGGTTGTATCAATATGGAGCCCTAAGCTTTTGACCTTTTGTTTTTAAAAAGCTTAGATCAGAACTTGCATTCCGTTAAACTTATTTTTCTATTAGACCAAATATGCCTCTTTGGCAAGAACAGGAGGTCCACAACCAGCTTGATGGGAGTGTGTTCACCACTCCATAATTGCATGCCATGTGGATGGATTGATGTGGTCACGTGGGATTATGACTAACGAGTTTATGATAACTAAAGGAGCAGTTAGTTGTTAAACTGAGATTAGTTTAATTCCATTTTTTAAATAGCTGATTGTAGAGTAATTAGAGATAGTTCATAATCTATCTTCTTCCCAAAACATCTTTCTAAACTTTCTCTGTATAATTCTCAAACTCATATACGGCTGAGTTCTTCTTACTGTGTCCAAATTCTTTTCCTATTATTAAGAATTCTTGCCAATAATTTAGCTTACTTTTGTATTCTTATCCCCAAGTCATAGCATAAAAAAAGACATCGACCACGAATTTACTGATCTCGGATAGGTATGGACTCGGTCCGGGTCGGGTCAGGTCCGGGTCGGGCCTAGGCCCGGGCGGGTCGGCGGGTCAGAAATGGTGGACCCGGGCCGGCCCGGGTAACCACCGGGTCCGGTTCGGGTCCGGTCCGGTCCGGGTCCATTATATTTTTTTTTTTTGTTTTCCTCTTCCTAATTAACCCCCCTTCCCCCCCAACCCCCCAAACCACCCCAAATGGCCCAAAATACCCAGCCCAACCCGAAAATTTAAAAAAAATTGAAAAAAAAATAGATTTTAGCCCGAAACGAGCCCGAGCCCGGCCGGGTCGGGCCTTGTTTTGGGTGACCCGAGCCCGGACCGGAAAACCCACGGGCCGGGCCTACCCGGACCGGTCACTGACCGGGCCACCGGGTCGGGCCGGAACAGTACCGGTCCCGGGCCGGTTCCGGGTCGGACCACCCGGCCCGAGTCCATATCTAATCTCGGATAGAAGCAGTGACATAGTCCATGATCTACATATAGCAATAAATGGTAGTTAGTTGTTATATTAATACTACATGTGTTCCACTAACATTGAAACATGAAGAAGTGGTGCAGTTAATATGAATAGTGGATTTATGTGATTGATATTGAGAGCCCCTTTGGTAGCACGAAAATCGGCTGTTTTGGCTGATTCTGCTGAAATTTATGAAGTTCTGGTTGAAGTGGCTGCATTGGCTGATTCTGCTGATACAAGAAAAAAATATTTTTAAAATATAATTTATTAATAAAATAAAGAAAAAATTATATGTAAAAATAGCTAAAATGATCATCTACAGTAACTTCAGCCAATACAGCCAGAAAAGTAACTTCAACCTTACTTTTTCGGCTTATTTTACAATTCAGCGCGCGAAAGCAAAATTTACGTGTTTGGTAAAAAAGTTGGGTGATAAGCCTGATAAACCGAAAATGAGGGTTGCCAAACGGCCTCTGAATTGGTAAAGTAAGAATAAAGTATGATTGATTTAAAACGACACAATTTTTTCCGAATTTGATATAAAAAAATCTTAGTGAGACTAACCGGAAAGGAAAAATTGGACAATCTTAGCCGTACGGAGGATTTATTGATAAAGGAACAAAGTCATACGAGTATAACAGTTTGAGGCTTTGAGCCTTTGATGTGTTGATAATTTTAGCACCAAGTAAGACCTAGATGAGAATTGTAATGATAAATTTATTTATTTTACTATGTCGAAAACTCTATATCATTTATTTATATTGTCTTTTCAATGCTTTTCACATAATTAGCTTTTATAATTTTTAGTACTAAATGATTGATTAAAGTTATTAGGAGTTTTCCCTTAAATATTATTGAAATACCTGATATAAGATATGTACAAAAATATTACTAAGGTCATTACGGACATAATATTACAATCAATATAGTGTAAAATTGAACACGACCGTAATTATTAACGTTGTGATTATAATTATTTAAGTATAAAAATCACATCTTCAATTACCACTAATTCGTTGCATATTTGGCATTATTTCTGCTAGGAAAATGGGGCAAATAAGCCCATGTAGTGACGTACTAACAAAAAAGGGTCAAATACCAAATTATTCATTAAGTGCGCAGTTAAAATTTAAGAATGATTCGTGATTTATGATTTTAAAATTTTTTAAGATGTGACAAGTGGGTCTAATAAGTATATATATGCACTACATACACATTATTTGAAGATGATATTCAAATTATTAAGAGGGGTCTTTTTCGAAAGTATCAAGAAGGGTTAATAGCACAAAGGAAAAATGGTCAAATAAGCTCACATACTAACAAAAAGGTCAAATAAGTCCTTATATAGGAGACTCTGTCCGGCCGTCACCATTTGGGGCAGTTCCCGCTGGAAATTTTTGATAAATTTTTTTGAGAATCTTATTCATTAAGTCTAGTTTACTCATACCAAATTTCAGCTAACAATTCAATTGGGAAGACATTCAAATAAATTCTTGAAGATAAATGCGCTTTTACCTCCACAGTTATCATCAAGAACTCATTTGAATGTCTTCCCAAAATTGGTATGAGTAAACTAGACTTAATGAATAATATGCTTACAAAATTGCATCAAAAACTTCCACCGGGAACCACCCCACTTAATGAATAATTTGGTATTTGACCTTTTTTTGTTAATACGTAGGCTTATTTGCCTCTTTTTCCTTTCTGCTATTAACCCTTCTTGATACTTTCCAAAAAGACCCCTCTTAATAATTTGAATATCATCTTCAAATAATGTGTATGTACTGCATATATATACTTATTAGACACTCTTGTCACATCTTAAAAAATTTTAAAATCATAAATCATGAATCATTCTTACATTTATCCTACAATAAGCTATTGAAAAAAATTATGTACACACATTTCTATACGCTTTTTATACATATGCTTTGCATGTGTAGATGGACAATTCGCTTAAAATGCAATTCATCCATATACACAAATAGAATAAGTGTTGGTATAGTTTTCACCCTTAAATGAAAATGTGCTAAATGTGGTTGAAATTTGAATAGAAAAATGTAAATTGATGTGAATCATATATTATTATTAAAAGAGAAAATAAAAAATTATTGCGACATAAAAATGAAAATTATTTTTAAGAAAAAATTACATATTTATGCCTAAAATAAAGATTATTTATAAAAATGTGACTAGTCATCATAATAACTTATATTCATTTTTTAAGCTTAATTTACCATGACACTACATTATATACCGTATTAAGTATTTTTTTTATAAAAAAACCCACAAATAATTACATATTTATGACTAATATAAAGATTGTTTATAAAAATGTAACTAGTGACTAGAGTAGATATGAAATCATAGTAACTTAAGTTCAATTTTTAAACTTAAGTTATCATGATACTACATTCCAGTAAATATTAGGTATATTTATATAAATAAGTTTTATTTTAATACTCTTTCCGTCCCTGAAAATACTTCCAACTTTCCTTTTTCGTTCGTCCAAAAAAGAACTTCCCTTTCCTTTTGATGGCAAAGAATTTGTGGTTCACATCATTTCTCTCTCCTCTGTACAACTCTTCATCACACAATTCTCACTTTCTTATTCCGCGTGGCACTTTATTTTAGAAGTAAATTATAGGACGGAGGTAGTAATATTTTTGTAAAAAAATCTAATTCGGAGAGAAGGATGGAGTAATATTTTCACAAAAACAATTAGTCATCTCATAAAAATGCCCCCAACTATTTCTGCACGCTTGTCAAAACACATAAATGTGGGGGCCCACAACTTACCTGTCATTTACAAAGCCTCTCGTTTCTTCTACTTGGTCAACGTGACGCAATTTTTGTACACACCATTTCCCGGGGTAAAATCTGATCAATACAGAGTAATCAAGACACCTTACACACAAAAATAAATGAGTTTTGCTAGAAGTACCTCAAAATGTACCCCATTTTACCCTAATCCCTAATTTGTGGTCATAAATGGACCAATTCATTTAAGTGTTGTCCCACTTAAATGAATTGTCCCATTTATGGTCACACATTAGGGGGTAGAGGTAAAAATGAGGTAAATTTTGGGATACCTGTAGCATTGTATTACTCCCTCCCTCCCCAATTGTATTACAAACTTTGACGAGACATACGGATTAAGAAACACTAATAAATGATCTTGCTTTTTACGTTTTTTCTCATCTTTTTTTAAAAGTAGCCGCACCCTTTATGTTAGGGGAAAAAGTAAAAGTAAGGGTAAATTTGTAACTTTATTCTTATTTAAATACCTAAAATAGAAAGTGGAAAACTATTTTGAGACAAACATGAAATTTTGCAAATCAAATTCAGTGCATTAGCCCCATGTGATTTGAAAAATGCGTCAAATCCCTTTGTGTTTTAATTAATCATGCACAGAATTCCTTTTATAACTAAATTTAATGATTTTGAAATAACTTTTCCTAATATTTTGATTGGATATACAAGTAAATATGTCAAAATCTCTAAATCATACAAAAATGTTAATAACTTTTCTTTTATTTGATAATTGAATTTTTTAATAGAAGAGATTTTGCGCATAATTAATTAAAACACAAAGGGTCTGATGCATTAAACCTGATACAGGGAAATAAAATAAATAGAATATCGAGTAGTAATTAACTGAAGTCATTATTGTTGATCTTTCTGATGATTGTAACCAGTCCTAGTCTACGACTCTACATAGTGCAGTATGATTAGCATCGGAGAAGACGGTGTCCTCTTCCTTCAAAATTCTCCTCATAGATCTCGAAAATCCTGTGATCACTTTTTTAATATTTTTTTGTTTTGAACTTACCTTATTTTCTTTTGTTTAAAGTCAGTCAATGAACCATTCTCTGGGGTTTCCTACACAATAAGTCCAGAAAAACTTGATGGACACTCATTTGTTTCCTTGTACTCCGTAGTTATTTTGTTTTTGTTTTTGTTTTTGTTTTAGATTCCTTGACGAGTTCGAGGAGCTATCTTTAAAGTCATTATTATTAGTACATTAGATTCTATTGTTTTTGGTCCGAGGAAGTGGCCATGAGGTTACTGAGGTTGCGAGAAATTCGCTTGGTTCCAGTTTCACTGTTTTTCTTCCTGGTTTTGGTTTGCCGACAATTTTCTGTTTGTGGGTCTCTCAGTGATAAAGGTATAATCTCTCCATTTATTATTTATTTAAGAAATTATTTCACTTTATCTGCAATTGAGTTAATTTTCTCTTCGGGTGGAGATTTCTGGTTTATTTAGGTTTTATTGAATGAAGTCTAAATGTCTAATATCTGCAGGTCTGATTTTTCTGAGATCCAAGGAAGATGGCTATGGAGGGGAAATTCAGCTTTCTTCTTCGTCTGACAGCGTTTATTATTCCGAAAGAAATGGCCTGTAAGTTTTTTTTTTGTTGAAATTTAAATTCTCCTCTTGATAGGTTTTTTATACGAGTATATAGCATTTTTGTGGGAGAAGCTGCTATTGCTTGTTTTTCCATTTTTCATACTTTTTTGTCGTCCAATGTATATTGTGCAGTTTTTTCTCCTAATCTAGAATGGATTTTGTTCCTAGATGTTATCTCTTCATAGTTCTTCACTTCTATTAGATTTGAGAGACCTAGAGAGTAGAATACTTATAAACCATATAAACTAAATACGAAGTATATATGTAAAAAAAAGCTTTGTCTCTTTATGAAAAATTTAAGCACCGGCCCGCTATTACGACATCGGGCTCCGACATTTCTAGAAAGTTTGAGGAGCTTATGGAGATATATGACTTCATAGTCATAGTTCATTTCTATAATGGATAAGCCCCTCTAGTTTTTGAAGGATGATCATGATGTGACAAAAAGCAAATTTCCGTTTAAAAATGAGAATCCATTAAGGACCCTTTTGGTAAGGGTTATTTTGGCTAAAATGATGAATTTGCTAAATTTTGAAAGCAAAATGTTTGGTAAAGTTGGGTTTAGCCAAGTAAGACACAACCCTTAGAGGCTACATTATTGTGCCCGTAAGTAGAATTAGCTGATTCATGAAACCTAATGGCAGTTAAGATTGGATTTCTGAAAGAAAAAGCGTTTGGTAATTTCAGTTTCAGTCAAATAAGTTAGTCAAAAGCTACTTAATTTGTTGAATCACCAAACAAGACGACTCTAGCTACCAAACAGACCCTGAACAAGTGGATTTCCTATTCTCATTCAGCTCAAGTTCTTCCCATCTATCAGTAGTTTTACGACCTGTTTGACATGCATTATTTGGCTTAATTAGCTAAATCTGCAAAAAAAATCCCAAAGAAAAAGTGCTTGGTTATTTCCATTTCAGCCACTTAAGTAAATCAAAAGCTCTAGTTCTTCCACTTATAAACAGAATAACCAAAACGAGATAACTCTGGCTACCAAAAAGAGCCTAACTGTTTGACAAGTGGATTTCCTATCATCATTCAGATGTTCCTAACTTCATCTTTTATGGTGGTGTGTATGCAGGAGCATGGGAAAGTCCAGACATGTAGCAGCCAACAGGAAATTGATGGAAGTAGCAACTCACATCCCATTCATCTTTCCAATCCGGGCTACCATGTATTATGTTCAATTTGTTGTACATCCTGGTCCCTCACCCTCCCCTTCTCATGCACCCTCACCTTCCCCTTCTCGCGTGCCCTCACTCTCTAGGGTCCCACAGTTGGCGCCTACCTCTGCTCTTTCTATTACCCTCTCTTCAGCACCTACTTCTTCATCACATAATTTCAGCCCAAAATCCAACCAAGTTTTGATAGTATCTGCAATCGCGGGTGGTTCTCTTCTGCTCATAATTCTGCTCACTAGTTTGTTGGTATTTTGTCATAAGAATAACATAGCTGTTGTCAAACCCTGGGCCACCGGTTTAAGTGGGCAGTTGCAGAGAGCATTTGTCACAGGTACTTTTATTTGCGTTTTTAACTCTTGAAGATTGTTGGACATCGGCTAATGTCTGTTAGATTCGGTTTAGCGAATTCCAAAAGAATGTCAAGGGGTGAAGTAAACCTCACTCCTATATTTCAAATATAGATTTGGCATACATCTGATGTACCAAATCGATCCCAAACACGCTAACCTCGAACCATAAATGCCAAAGAGTCAAATAAACAAACCCCAATCACACCAAACTTTGATACTTGTTAAAATTGCCTAGCACACACCATAAGGATCCTCTAGAGGTGAACTTTACCGCACACTTAATTGATTTAAGACACTCAACAAATTGAATGAATGAATGAAGTCTTTAGTGGAAGTTGACAAAACCTCACATGTTGAGGCGCTTTGAGTTTTGAGGCGGAGTTAGATCCAAAACATTAGTGTCCATCTTTCTTTAGTTGATTTGGGATGCTACAAAAGTTTGTTAAGAACACCACTATAGTGAAATTGTTGAGAATAAGGTTTGGCCAAACTCAATCTTAAAAAGACTGACACTTATTAATAGATTCATTCATTTCATACTTGGTGGATATTAGATACTCTCTTCGTGACATAATCTCTCTTTTCTTGTTCTGTGTTCTTCTAAAAAGGTGTGCCAAGTCTTAAGAGACAAGAACTAGAGATAGCTTGTGAAGATTTCAGCAATGTGGTTGGCGCCTCATCATTTTGTACATTTTACAAGGGCATATTGTCCAGCGGGGTGGAGATAGCAGTCATATGTCTCACTGTCGAGTCTCACAAGGATTGGTCACGAGATCAAGAAATGCAGTTCAGAAAGAAGGTACTGTGGTTAATCTTGGTCTTTAAGAATCCGCTTTGTAAGGGCTATTTGGCGGAAAAAGTTAATTATTATGGATACTAATCTGGTTCCAAGTTTTGACCTGCTGGTTATTATTCTGGTTTCAGATTGATATGCTGTCAAAAGTGAATCACAAGAACTTTGTGAACCTAATTGGTTTTTGCGTTGAAAAGAAACCTTTCACGAGAATGATGGTCTTTGAATATGCTCCTAATGGAACACTTTTTGAGCATTTACACTGTGAGTGCCCTCTTCAATCGCCTATCTCTTGTTTAATCTTTAGCAGACAAAATATCACAGACTTTTAGGAATAACTGTCCTGTTATTTTATATTCCAACCTTTATCTTGTTTAGAGAATGTTCTCGTACAAATATCACAGGCTTGGGACATTATAATGTGCCAAGCACGCCCAACCCACTTGGCCTGATAACATTGATGAGCTTCTTGATTTAAACCCTATTGAGCCCTTTTTCTTTTGCAAATTCGTCCTATTCATGTCAACCATTGCATTCATTGCTTCTCTAAGTTGTGAAAGTTTACTTGTTTTTCACAAAAATTTTCTTTAAATCGAAATGTTATGACATAATTTCACACACAATGATTGATTTTGTGACAATATGTACAAAGGAAAAATCTGTGTACACGTTGGGCTATGTAGATGCTTGTAGTTGTATGTGTGTACAGACAATTCATTGAAAAAAATACAGAATTTATATAAAAAACGAAATTGTTTGCGGGTTTGTGAAAGTGGCATGTAGACGGCGGCATGTACACATTGGTACAAAATACCATACAACCGTCTATACCGTACACACGATAAAGTTGGGTATTTTATCTTAATAGAACTGAGCATGCCGTTTAAAAGAAATGAGTATTAGTATTAAAATATAAAATTAGCACAATAAATATCTTGATGATAATATGATGCGGAGTAATATAATTAAATGAATAAGTTCATTTTTAGCATATATATTAAGTGTAAGTCATGATACTGAATTGCATGTTTCTAATATGGAGTAATCAATTGTGCTTCCAATAGAGTGATTTAATATGAATGCTCATTTCTTTTCTTTTAAACTTTATACTCCCTCCGGTTCCTATTAAAGTTCCCAGTTTGACTTCACACAGATTAAGAAAATAAATTTGATACTTTGGAGTGCACTGTTTGGCACCGTTGGGACACTGTTTGACATTGTTTTGCACTGTTTTGTTTCCTACAATTGAAGTGTGAACTTAAATAAGGGACATCCCAAAAAGGAAAGTGAGAACTTTAATACGGACCGGAGGGAGTACTCATCAAGCTTAAGTGTTTAACATAAAATATCTGGTTGTACGGCGAGCACCTTACACACCTCACCTTACACGTGTAAAACTTATCTGATTTGAGAGTTCACCACTGCAGCTAGGGAGGTGGATCACTTGGATTGGAGAATGAGAATGAGAATCATTATGGGCGTAGCATACTGTCTGGAACACATGCACCAGCTGAGACCGCCGGTCCCACACAAGAACCTCAAATCCTCTGCGATTCATCTCACGGAAGACTATGCAGCCAAAGTGTGGGACTTCATCACATGGGATGACGATTCTGCTGACGATGACACGTCAACTCCGGAGACCAATGTGTACAGCTTCGGTGGCATTCTGCTTGAGATTGTGACTGGCCGGCAACCAAACGCGCTGAACGACGTCGCATCGGAGTATGTCAGGGGCAGAAAGTCCCTCCGGGAAATGGCCGACCCAATTCTATGTTCTTTCAATCCAGAGCAGATGGATGGGCTTGGTGAAGTGATTAAATCTTGCCTCCGTCTTAGCCCAAGATTGAGGCCTAGTATGAGAGAAATTAGTGGTAGGCTGAGAGAGATAATTGGGATTGGGCCTGACGCTGCTGCCCCAAAGGCATCTCCTCTTTGGTGGGCTGAGCTCGAGATTTTATCTGCACATGATGCATTTTAAAGGAATTTTTTTCTTGTGTTTATTCATTTATTTATTTATTGCAATGGTTGTATATTCTAAGGTGGTTAAAGGCTTGTTCATGTTAACTACCCCGCCATTGAAGGTTAGGTTGGAGTTGTCACAAATTGAAAGTAAATGTTTTCTTTTTGGTAATTACTTTTGGTTAAAATTCCTATTTTAACTATCATTACATTCTAAATCAACATATCATCAGTTACTCTTTTACAGTTTTACTGCCACCCCTTTACTTAAAACAGTAGGTAGCTATTGTGGGTAAATTTGTTCTATGATACTTTCTTTAAATTTTCAACCCAGAACCTTTATAGGAGTATTTTCATTTTGTGATTTTTTGTGGAATCTTTCTAAATTTATAACATCATCTTTGGTGGATATTTAAGATGAGACTCAAACCTATGATAATCCTTTTCTGAGATTAACAATGATGCCCAGATTAAAAATGTCATCAGACTACAAAATAAGGCCATTTTGAGAATTAAACGTCAATGGCACCTTTGTCAAGAAGCTTCACAATTTATTTCAATAAAGACACCGACTAAAATGTTGATTCGTTTAGACCTTTGGGCTTTTAAAATGCAATTCTAAATTTTGATGAAATACAATAACCCCGTACCATTTTTAGGACGATTGGTGTTGTGTGTTCTACTATGAGAAGCCCGATCTTCTATCTAGTACTTAGTTTCTAAACCGGTTCAGATTTGTTGACTCATATGGATTATGTCGTAACACCTTTGGGATGTTCACATGTTTTGTTTTGATTGTAAGCTCATTTTAAAGTTGTAATCCAAACATTTTAAATGCGTCAAACCCCATTGTGAAATATAAATTCGACGCATTAGCTCCATTTGATTTAAAAAAAAACGTAAATCCCTCTGTGTTTTAATTAATTAATCATGCGTAAAACCCCATTCAAGAACAAATTTTACAATTTTGAAATCACTTTTTTAATAATATGGTTGAATATGCAAGTAACTTTATCAAAATTTCTAAATTATACAAAAAAAATTAATCTTTTTTCATTTTTTGGAAATTAAATTTGTTTTTGGAGTGGATTTGACACATGATTAATTATAAAACAGGAGGGTTTAACGCATTTTTTAAATCACATTAATGTCAAATTTATATTTCAGGAGGGAGTTTGGTGCATTAAACCCCATTTTTGAATAAAAATATTTAATGAGACACTTAATGGTTAAGTTAGTAAGAGGCACGGCTCGGTCTTCTTGTCGATGAAGCAACAAAGTGACGTCACATTTGTCAATGTTTATTTTCATAAATATTTTTCAAACCGTTCAACAATAGTATAAAATACCTTTTGGTGTACACCTTTCGTACACTTTTCCGTCTCACACACACCGAATTGTCTGTACACACATAACTGTGTACCCATCATTTTTCTTAATTTTTCAAGTTATTGATGTTGTCCATTCACTTGTAACTTCTTCTCATGACAAGTTGTTATCTACTGATTAAATGCACATTTTGGGAGATATTCATCGATTGCTCAATACATTTGGATTGTCGGGAAGAAGTTAACTCCTACAATGCCGTGTGATGTAAAATAAGGGCACTAACTAAGAAGATCGTCGTTTGGAACGGATAAAAACATGTAGCCTAAAACGATAAAAACACCATTTTGGCCATGATTTTTTTAAAAAAGCATTTCAAACAACATAATCATATTAAATTGGATTTGAAAGTAAAAATGAAAAACCGTAACAGTGAAAGAAGTGCTGCTACTATCACTTTTATAATACTGAAATTGTACGAATATATTGCTCACCTACTAAGATATACTAAAATGTAGAGCAATATATTCGTACTAAAATGTAGAGAAATATATTCGTACAGAAATGTTTCATGGTTATTTTTCAATTTTCATTACATCTCAAGCTAGTGATTGCATGTTTTGGTGTCCAACTCTAGCGTCACGTTGGTCCTTTTGAAACGATGTTGATCTAGCCCGGACTTGGATCGAGGCTTTACCCAATTTCCCTTTCAACATTGATTTGGAACTTCAATTCGGTCCAGAAACAACCGATGAAATCATGCTCGGGGAGCCTGTTTGAGGTCATAAATGAACTTTCGCAAACGATAGATATGATTGGGAAATTGTGGATGAACAAACCCGGGTGGTTGACGCATATAAATCTCCTCTGTGAGATGCCCATGAAGGAATGCATTTTTAACATCTAACTGACGAATGAGCCAATTAAAAGAAACAACCAAGGTAAGATCAGAACAATGAGAACAGTGGTGAGTTTGACAACAGAAAAATATTAATTAATTCTACACTATTATTTCCTTATCGTCCCATTTTTCTGTTTTGGAAAATCACACTAAGATTGTCCCTCATATCAAATTAGGTAAAGTTTGTGTAGCTCTAAATCATTTTTTATTTGATTCAATATCAACTACACAAACCCACTTTTTTAATAATCTTATCATTTCTTCATATTACAATGTTAGTGGGCGGAGGTATTATTGTTGGAAGTTAGGATCATTAATGAATCATGTCTTTTTAAACCACTCATGTTCTCATGTCTTAGATGAGAATTATAGTCATTTGCATTCAAAAACATATATAGTACTCATATACGTACGTAGTATGAGAAAAAAAACATGTGTAATATTTAGGTATTTTTTTCCGTTATACTCCGTAGAATTTTAATTATACGTAGTATGTAATAAGGGTTACTTAACACTATTATGGAAGTGTAGAATTAGTAGTCTCATCATTTTGATGTATCATTTTTAGAGATTAAAAAAAATCATGAATGTTGACATGATTCTTGTCAAATACTTTTACTCCATTAATATATACGGTCGAAATGTTGCGTGAGAGTAACAAAATGTATGCTTATGGGACAAAAATTAGCTAATTAGGATGAAGCTAAGGATGCCTAGGTAGGGGTCTAGGAGGAATGTAAACTTGTGGTATACGAGCTAAGCTAGTATATCTTTGACAAATCAATTAAGCGGAATTTAATGCTAATAACAATGGATTGATCGGCCCCAACACGCATTTATTAAAAGGTATGTTAATTAATTACGATCCAGTCTCCAACTAATCTTATTTATTGACGTTGACGATGAATACATGCCATATGCTCCGTATATCTACTCCCATCCGATCCTTTTATTATTTTTCTATACGGTAAAAAGCAAATAAATAAATAAATAAATAAATTGGACCGTCACCGTACACTGCCTGCTGTTAAATTATTATTATTATTTTTTTTGGTCACCTAAAGGGAAACTTAACGCGTAAAGAATAAAAGGAAAATGTCGTCTAACTTAATAATATTCTTGAGGAGAATAAAAAAGAACCCTTGTTTAAGACCAAACCTTGTCACCCTATCGGCCATAATTAGCTTCACGATAAACATGACTGAAACTAAAGAAAGAAAAAAGAGTAAAAAAGAAATTCCATGGATCATGATTTTATGACACTTTTTTGCATTAATTGTTTCAAAAAATAAATAATTAATTTTATTGCATGGGGAGGGAATTGAAAAGAACATGGAAGGTGAAGTGTCACTCACGTGGGGCACACACAAAAATACTCACGCGACAACGTACAGGGAGCAGAGCAGAGTAGAGACTTACATGTCCTCTATTTACCATTTTTTGTTCCTCTATTATCACTAAACATGGTATATTTTAATTAATTGAAATTCCAAATATCATCAGACTTACAAATTTATCTTGTTTTTAAAATAAATCTCCGAAACTACTTTGAATTTACTTACATTTGCACTCTATAATCTAAATGGATTAATAATTAATTATAATGGTTTTAAGAATAAAGTGTTATTCTTATGCCTTTCCATTTAGTTTTGGCGCGCCTTTAGGTTGTGAATCTTGTATCGCTTATAATTATTTATACAAAATATTATTTCTATAAATAATACTTCTTCTGTTCTTAAATAAATGTAACATATTGAATTTTACACTATTCACATGTGCTACTTTGGCTATGTTTTACTCCGTATTTATTAATGTATTGATAAATTATTTTCATAGAAATATTGTTAATGTTTTCACATTTTAAATTTTCAAAATTTATTTTTTTAAGTTTCTCGATAGTAAATAATTAAATATGTTAATGATCAAAGTTGTGCATTGATAAACATGAAAAGTTGATTGTTGGATTTATTTTAGAACAGAGGTAGCAATTGCTTTTACTTCTAATGAAAATAGTATTACTAATTATTAATCAAATCAGGATGCATATATAACATATGAAAGATATATAACTAGAAGATGTAAGATCTTATAAATTTGTATATATATAACGAGTACAATTAAATTTTATTGGTAACACAAAATGTTATGAACAATAAATAGTTATATATTAGTGTTATACTTTCTCCATCCCCTAATTAAAGTTCCAGTTTGACTTTTGAATCAAACTTCTTAAACTTTGACCGTCAATCATTCAAAATTAATAATATGTGATCACACAAGATTAACATTATATACTTCATTGTATTCTATTCATCGAATATATGATGCATTGTTCTTTCTTAACAATCTTTGGACCTTGTTATGCGATAATAAGTAACTTTATTTATATACTCCTTCCGTCCCTCTGTTATTGTCTCATTGCGGTTTACGATGTTTGACCGACGATAAAGCAAACAGACCCTTGCCCGCACTCAAATTATTTTTGGGGAAAAAAAATTACATATTCAGAAACTACATTAAAAGATTTACAAAGTCGCAAAAACCAGAATCAAATTTGATAAAAATTTGATACATAAAGTAAGAGATTAAGAGTGATTTGTGTTGACCAAGTGAATAGGAAATGAGACAATAATAGAGAGACGGAGGGAGTATAATCTAAATTTATAAAAATGATACTCTAGTTTTTCAGTTTTTGTAAGGGAAATGAAAAATAATAATCCAACATTTCAGTGGTTTTCTTATGATAGTCCACCTTATCGAAATTCAGGAATAATCGAACCTTTGCACCTCATCTTCATTCGCTTGTTCCTGACCGGTTGATGACCTACTATACTATTTCGGGTTTTTTCATTTTCTTTGCAAATCATTCAATAAAAAATCCCAACTTTCACAAAATCTTCTCCGATCGAGTTGTCCCACATGTCATTTTTCTTTTTTCTCCCTAAAACTCTTTTTTTTTTATCGTCTTGACTCCTTTATTCCCCTTTTTGTCTCCGTATTCTTATTTTTATTTCTTTTCAATTTTTTTCCCAATGTTTATGTATTTCTTTTTTCCTTTCGTACTTTACCTCCTTTTTACTTACACTTATATATTTTCTTTCTCCTTTTATTATCTTTATTACACTAATATATTTTTGAGAAAATAGCCCCAAAAGAGGACAAAACTAATTTCTAAGTGCATGAATAGGACAAACAGTTTGAAAATTCCAAAATAGGACTGTTATGTTTTTTATTCCCAAAATAGGAGTAATTATTGACAAGTTTAGAAAATACGGCCATGTTTGAAGTCTGGTACTGCCAAAACATGACACTAATTAGTCCTATTTTGGGAATAAAAACATGACAGTCTTATTTTGAAATTTTCAAACCTTTTTAGTCCTATTTCGGATAGTATTCTCTTAAATAATTAAACACATTTTAAACACCGACCGGTTCATATTCATAACAATTATTGGTGTATTTTCCGGTGAAAAAATCATTAATGGGCAAATTTACTAATCAAAAATCTGCAAGTGAATAATATTACGTGACAAAAAATACACATACAATAAAAACTATCAGACTAATTCCACAAGTTTCTCATTAAAATTATGTAAACATCCATTTATCTAGAATTACTTGCTCACTTTGATAACATACTCTCTTGGATATGCCACTGGAAACATCAACTATTATGTCACCAAGAAAACAAAATATTACAACTCCCATTTCATCAATATAATGTTGATAAACTTAAATCCATTTAATTTGATTGCATTAGCTTTTCGTAAGATCTTATCCGCTGCATGCGCCCGCAATATGGTTAGTGGTGATCCCCTTTGTAGCTGTATGAACCCAACACGTCGATGGTGCGGCCGTCTAGTTAATTACGTACCCTAATGACGCACTACTTCCATTGGTTTTATAGCCTTTATCACTAATATTTTTATCAACTTTTAATTTCACGCGTTTGGAATAATTTTTCTAAGGGTGGGTTTGGGAGTTTGGTTTTGGAGGGGAGGGGAAGGTTAATGGGGTTTATGACCCTCCTTTTCATTTTTTGGGAGTTTAAAAAATTGGAGGGATGGTTTTAGAGGACTTTTGTAACCCTTCAAAACCCTCCAAATGTTTAATTTTTAAGTTCCTCCAATTTGGAGGGTTGTGGAGGATAATTAACAAGATGGTAATTTAAGCTAAATTAGAAATGAATATCAGCTCAATGATTTGAATTCGGCATATCTTGAAGTGACTTTTTTTATAATTCCTTCAAAAACCCTCTCCTTCCGATTTTATTACTCCCAAATACAAAGAAGGGTTTTCTCACCCTCACTCTCTTTCCCCTCCAACAACATACCTCCAAAGCCTTCCCCTCACCTTCCCTCCAAACTCCCAAACATATCCTAATCGAATTGGATGAAGGTCTACGGAAGGCATTTTTCATACGGAGTATAATTTTTTCTTCATTTCATTAATAAAATGTATTTTTTTCCTTCAAGAATTTAGTAAATTCAACTACTTTAGCCCGAGTTTCATCAATTTTAACAGATCTAACCAATTTTAATTGACAATTTTAATAGTATCAAACGCACGATTAATTTAACTATCTTTATTATATAAAATCTTTGGTTGCATTACTTGCATGCGTATACCTCAAACTTTATTGAAGATAAATAGAAATCAAAATCTAAAACGATGATGAGAGTATGAGACTATCATTCAGACTAATATTGCCCCCTTTTATAATCTATATATTTGAAATGCAGTTTATATATGTACGTACGTACTGCCTTTTCTAGTCACTTTTTTAGTTAGGGTTGGACATATGGTTACGTTCCTCTTATATTACGTATATATATCTTATTTTTTTACACCCGAGTTAATTTACAGTTTGCGTTTTTAGATTGGCTAATGGCAATATCAAATTTTCCTTTGAAAATAATTACAGTATTTTTATTAATTAAGATTTAACTATTGAGAAACTACATTGAAAACTCTATAAAGTCACATGCAAAATTAAAAGGGTTAAATTATCTAACTAGGAGCAAAAGATTGTCAAAAGTCACAAATATGACTACACTATTTTAAATTCACTAGTAGGACTAATTATTTGTGTTTAGATAAATATACCCTTGTATCCTTTTAGACTAAAATAAATATTTAAAAAAATTAATAAAAAAATTAGAAAACTTTAAATTATAAAAAAATCAATAATAATAATAATAATAATAAATCATTAAGAAAATACATTGCCGCGCCTCTGCCACCCCTAGCACCACCACCTCTGCAGCTCCGCTCACTGAAAAAATGGGCCAACATGCATTAGTAATGTCATATTGATGACAATTTCAATGAAAATTTTGGCATTACCAAAGAGTAAAATACCATTTTCTTGGCATTTTTAGAAAAAAAATGGCATTTATTTTTACAAAAAATGACATTTTTTCACCGATCAGAGGTGGTGGTGTTGGGACGCTGTAGAGACGGTGGGAAAGGCATCCATATTATTTTTATATTTTTATGGGTTTTTACTATTTTTTATTTTCAATTTTTTAATTTTTTTATATAATTTTTTTTATAAATTTTTATTATTTTTTACGATTTTTATTACTTTTTATGATTTTTATTATTTTTTTGATTTTATTATGAATTAAAACATTTTATTATTAATCGATACTCTTAGGGGAATTTAAGGTAGAAAGTTTATGTTTAGTCCTATTTGTGATTTATTTTGACTTTAGTCCTATTTGTGAAATTAAATTTCCATTTAGTCCTATTTTAGAGTAATTACTAAAATTAAAATTAAGATATACTACCTCCGTTCCTATTAAAACTTCCAAATAGGTTTGGCACAGAGTTTAAGATAGTGGGTATTGAGTGGTGGAGAGTTGTGCAGAGGAGAGAGAAATGTGTAAGAAATGTTGCGAACCACAAATTCTTTACTAAAAAGGGAAAGTGGAAGTTTTAATTGGAACGGACGAAAAAAGAAAGTTGAAAGTTTATTTAGGAACGGAGGGAGTAATAAAAATTTAGTCATTCCAAATCATTTTGAGGTGAATTGAAGATAGTACTCCATATACTATAAGTCTATAATATAATAATAATGCTCCATAAAAGTGATACCCCGTAGTACTTTGTACTCGGTAGTCGGTAGTATATAATCGGCCAAATGACCCAGTTGGTAAAAAAAGCATAGTGACAAATTGGTAAATTTTTGTGAGTGATAAACTTTTGATCCTTGATTTTAGAATTATATTCCTAACATTTCATATTTTAAATATTAAGAAATATTTGTGATAATAGTTGTTGTCTGCTAGCTAATAGCCGTTTGAACGAGCATATTGACAATAGTGGATTCCGTTAGCTTTTATAACTAATTAGCGTTTGAAATAAAATATTAATAACTTAATTGTTTGCGATTAAATGTTAAGACGTAAAATGACCATTAAAGATATGAATTTGAAAGTATATATATTTTTCTAAACTTTATTTCTTTTATGTTTTAATAAGTCTTTGAAAAGGTTTTAAAAATTATATTTACATTTATTTTAAATAACCATGGAGTAAATTCTTTTCAATAAATTACTCCGTAATAAAGTCATATGGAGTAGAATTCTGGAGTAGATTTTTTGAATGGAGTAGACTTTTAAAAGAAATAAAAAATAGTCATATTTAAAATATTATTACAAAAAATATATGAATTTATATGTGTGTTCGCATTAATGTACATATCTTAAAAATGACATTGTTAGTAATTACTAAAAAACCGTAAACATAATTCTTAAAACTCTTTTCCAAAACTTATTAAAAATAAAAAATAAAATAAAATTAATTTAAATATATAAACTATTAAATTCATTTTTATGGTCATTTTACGTCTGAAAAGCTAATTGCAAATTTTAAATTACTAACATTTTATTTCAAACCGCTAATGAAAGCGGTTAGTTAAAAAAAGTAATGGTGACAAAATCAACGTAAAAGGACGGCAAATGTCAATTTCACAATATTTAGAATATGATTTATCGGGAATTCTAAAATCAAGGATATGATATTTATCACTCACAAAAAATAATTAATTTGTCATAAGTTTTTTTTTACCAATATGCCTCAAGTGGTTTTTTTTTTTTACAAATCTCTCAACGACCCCCGGTAGTCGGTAAGGCGGTAGTATATAATCTACGCATAAAATTAGACATTGCAAACCAGAAAATGTGTCCTGTTCAAACTAAGGACCAAAATAAATGGAGCAAATCGAGAGGTTTGGGAAAGAATGACATATGACGGGAATTAAATAAAGAAATAATGATATACTAGCTTCCTCCAAATTGATTTGCAAATTTCACTTAATTTTTTGATCAAACAATTTCATTTTATGAACTTAATTAGGATGTCAATTTTAATTATATTCTAAATTGGAGTTTGGAACTTTAAATAGATCTTAATATAGTTTTTGAATATGTCGATTTTAATTATTAAAAATTGAATTAATTATCAATATGAATGATGTAAAATTAACATTGATTGACAAAAAAATGTTGACTTTGTAAAACAACTTTGGACGAAGGGAGTATATACAAAGTATATGACTAAAATAAAGATGATGAGAAAACGTGACCTTGTACAGTATGACTAAAATAATACTCCCTCCGTCCCGAAAAGGTTGGCAAAATATCCTTTTTTGGATGTCCCAAAAAGATTTGTCATTTCCATTTAAAGTAAGGAATATGTGGCTAAAATTAATTTTCTCTCCTCTGCACAAATTTCAACCACACAGTTTTTACTTTATTAATCCACATGAAAGTCAACTTTGATCAACCTTTTCGGGACGGAGGGAGTAACTTTTAATTATTATTTTTATATTCGATTTTACACTGTAGTGATAATGAAGTAATGTACATAGTAACTCTAGACCCTTTTTGTTGATTAATTACATTTGAGTAATATTCTAAGAAAAAAGTCTTAAATAAAACTGTAAAAAAATTCTCGAAAATCTGGAAAAAATGAAAACTCGGCAGGAATAATTGTAATGTCTTTTGTTAAACTTTTACTATCGTAATAATAATACAATAACATTTTATTATTTTTTATTCTTCATAAGCATTTTTAATACTCAATCTGCCCCCAATAAATTCTTTTCCTGAATCCGCAACTGATATTAGACACATGATAGCATTAAATGCTGACATTTTTGTTCAGTATGTGCGACGATCAGCGAATAGAGTTGTTGATATTTTGGCTAAGCAAACTATTTTTGATCGTTTTTGGTTTGATGTACCACCTATTTGTATTAGAAACTTCTTATTAGGAAGGATATTTATGATTAATATTATCAGGTGTTTTATTTTCACAAAGAAAAAAAGTAGACATTGCAAATCATTTTGTAGCAAAGGGCTACGATTTAATAATAATAACAATAATCCATAAAAGTAAGACGTCGTACTTCGTCGTATATAATCTATAATAAAGGTGACAACTCTGGTACCCATTTAAAAAATGGGGTACCGAACCTACCACTCACTTGATTGGTTTAAATCATTACAACATTTTTAATTTAGATTTAAATAATTTAACTACATCATTCTTATTGATCTATGTGGACAAAGGTATGGTACCTTGAAGGTGGTCGATTTTATTTAATTAATTTCAATTCCTTTTTGCATGAAAAGTGAAAACCTAATGTTCTGCTCTCGTGTGAGGAACACAAAAATTAAACCGGAATTGAAGTTTGCTAAACTACTTTAATTTGCTTTCGCACTCATTAATATAATGAATTAATTATTTAATTAAAAAGTAGGCTTTTAATTCAGTCTTCTCACGAGGTTCCTGAGCCGCATGCAACTGATCGCAGCCGTCCAAAAAGTGAGAGGCTGCACGTATTGTAGCTAGCGGCTAACAATCCCTAACTGCAAATTATACCGTGAGATCGGCCCACCATGCCCATGGTGTGCCGATCCCAAAACGGTGTCGTTCTTCGTTAAAAAAAATACAAAATCTTCCTTGCGCTTCGTTCCCAGCGGCTCCGTAATTGCGCATCTGCCTAGAGCGATGAAATAACAGGTCCCTTTACTCCGCCTCTGCGCTTCCTTCGCAGAGATAACCCATTACTATAGAGATAACCCATTACTACCTCCGTTCTCTTTTAAATGTAATATTAGATTTTTTGCACGGTTCACGTATTCTAATTCTACTTTGATTCTATTTTATTTATTAATATAATATAAATTAATTTTTTTAAAAATATATATTATTAAGTTCCTCACATTTTAAATTTTCAAAATCTAATTTTTTAAGTTTTTTACTAATAAGGAATGAAATATATTAATGATAAAACTTGTACATTGACAAGCGTGAAAAATGAACCGTTCTGCAATGAAAAAAGAATAGGGTAATATTAGTGAAATGGTATATGCATGTCGCGAGCTAGTATCACGTCAGTACGCTATTCTTAAATTAGCATATCACTTTTACGTACACTTCATGACTTCATGTCTGTGATATTTACCGCCATTGCCGTCATCTAAGAGTTTAATATCTTGATTATGCATGTTCTACAGAATAGGCCTCAAAATTCCCAGTGTCTTCAAATTTCGGGATCAATGAAACATGAAGGAGAAGTTGATTTTGGACGATATTTGCGTCCTATTTTTGGACGATATTTGATTTTGCATCATTTTTTATAATAATCATTAATATATGCATCATAATTCAATATAATACTACTGAACTTTGCACCTCATTCCTTCAAAATATTTGGGCAATGTAATGCACAAATTCATGATTTTGAAAGTGGAGGTGCAAAATGCATTATCACTCAAAACATGAATTGCAAAGTCAAATTCAGTCAAATATGGAAGTATGTCATGCCTCAAGGCCGGTGATATTTAAGTACTTAACACTCAAATGAAAAAGAGTAAAGTTTTGAAACACAGTAATCATCTAACACAATATTCAGGGACGAATCTAGAATTTCGAGTCAATGAAAAAAACAAATTATTTGAAGATAAAAGTAGGTACACAACCACCATCACTTTTTAAATAACTTGTGACTTGTTTAACCACATGAATCTTATCGGAATAAAGGATTGATTTTTGAATTGCAAATTTCATCTACCAAGGAGGGTGTCCGTGAGTCACGAGAAGTTTTCTTAACATTACAATAGTGTGTATGAGATTATTATTTTTAGAATAATATTATATTGTTAATTCATATATGTGGTGCATATTATATTTGTATTACGTAAAGATAATTATGTATGCAAAAAATTGTTGTTAGAAAGTAAGAAGTAAATAAATTGTGTAATTTAATGTCAACAAACATTTATACTTTGGATTCACTTCACATAATTTAAAAACTGTTTAACTAGTGTATATTTAATATCATTTGACATTTTACAAAATCGAGTACTAATTATTTAATAAAGATAATTAAACATCACAAAACTAGGAATTTCTATATAATAAATATCTTAACTCTTAAATAATGAGTTGTTCTATTGTTATTTGTTTAAGTTATGTAAATTGTTTTAGATTTTCTTCTTTTAAATTTCCAAAATAAATATTTTTATTTAACTTCGATACATTTGTAGAATTTTCATAATTATTTTTACATGTTTAAAAATATTTAATTTGGAAATTTATAAAAACATTATTATTTTTATTTTAAATTGAGAGTTGATAATTGGGATTAATAAAAGAAGATCGACTATAGTTGGGATTATTTATAGCTTACGCATAGTTCACATTTAAATTTGACCTGTTATACCAGGTTGTAGCAGATTAGGGACTATTTTTGGAAAATGGTCCCTATAGTTGGGACCACCCAGGAATAATTGTTAGTTGGGATTATTAGTAGTGGAACGACAATAGTTGGGATTATTATTTTCCATTTTTCCTATATCTAATTAAAGCATGAAAATTTTATAAAAATATTACATACTCCCTCCGTCCCAATATACTTAGCCAAACTTGAATTTTCAAGTCAACGGCGTCTAACTTTGACCAATTATATGTGTATATAGAAAAAGTATTGATAATATGAAAATGATATGAAAATGTTCTTTGTTAAAAATACTATCATAAAAGTATAAGATTATTAAATTTTGCATAAATATATTAGTTAAAATAATTGGTCAAAGTTAGACGCCGTTGACTTGAAAAGTCAAGTTTGGCTAAGTAAATTGGGACGGAGGTAGTATATAATTTTGAAGGGGGCGGTTCCCCCACCCCCTAAATTCATCCCTGAAGATATTATACTCCCTCCGATTCGAAAAGAAGTTCCATCTTTTCTTTTCGGGCAGATTCAAAATTAAGTTCCACTTTCAAACATTTCCTTATTTGACAAATTATCTACATCAAAACAGTTTCAAACAGTGTCTAACAGTGTCAAACAGTGCCAAACAATGCACTCCACGGTAAAGTCAAATTTATTTTCTTAATATGTGTGAAGTCAAATGTGGAACTTGTTTCAGAAACGGAGGGAGTATTTCTTTGTGGTCCCAAAGAGTCTAGAGTTCAACTATTGAATAACATCAATCACCTTTCCGTCTCATAAACATGAGTATGAATTACCTAATTTAGGAGTAAAAGGTAGCCAAAATCACATATATGATTGCATTGTTTTAAATTCTCTAGTAGGAATAATTATGTGTGTTTGAAAAAATATATCGTAGCTTTTTGGATTAAAATAAATATTTAATAAAATTGATAAAAAAAATAAGAAAAAAATAATAAATAAAAAAAATTGAAAAATTGAAAAAAAAAGTAAAATAAAATGTAAAGAAAATACACCGCTGCCTCTGCCATCCCCAACATCACCAACTCTGGCCACTAGAAAAAATGTTAACATGAATTAGTAATGTCATATTGACGGCAGTTTCAATGAAAATTTTGACATTATAAAAAAATGCCATTTTCTTGGCATTTTAAAAGATGACATTTGTTTTACCGATCGGAGGTGGTGGTGCTGGGAGGCGGTAGAGGCGGTGGGAAATGTATCCATATTTTTATGGCTTTTTACTGTAGTACTTTTTATTCCATATTAATTTTTTTAAATTTTTCATTTTTCAATTTTTTATTTTATAATTTTTTAAATAGTTTTTAATATATTTTTTACGATTTTAATTATATTTTTTACGATTTTATTATGAATTAAAACATTTTACTATGAATTAATACTCTTTGGGGTATTTAGGGTAGAAAATTAATGTTTAGTCCTGTTTGTGAATAATTTAGGCTTTAGTCCTATTTAGGTCAATTTCTATAAAAAATGAATGAGATTGAATGAAAAGCTCTGTAATGTGTTTTGTTTCCTGTTAATTTGATACTCTCACATTCCTAAAAACTTTACCAATTTTTCTTTTTTGATTATCCCACTAACTTAGGCATTTTCCTTTTTATGTAATGAATTTGTGGTTCCAGATAATTCTTTCTGCTCTGCACAAACCTCAACCATAAAGTTTTCATTATATTAAAATCCCCTTGTTGGTCAAACTTGGTCAAGTTTTAAGGACGAAGAGAGTACTCCGTATTATATTGTGGAACTTTAATTTGACAACTGGAACATGGTCTCTCAATCAATTAGGAGTGTGTTTGGTGACATTTATTTTCGCTTATCAGTCTGTTGGTCCAAAATAGGATGCTCGTAGGCTTTTAGGAAAGCTACGTACGACACTCAAGAAGGAAATCAAGAAAGCAATACGAGAATGGAAAGTGTTCTGGGAAGTTTAGTTGCCAGAAATAGCATATCCATTATTTGAATCGAACTTGCCTTTTATAGGCGATTACAAATGGTAAATGCCAAAGATACTGATGGCTAATTAATTACAACATTAATACGGAATTAAATACATAATTAAGTCACATATTAATTGCTTTGGCCGTTATAGTTCCTGGCTGGCAGGTCGGCCTGGCTGGCAGGCTGGACGCTTGAGCTCCCTCCTACTGGACTGGACGGTGGGCTTCCCACTAGGCTGGAGGAAGGCTTCTGGTCGGGCTGGAGGTAGGCTCCTGGCTAGGCTGGAAGGCAGGCTCCCCGCTGGTCTGGAGGCAGGCTGCTGGCCGGGCTGGAAGGCAGACTCCCACCTGGACTAGACCGCAGGGTCCTGGCTGGGCTGGAAGGCAGTCTCCCAGCTGGGCTAGTCGGCAGGCTTCTGGTTGGGTTGGAAGGCAAGCGCCCCACTGGGCTGGAGGACAGACTCCCTGCTGGGCAGTAGGCAGGTTGCTCGCCGGGCTGCAAGGCAGGCTCCTAGCGAAGCTGGAGGCAGGCTGCTGGCCAGGCTGGAAGGCAGGCCGTCTTGGGCTTTCACTCCTTGATGGGCCTGATCGGTTGGGCCGACTCGAGCTCTAGGCCACTCGGCCTGGGCTTGCTGGTCCAAGTTTGGGGCCCAGATCAATTAGGCTCTGGGCCTAGTCCTGTAACCCCATCACAGTCTTATCAACTATGTAGTACTTTTTTTACCAAGCACATAACTTTTAATTTCGCGCACTAAATTTAGTAGTTACTTTCAAAATAAGTAAGGTAAAGACAGTTACTTTTGTGGCTGTATTGGCTGATGTTACTGTAGAGAACAATTTTAACTATTTTACATATAATATTTTCTTTATTTTATTAATATCCTAATTTAATTACTACACGTATATGTTTGTACATAACAAATAAAGTTTTATTTCTCAAGTTTCAAATAAAACTTATAGTAAAAAAACCATGTAACAATAATATATAACAAGTTACGTGGTTTGTCATAAAAGTTACCTCGATTTCTCGAATGTTATCACATAGTATTTCTTTGTTATTATAAGTTAGATTTCAAAGGTGAAAATTTCTTTACTGATTTTCTCAAGTTGCTTATAGAGAAAATTGTTGACAGTAAGACTAAATCATACAAACTTTACAAGATTAGGACTCAGTTAAGTTTTTTTCATCCGCAAGCTTTATTTAGTTCTATTTCAGTAAACTTTTTTTTTAGTTTTCCTTTTTACCCTCCACTTTAGGTTGCTCACTAAAGATGAATAACTTCCGCAACGATCAATCTCTTCCACAACGACAATGTCTTCTTGTTCTGTTCTTCGTCTTAATGGGAAGCAATCGTGCGGTGACAATGTTTTAATGGGATGTCGTTCGGCTACGAAATCCCCTTCCACATTGCATTCTTTCTCGTCACCTCTTGCCATTCGGATCCACGAATTTTCAATCTATGTTCTCAATTTGTTGAGTCAATATATATATATATATATATATATATATATATATATATGTTTTCTCAAGCTAGACCAAAACCCAACTTATCTGATGATGTAATTGTTGCACTTACAAAAAGAACACAAGAAGGAGGTCGGAAGTTGTGGAGGCTAAGGCCGAGAAGAGTTCAGCCACACTCATGATGGCATATGATGGGGCCATATTTGCATATGCTTGCTTGAAAGAATTGAATGGAGTTCTTGATGTTTTTGAATGTTCCTTTGCACTGTCAACCATAACCGAGCTTCCTTTCATTGCATTCAAGGTAAGACTTGGCCGGAAAAACTGGTGTGGAAGAAGTCTTAGGGTTGGGTTCCCTATCTGACTCAGAGAAGGAAGGAGGAAGGACTGGAGAAACTGAAGCCTGAGATTACTCTATTGAGCATAGAATCAAGTTTGCCAATGAGAATTAAGATTGAGGCTCCGCCCTCTTTCTAAAATTACGTCCTTCGAAGTTCGTCTTCCCGATGCCTGTGCGGCAGTCCATGCCGCCGGTGGATGGAATTGGACCGGTGGACACCCAGGTGAGTTCGTACGCAACGGTGGTAAGGGACTCCATCCCCGGCCATCGACTGCACGCTCAACCCTGCTCTTTCACGGATGCGGACGTTCTGGGTTCTACTGGAAGCTTCAATGGCTTCCGAGTTGTCTCCTTCTCTCACAATGAGTTGCATGTGCTCTCTTCTCCCTTCCGCTACGCCCTTATTGGAACCTTCACCCATCGACGCCCCCCCCCCCCCCCCCCCCTTCCTTGATTCGTGAGGGGTTCACCCAAACATACTCGGTGAGTCTGATTAAACCTAATATTGTCCTAATTAACTGTCAATCGGACATCAATTTTCATAGATTTTGGGGAAAAACATTTGGGATTTTTTTGGTTCCAAGATGGTTGTGTCCAGATGGACTTCTTCCTTCTCTATGGACCAGGATTCCCCCTTGCACCGGTATGGATTTTTCTTGAAGGGCTCCCCATCCACCTTCATGATTTGCGAGCACTTAATTCCATAGGATCTCTGCTGAGGAAGCCTATTCGAATTGATGTGCCCACTTCAAACTTCTCCAGACCCTCTGTCGCACGCATATGTGTCGAAATTGATATCTCAAAAATTCTCCCGAAATGCATTTGGATCGGAAATGGCAAAAATGGTTTTTTCAGAACATCGTAGTAGTACAAAGCACACTACATATGCACACATGATGCATTACTGTTACACGGAAGATATTATATTAGGATATTATATTATTCTATTACCTTGTTTAGTCTTCCTTCTATATATGTTTATTGATATGTATGGCTACACTAGAATATTCTATAGTTAATATTACGTATCTTTATTCGGACCATCTTGTATTTATAGGGCAGCAGACCCTAACTCTAATACGGAGCATTATTCTTTCGTTTCTCAGTCACATACGTTTCTCTTTGACATGGTATCAGAGCCAAATTGATCCATGGTGTGGGTCCCCTTGTGAAAAGTGATTGACACGATTATAAAAAAACGTCAATGACAAATTGACGAAAAAAATGAATGACGGCACGATCCAGACGAAGAGTCTGGTCGTGAGGAGGGGTGTTAAATCCCACACCAGAAATGTTTGAATCAACGAAGTGCTATATTAAGACATGGGCTACTCCTCCTATCAGGTTGACCTTTGAAAGAGTATGGTTTTTCTCAATCTTATGCAGACTACTCTTTGTTCACTTATACCCGTGAGGATATCCAAATTAATGTTCTTGTCTATGTGGATGATCTTATTATATATGGCAATAATAGTGTTGCAATGTCCTCATTCAAAGCGTATCTTAGCACATGCTTTCATATGAAAGATTTGGGACCTCTAAAATACTTTCTGGGAATTGAGGTAGCACGTAGCCCGACTGGACTTTTTCTTACACAAAGGAAATATGCTTTGGACATTATCTCCGAAGCTGGCTTACATGGCGCTAAGCCTGCCTCATTTCCGATAGAACAGAATCACACTTTAGCTTCCGCAACTGGCTCCTTTCTTCAGGACCCGGAACCGTACCGTCGTTTAATGGGCCGACTCATATACTTAGTTGTGACTCGTCCTGATCTGACATACTCGGTCCATATACTGTCTCAGTTTATTCAAGCACCACGACAAGAACATTGGGATGGTGCACTTCGTATTGTTCGCTATCTGAAAGGTTCCCCTGTCCAGGGAATACTACTACGTGCGGATAGTGATCTCACACTTCGCGGTTGGTGTGACTCTGATTGGGCGGCTTGTCCTCTTACCAGGTGATCTATTTCTGGTTGGTTGGTTTTCCTAGAACAATCTCCTGTTTCTTGGAAAACTAAAAAGCAACATACAGTTTCTCGATCCTCTGCTGAAGCCGAGTACCATTCTATGGCAGCTGTGACTTGTGAACTTAAGTGGTTGAAAGCTCTCTTACTCAGGCTTGGTATTCATCACCATCAGGTCATACCATTGTACTGTGATAGTCAGTCTGCTCTTCACATCGCGAAAAATTCTATGTTTCAAGACCGGACTAAGCATATTGAGGTTGATTGTCATTTTGTGCGTGGTGCAGTTCAAGATGGCCTCATTGCTCCCTCTTATGTACCTAAAACCATTCAACTTGCAGATATCTTTACTAAAGCACTTGGCAAAACTCAGTTTGCATTTCTTCTTCGCAAGTTGGGCATTCTTGATCCTCATGCTCCAACTTTGGGGGGGGGGGGGATGTTATACGGAAGATAGTATATTAGGATATTATATTATTCTATTACCTTGTTTAGTATTCCTTCTATATATGTTTATTGCTATGTATGGCTACACTAGAATATTCTACAGTTAACACCCCGCCCCATAGGGCCCAAGGTAGTTACTCCTGACCTCTAGTACTGTCCTCACAAACCGCCACTAGCCTTTTCCGCGCACTTTGTCCTCACTCGTGTGCGCCCTGAGAAACTTCCCAGGGGGTCACCCATCCCAAGACTACTCCCGTGCAAGCACGCTTAACTTTGGAGTTCTTGGTGATGAGCTCCCTTAAAAGGAGATGCATCTTGTTGGTATGAGTAGTACTATCAATCCTCTTAAATTAATCTTGGGTATTACAATCACCCCCACATAGGATTGCAACGTCCTCGTTGCGCCCTTAACTATCTCAATCAAACCCCAGAATCTTGCCCCGCTAAGTGCCCGCCCGATATCCAACGGGTCAACACACTGTCGCAGGGTTGCTCTGATACCACCTGTAACACCCCGGCCCCGTAGGCCCCGAGGTAGTTACTCCTGACCTCTAGTACTGTCCTCACAAACCGCCACTAGCCTTTTCCGCGCACTTTGTCCTCACTCGTGCGCGCCCTGAGAAACTTCCCAGGATGTCACCCATCCCAAGACTACTCCCGTGCAAGCACGCTTAACTTTGGAGTTCTTGGTGATGAGCTCCCTTAAAAGGAGATGCATCTTGTTGGTATGAGTAGTACTATCAATCCTCTTAAATTAATCTTGGGTATTACAGTATCTTTATTTGGACCATCTTGTATTTATAGGGAAGCAGACCCTAACTCTAATACGGAGCATTATTCTTTCGTTTCTCAGTCACATATGTTTCCCTTTGACAATTACCCACATATATCTTTTTCAAACATTAGACAAAATAAAAAATGACCTGTTAGCAAATAATTAAGCTATTAACTTCTTAAACATTTAAGTATTTAACCCCAAACCATCAAACTAATCTAACGAGGTCAAGGGTTGAGGGCTCCAGAGCATTCGACTATTGGGTTTCATAGGTGGACTTCAATAAGAGTGGGCTAGACTTCATACGAAGTATTATATTACTATGGAGTATGGGGGTGTTTGGATTTGATTCTTAAAACTGCTTCTGCTCCTTCAGGGAGAAGAAGCTGAAGTTGGAGTGTTTGAGTAAAAGTGCAGAAGTGATTCTGGTGCTCTAATTTACTCCTAGAATCAGTTTTTTTAGAAGCTGGGGTTGACCAACTTCTGAAAACTGTTTCTGATTCTGCTTCTGCTTTAAAAAAGAAGCAGAATCATAATCAGTTCCAAACACCCCTATATATACTTACATATTTTGGACGGTTATCGGTGACCGACCGATAACCGATAAATATAACCGAATAAAAACTGAATAACCGAATAACCGATTCTTTTTAATTTATTATAACCAAAAACCGACCGAAAACCGATTTTTTCAGTCGGTTCGGTCATCGGTTTTCAGTTAGGTCGATTAAATCGGTTATTTGCTCACCCCTAGTTGCTCTGGACCTCCATGGCCACATCAGAATCATCGTTAGACGAAGCCGCATCATCTACTGACCTCTCATCTGACCATGTCTCGGACTGGACCGAGGGCTCTCTCAAGATATCTTGAGAATGGCTAGCCGAAGACATCTTGCGGTATATTATCGGAGGGTTTTCGGATGATAAAAAAGTCTAAAGCCACTAACACTAAATCTAAGGGAGGCAACACAAAGTATGCAAGAAATAGAAAGAACATGTGATGAACTGACCTTGGGGGACTTGGTTTGATCGAATAAGGCTTTCTCTCTCTAAGAAAAATTTTGGCAGAGCTTTGCTTCAATAATGATCGCACAAAGCAAATGGGTTCAGGCCAGGAGTATTTATTGCCTCCCCAACCGTGGTTAGGGCCTGAACCTGGGCCTCGGGTTAAGAGCTCATCATTACGAACCGTCGCCTCAACCAACCGGCGACACCCGCCCGAAGCAAGCAAACTAGCACACAACACGTGGACCCCTGCTCCAACGGTCATATTCCAACGGCTACTTGCAGGCAACTGAACAGATTCCACGCCACGAACGACCCCTCGTCCTTTGTCGGACGAATGTCCTCAGAATCATCTGACGTGATTCTACATCTTAAGACCGGCGTCCTAGGTATCATAGGACGAACGTCACCAGAATCATCAACATGATTCTACATCTGAAGATCGGCGTCCTCGGGATCACCAGATGACCGTCCCCAGGATCACCAAATGAATGTCCCCGAATCATCAGCGTGACGGTCGTCCATTCAGCAGGCGGACACCTCTGCAGCTCCACACCCAGGCCGAAGGGTTCACCCCTCTTGCTTCATTTTGAAGGCATCCGATGTGCTCTTTTTCCCTCGTTAGGATTTTTTCCCATAGGGTTTTTCATAATGAGGTTTTTAACGAGGCATCTCCCCATTGTGAATCAAAAGGTGTCGACCCTCGGCCCCCTGTGGAAAATATGCATTGCTCTACTCCTTTTCACCTCATTACATGTGCCTCAAGGAAGGGGAGTCTAGAGAACCCCTTCGGGAAATCACAAAAAGTTAAAAGTTTTTTCAAAGCATCAGCAAAAGCCCCCAGTCTCAAAATATGGGGGACTGGGGGACTCCCCTCGGCAAAACATGCAAACACAAAGTTGTCACTACTTCACAACTACAGCAAGGCAGCCACCGGTGACTTTACAACACTTACTCCTATTTCCCTCGAGAAGCTCTCGACAAAAGGAGTGGGGGACTCCTGATGGAGTATATGGCCCAGGAACCCCCGGCCCACATACTTCCACTACTACAATCACGCCCAACA
>CAMAPE010000035.1:21992500-22002500 GCA_945859875.1 Cuscuta europaea | reverse complement strand
TTTTTCCTTTGAGGTGAGTCAAACCACGGATCTTTAGTTCATCTAGCTGTTTGAGCTTGTCTGCGGTTCTCCAAATTCCCTTTCTGATTTCCTCTTGGAAGGGGGCATTTGTTCTGATGTTTTCCCAGAGCTTTTCTTTTGGGGGCAACTTGCTTGCCGTTTGTCTGATGACGGATTCTAGCTCCCTGGGTATCTTTTTGTAGTCCTCCCCTTCTTTGAGTTCGTCTTCATCAAGGCGTATGATGTCTTCTGCGCATTTGGCCAGTAACTCTCTCAGCCACCAATTTCGCTGCATATCCTCTGTCTCGGCTTCGCATCTAAGATCATCCCACTCTGTCCACTTTCTCGGCCAAACGTCATGTACCACAGCATCCTCGAGTGCATCGTGAATATCTTTGCCTTGGGGAATGTAAGGGACTCTCAGCTGTGGTGATTTTTCTCGTGAGTCACAACCGGGTTCACTAGGATTGCCCGTTGTCATCAGGTTAGAACTGAGTTCTGGCTGATGGCCTGACTTGACAGATGAATCAGAGATAGCATTGTCAGGACTTCCATCCCCTCCTCGGACGGTATCCTTTGGAGACACGCCTCGGGATGTTGTCATCGATTTCGAACTGTGTTCTGATCGATGGCCTGAGCTTTGTGATGTACCAGAGGTAACCACTACAGGACTTCCATCCCCTCCTCGGACAGTATCTCTAGGAGATAAGCCTCGGGATGTTTCGTCTAGCTCGACCAGGCTAGAGAGTTGGGCTTGGTTGTGGCTCGAGGAAGGTGGTGGTTGGTTGGTGGGCTGGTTTGATGAGGTGTTTGGCTGGGGTTCATGGCTGGTAGAGGCTGCTTGCTCAAGTGTCTGAGGCCTCTTGTTCTCCCCCTCATGAGGTTCCGAATCATCGGGATCCTCATGGGAACGTTTGAGACCTCGGGGACTGTCACGGCAAGTGCCGTACTGAGGGCGGTCGTGTTTGAAGAAAACTTGGAGAAGGTCGCGCTCGAAGGGTGAAAGGTGGCAAGTGTCGACCTCCAGCAACCGAAGAAACAGGAGATCGGCAAGCTCAAGTCGGGATAGGTGGAAGGGATTGGTCGAGGCAGAGGGCGATACCAGTTCCGTATCTTGGGTTCCTCGAGAGAGTGAAGGGCTAAATGGTTTGGTGGATGTGAGAGGGATGACAGGAGTGGGTTGTGGAATGGATTGAGAGGGTGAAGAGTGAGGTTTGGGGTGGCTCTGTTCACTATGAACCGCTGGGGTTGTTTTGGAGTCCTGTGCCCAAGCGGTGAATGCTTGTTGCACCCATGGTTTGATGGTGGACTCCATGTAGCGGTTCATGAGAACGGTAACATCTTCGGGTGTAAGGTGTCCAGTTACGGGGGTTGTAACTGTTGTCACAACATCAGTGAAGAGAGCTGATGTGTGGCCTGCGTGCAAAGATGAATTCATCTTTGGCACAGCAGGGCTTCCGACCATCCTTGTTTTCACTCCGGTCGTTGTATCCAGGGTGTGTGCACCTGTATGTGCTGTGAACGGTGTAGGTGTCCTAGAAAAATTGGAAAAAGTGGGAAATGTGACACCTAGACTCGATGTGGAGAAAGAGGGGGTTGTGGCCTCGGGCGGCGGGCCACTAGAGCGCTCAACTGGTTCGGAGGGAACCAGTGAGGTGGGTGAGTCCCGTGATGTTGAAACGTTAGCCTTTTGGGAGGCTAACGAGTGGCTGGGAGAGGGTGGTGCACGCGCAGTTGAGCCCGATGCTGCGGCTTCTACTCGGGGACCAACAAGGTTGGCCCCTGTACTTAAGGATTCGGCCCGGCTTATAGTAATGAAGGGAAGACAGTCGTCGAAGATGTGTAGGTCCTCTTCAGCAACCAAACTCTTTCTGACAGGACGCTGCTTCTTTGTCTTTGTCTTAGGTGACCGGGGAGCAGCAGTCTTAGCTGTGGTTGTCTCCTTCACGGGTTTGAGGACTAATGTCTTGGGACGGGCAGCTATAAAAGGAGTTGCATCCTCAGGGGTGACTTTCTTTGGAGGAGAATCAATTGGCAGCTTCCCCTTTCGGATCAGAGCAAAAGTGTGCTCCACGCCGTCACTATCGTCGTTGTCATCATCGCTGTCAGCATCCTCATCGTCTTTGGCCACGCTATTGGATGCCTCATCGTCAGCCTTTTTGTGGGCCGGGCTGAACGATTCATCGGCAGGTTCCGCAGCGTTTGTACGTGCGCCCTCAGCCGTCTGATTCCTCTCGAGAGAATCGTCAGACTTCCCTTCATGGGGCACACGCGCCACTGGTATCTGTGGCTTACTGGCTCTCTTTGGACCCTTACTAGCTCTCGGCTTAGGCCCCGGGGCAGGTCCAGCTGGGTTTGACTGAACCATGGGGCCATCTTTCGGTAGACTCTCCCTATATTGGACGATTGCGGAGTGTCGTGGATTGCCCAGGTCCAGCAGATAATCTGGTATGGTCATCCCCACAGCGTCGTGCTTGAAGCGCTTGAAGTACTGGAGCTTGGGAGCAATGAACTGGTCTTCATCTTTGCGCGGAGGAATTCCTGGGTGGGCGGCCATGTAATCAGCAATGATGAGTGCCAACCATCTGGCGTAGGGAATCGTCATGCCCGTTTTTCCGTCCTCTTTGTCCTGGACTTGAGTGACCAGCTCAATCCAGAAGAGCTGCGCCATATCATAATTCTTGGCGAAGACGATCCCATGGAAGATTTGGAAGATCTGCAGGTTGCACTTGTCATGGCCAGCGTGCTTTGGAGATAGACATTTGTTGACGAGGCCAAACAGAGTCTTCCATGGGTATGGCAAGTTCATCAGCTTGAAATGTGACAAAAACGGCAGCGGTGCATCGTATCCTAATTGTGCCAGTCCTTGCGTCAATTCTGCCTTGGAGGGTAATGGTTCATAGGTCTCGTGGACAGGCAGCTCCAGTATTGTTCTTAAAGTGGACGCTGTTAGTGCTAGCCGTCTGTTGTGGAGCGTGGCAGTGATGCCAGTAGCGTCCTTCTTGGAGGGCATGTGCATGGTCCCCCATAGTTGTTGCAGGTAGATTTCGGGGACAGTTATGGCTTTGGTGAGTGCCGGCCAGATGTAGTGCCCCTTCAGGATGATAGGAATGACTGGGTCAGGGCACTTGAAGACTGCTAGGTCGAGTTGAAAGTTGTTGTCTTGTAGCCGAACCCACTTGTATTTAGGGAACAGCTGTGTGTAGAGTGCATCTTCGTGGGGGGTATCTTGTTGAGTGCCTGACATAGTGAGCTGAAAGAATAGCACACGTTAGCAAAAAAATGAATTTCCCTTTGGTGTGGAGGATTTCAGAGATGAGGAAACGAGTTCCGGCACCAAGTTTACAAACTCGAGCCCATGAGCACGAGTTTGCAAACTCGAGCCCATGAGTGCGAGTTTGCAAACTCGAGCCATGGGTGCGAGTTCACAAACTCGAGCCATGGGTGCGAGTTCACAAACTCGAGCCATGGGTGCGAGTTCACAAACTCGAGCCATGGGTGCGAGTTCACAAACTCGAGCCATGGGTGCGAGTTCACAAACTCGAGCCATGGGTGCGAGTTCACAAACTCGAGCCATGGGTGCGAGTTTACAAACTCGAGCCCAGAGTGCGAGTTTACAAACTCGAGCCCAGAGTGCGAGTTTACAAACTCGAGCCCAGAGTGCGAGTTTACAAACTCGAGCCCAGAGTGCGAGTTTATAAACTCGAGCCCAGAGTGCGAGTTTACAAACTCGACCCCAGAGTGCGAGTTTACAAACTCGCAGTCTGCTCGAATTCGAAACGTCAGGCTATGAGCTCGAGTTCCAGAACTCGTGTTCACACGAAGAAGACGACTAACACCTTAAAAGATATAAAATCAATACATATTCAACAATAAACCCTTTTTGAAAATGTTATTTTGAAAAAAAATGCGGTTTTGGGGCCGTTCATGGTGGCGTATTTTGGTTGGTGTTTGTTGTTAAGGGACTGTCCGAAGTATCAAGCGAAGAACAGAGGTGAAGTGGGGAGAGGGAGAACAGGGTGCTACCTCGGTGAATAGTTGGGGGAGAACGGTGAGAAAAAGTGAAAACGGGGAAGAAGGCGAAGAGGTATTGAAAGCCGAGCTCTGGTGTTGCGAGAACTGAAGATGCGAAAGAATGAGGAAGAAGGAGACCGTATTCAGTTTATATATGCGAGTTGATTTGGAACGGGCCGGGGAAAAATTTTGGGCCAGAACGGGTAGCTGGGCCCATTGAGCCTTAAGAGATTAAGAACACTTTTCAGACCAATTACGGTACTCCCCCTGGCTGAAAGCAACACACGCACAATTTTTGAGATTTTTCAAAATTTCTCCCCCTTGATGAATGCAATGCACACACACTCGATGTACCTCACGCACACTATTTTTTTTTATCTTTTTGTCCTTTTTCTCCCCCTCGATGAATGCAAACGCACGCACACTATTTTTGTATTTTTCTCGGGTTCCTCCCCCTGGACACATGCAACGCACACAGAACACAAAATGCAACACACACACACAATTTACAAGTCCCACACACACACCCCCCATTGTACAGACCAGTGGAAACAGAATTACAAGGGCTCGAGGTTCAACATGCCTAATTTGGAAACCAGGAACTGGAATCTCTTTTCATCCAGTGCCTTAGTAAACAAATCAGCCAGTTGAAGCTCGGAGCTTACAAAGTACATGTCAATATCCCCTTTTTCCACGTGATCTTTGATGAAATGATATCTCAGGTCGATGTGTTTGGTGCAGGAGTGATGAACCGGGTTGCTGGTGATGGCGATGGCACTCTGTGAGTCGATGTAGATCGGGATATGGCAGAAAGTGTAACCGTAGTCTTTTAGCTGGGTCTTCATCCATAATATTTGTGAACAACAGCTAGCAGCCGCGACGTATTCTGCCTCGGCCGTAGATGTTGACACACAGTTCTGTTTCTTGGAAGACCAGCAGACTAACTTATCGCCCAAGAACTGGACAGCTCCCGAGGTACTTTTGCGGTCCATCCGGCAACCAGCAAAATCTGCGTCAGAGTATCCGACGAGGTCAAAACCTGAGTGTTTGGGATACCAAAGGCCTAGATTCACTGTGCCTTTGAGGTATCTCAGTATTCTTCGAACAGCCGTCAGATGGGACTCCTTTGGATTCGCCTGAAAGCGTGCACATAAGCATGTAGAGAAGACGATATCAGGCCTGCTAGACGTGAGATACAGCAAAGATCCAATGATTGCCCTATAGTTTGTGGCATCGACTGATTTCCCAGAAGGGTCTGAGTCCAGTTTGTTGGTGGGGGACATAGGGGTCGGCATGGAAGATTTGCTATCGATGTTGAATCTCTTAAGCATTTCCAAAATATACTTGGACTGATTGATGAAAATGCCGTCAGAGAGTTGTCTTACTTGCAGGCCTAGGAAGAAGTTCAGCTCTCCCATCATGCTCATTTCAAACTTAGTTTTCATTAGTTTCTCAAAATGTTTGCACAGACGTGGATTTGAGGAGGCGAAGATGATATCATCAACATAGATCTGAATCAGGATGATGTCAGACTTCTGTCGCTTGATGAAAAGTGTAGTATCAATCTTCCCTTTTGAGAAACCTGAGTCAACCAGAAATTCAGTTAAGGCATCGTACCAAGCTCTTGGTGCCTGTTTCAGCCCATACAGAGCTTTCTTCAGCTTGTACACATGGTTGGGATATCTGGGATCTACAAATCCTTCGGGCTGAGCGACATAGACTTCTTCTTCCAAGACTCCATTCAGAAAGGCAGTCTTGACGTCCATTTGAAAGACGGTAAAGTTCTTGTGGGCTGCGTACGCAAGAAAGAGGCGTATTGCTTCAATTCTTGCTACGGGTGCAAATGTTTCATCATAGTCTATGCCCTCTTGCTGATTGTATCCTTTAGCGACCAGCCGTGCCTTGTTGCGTATCACTATGCCTTCTTCGTCCTTCTTGTTCTTGAACACCCATTTGGTGCCAATTATGGTTTTCTGAGGGGGTTTAGGCACGAGTGTCCACACTTCTAGTCTGTCAAACTGATTCAGCTCATCTTGCATAGCAATCACCCAATCTGGATCAGCGAGTGCATCTGAGACTTTGGATGGTTCATTCTGGCTTAGAAAGCATGCATAGTGACCTTCATTCATAGTAGCTGATCTCGTACGCACACCTTGACCCGGATCACCGATTATTTGTTCAGTGGGATGAGCTCTTGTCCATTTCCTCTCATGTGCCAGAGGATTAGGAGTAATGATCGGTTGATCCGAGTCCTGGTAGGGGATTGGTGACTTTTGAGCAGCTGAGGCGTGCGGTGGAGATGACTCTGATGTGGTAGCAAACCCGTGATCATCCACTCCTCCGTGATTAGTTTGAGGAGTTGACGGAGTAGATGGTTCATTATCAGGTCCGAGAAGGAGTGGAATCTCAGTGAAAGGAGTTGGTTGCTGTGGAATGTTTGACGATGAAGCTGGTGTGCATGGAGAAGATGAAGGTTGTGAATTCTCGTAGAAGTTCTGAAAGAGAGAATTGAGAATCACACCTTCAGGTACAGGGTTTTGTTCAACTGTGTCAGAGTCCACTGGTGCAGTAAGTGACGGGTCAGCTTGTAAGTGTTCCGTTGCGAAGTCAGCCATCTCATAGAATGTCACATTAACACTCTCAATGACCGTTCGTTTGTCTCTAAGATAGACTCGGTAAGCTTTGGACTGCTGGGAGTAGCCAATGAACACCCCTTCTTGGGCTTTTGCGTCTAGCTTACCTCTATCAGTTCTGTCATTTAGTACGAAGCACTTGCAGCCAAATATCTTAAAGAATGAGATATCCGGAGTTCGGTTGAAAAGGATTTCATATGGGGTCTTGTCGAAGCGTTTGTGTATAGATGTTCTGTTTTGGGTGTAGCACGCCGTATTAATGGCCTCTGCCAACATAAAGTGTGGCAATTTCGACTGGATGAGCATGGTGCGTGCCGCTTCGACAAGCGTCATGTTCTTTCTTTCAACCACTCCATTCTGTTGGGGGGTTTTGGCTGCTGCGAATTGCTGTGTGATACCGAGAGATTCATAGAATCCAGTGAGAATTTGGTTCTTGAACTCGGTACCGTTGTCAGTTCTGATGATTCGAACACTTTGCTGCAGCAGTTTCTGGACTGTTCTGACAAAGGTCATAATGATTTCTGCTGCCTCGTCCTTTTTACGAAGAAATTTTGTCCATGTGTACCGAGAGAAGTCATCAACGATCACCAGTGTAAATTTGCGGCCGTTGATGCTTTGGACTCTCATAGGTCCACACAGATCCATGTGTATCAGTTGCAGCGGTGAAGTAGATGATGGGACAGGCTTCGACTTGTGGGAGCTTCTCGTCATTTTGCCCATTTTGCAGGCACTACAATGATTTTCTGTGGAAGATTTCAACGGAGGAAGCCCCTTCACTAGTTTCTTCGATGACAGGATGGACAAATTCTTGAAATTAAGATGGGAAAGACGTCTGTGCCAGAGGTTGTTTTGTTCCGTTGAAGCTTTGGACAGCAGACAGATGGAAGTGGTGGATTGAACGCTTTTCAGATCAATAGTGTACAGGTTGGAGGTCCTGTAACACGTTAATAATGAGTTCCCTTCGCTGTCTAGAACACAACATTGTTTGGCAAAGAACCTCACTTCCATCCCACTGTCACAGAATTGTCCTATGCTCAGAAGATTGTGTTTGAGCCCTTTGACAAATGAAACATCCTTGATGGTGACGCTGGCACAGATGACATCCCCATATCCAAGAATAGGAGATGAGGCGTCGTTCCTGAATCTAACATTGCCTCCATAGCAGGTGGTATAGTTGCTCAGTAGGTACTTTACTCCGGTCATGTGGGTTGAGCATCTAGAATCCAAGTGCCACACATGACCGTCCTGCAAAAAAAATTAAACATGTTCAGGTACCCATCTTGGAATGGGTCCTTCCTCATCATTGAAAAACATCCATTCAAGTTTTGCTTTGAGCTGTGATCCAAGGTCAGCAGCTCTTTCAACAAAAGATCTATCTCTTGTGGGCTTTCCGATAGCCAGATTTGCTTTTGCAGTGGGTCTTATTTTTGGGGCCCACTTAGCAGTTTCTCTTTTAGTTTTGGTGGGTCTGGGATGTCTCATCTTAGGGACCCACCTTTCAGGTTCACGTTGGATGGGTCTTCGTCTGTGGACCCACCATTCAGTTTCAGTTTGGATGGGTCTTCGTCTGCGGACCCACCTTTCAGTTTCAGGTCTGATAGGTCTCATCTTTGGGACCCACCTTTCAGTTTCAGTTTGTGTGGGTCTTATCTTGGGGACCCACCTTGTTGTTTCAGTTTGTGTGGGTCTTATCTTGGGGACCCACCTTTCCATTTTAGGTTTAGGGGGAGAGTAGACATGTGCTCTGTGATTGAACGGTTGTTTCTTCAGTTTAGTTTTGAAAATCTCCTCTTTAGAAAGCCGATTAAGATGTTTCCTTGAATGAACTCTGAGAGAATATTTCATATCAGGAATACAAAACGTTCCCTTAGAAGTTCCTTTCTTGGTTTCTCTTTCAGGTTTGAGCTTTCTAAAAGGCTTTGATTTAAACGCATTCACATCACATTCATAATTTTGGGGGTCTGAAACAGAATAACCATAAGCAATAGTAGAATTATACAAAGAGCCATGTTCAAAAGATGTCACTGAATTTTTCAGCTTGGGACTCAAGACTGAACTACTAGAAACTAAGTTTACATGGACAGGTTTAGTCTTAGTTTTAGAGTACAAAATGGAGCTGGATCTAGGACCAGGTTTATTCTCAAAAACTTTCTTCTTGCCAGCAGCTATTTCCTTTCTTTTCATCTCCCACTCTTTCTTCTCTTCTCCTCTTCTTTTCACTTCTTGTCCTGTGACAACAGGAGAAGAGTGATGAGTGGCAGATTTTTCAGAAGATTTAGTTTTATCAGAAGAGGTTTGAGCAGTTTTTAAGACAGAATGATATTTTTCACTCAATTCATCAAATTTGTTTAATAGTTCTTGCCAATTGCTTTCAGAATTTTTCTTTTCAGTTTCAAAACGCTCTCTCTCATTGTCAAGGGTTTTCTGAAGATCTGCATATTTTTGGACCAAAGGAGAGATGCATTTGTCTTGACCGGACTTAAAAATTCCAGTTTTGGGAGTGGGACCCATTGGACTTTCGAAGTAAGGAACCCCTTTTGGGACATTAAAAATGTCAAACCCCTCCTCGTTGTAGATTACCTTTTCTTTAGAAAGAGCTTTCTCAACCAGAGGAGTATAGTCAAGAGAGGTTTCAATTTTGGGATTACTCCTTTTCTCTTCTTCTTCTTTAGTGGTTTCTTCTTCACTCCCCAAATTCATTTTCTTATCAATGTCTAGAGTTAAGTAAGTTGCATCATACAACTGGCGGCAGTCAACTTTCTTTAAATGACGCGGGTTCGGCAGTCCAAGACCAGCTTTTGGGTTGTAATGCTGAACGTCGCTTATACGATTTAGAAAAACTGTGTGTTCGGTTTGACCTCTTCTGACACATACATCCTCAAGTTCCTTCACTTTGCTTAAAAGGCTGCTTCTTTTATTTCTTAAAAATTCACAGTCAGCTTTAGCTGTGTTTTTCTCAACTTCACTGTCTTGCAGTTTCTTAGTCAGTTCAGCTATTTTAAGTTCAAAGCTCTCAAAGTTTGAGGACACCCTTTTGATTTGATCTTTGGCATTTTCAAGTTGAACGCTTAAGGAAGATTTTTGGTCAAGGTTCTGTTTCAGTACCCTGTAATTATTGTCTAATCTCTCCTGCAGTTCTTTAATGAGGTGGTCCTTATTGTGTAAGGACTGAGTTTGTATAGTGTGAGAGTGATTAGAGGTACTTACAGTGCTTGTAGAACATTCACTTCCGGGGATCGCAGCATCACCCTTTTTCTCTTCTTCATCCTCCAGCCTTGCCATCAAAGCGAAGTTCTCTTCCTCTTCTTCTTCAGAATCATCTTCCGCCCACTGGACCAGCTCAGCATGTTTGC